>BFEA01000163.1:1251027-1268870 GCA_003427395.1 Chara braunii | reverse complement strand
CCCCTACCGGACCTAGTAAGGCTAAAGACTGTGTCTGACGACTCGACTGTCCCGGRGGRCACGRACCCTCCCAAGGACCGGTACAGACCGGCGGGCTGCTCGGTGTGGCACGGTAGGCCCGAAAGGCTGAGTTGCGGGCTGTGCAACAGGCAGAACCAAGCTGAGCACGTCGTCCTGACTGCGACGTTAAAGAATTCCTGAGGAGTTACGGGGGATCTCCTTAAATGCCTCCTGATCAGCCACTGGTTCAGTAGTGACAGCCATAGTGTAGGTCTAGGCTAGCGACCATAGCTGACAGGGTTCTATACGAACCCTGTGGTCCTTAGAGAGTCTGTCAGTGAGTTTTGCAGGTCGGTCTACGTGGTGAGGAGTGGGACTGTTCTGTCGTGCACCTATCACCATGGATGATTACCCGATGTATGGGTTGCTCGTGGGGTTCTCCCTTTGGGGGACCCTTTGGCGTTTCATTTTCCCATTGGGATTCTGGAACACGTTTTCGTGTAGGGTAGAGACACGTACAAGGACGGGTACCTCGCCCTACACGGCCGAGCAGGAAGCAAAGGCCGCCGCCATCCTCCAAGAGAGGAGAGAGAAGAAGGAGGCCAAGAAGAAGGCCTTGCTGGAGGCGCAAGCGGCAAAGTTGAAGAAGATTGAGGAGGAGATGGCTAGGGAGAAGGAGAGGCTGAAGAAAGAAGAAGAAGCGAAATTAAAGGAAGTGGAAGAGGAAGAAGAAGAAGAAATAGAAGAGGAGCCACTGGAGAGAGGAAGAAGAGGAAACAAAGGGGAGTCCAGTGAGACAAAGGAAGATTTGATGGAGAAGAAGATTTCAGAGTGGGTTGCAGGACTGACCCTGGGAGAAGATGAGGAGGCGTTAATGTATGTGTCCAGGGACGAGCAGGAGGCGGCCGTGCGAGAGTGGGAAGCTGAAGAAGACCCACTCAAGCGGCAAGTGCTAGAAGATGAGATGAGGATGGAGTGGAAGTTCCGCCTCACTAGGGAGAGGAAGAGAAGAATGGAGGCGGCAACAGAGGCGGCGAAAGAGTTGGAAGAGATTAGGAAGCAGAGGGATCAAATGGCGGTCCAAGTAGATTTACTGGGGAAATTAGAGATCCTGGCCAAGAACGTGGAACGCCTGGCAAAGGTCCAGGAGGAGCAACTTTTATTTGGTAGAGGCCAGGACATTGTCGTGCGTTCGATACGGTCGGGACTTAGGGACTTTGCTCGGGAGTTGGCCATGCAGGTGGGCTCGCATGCGACAGCCTGCCTTGAGGGCACTGAGCGATACTGTGCTGGTGCCATTGAGGGCGCCAAGCTGACTGCCCCAAAGGAAGAAGAAGCATGCCCCCGTAGGGAGCCGGTCAAAGTTAAGTTTCCTGATTCCTACAGTGGAAAGAAGGAAGAGAACTTTGACGCTTGGGAGGCCAACGTTAAAACGTACGTGCACCTGCAGAAGGTGTCCCCCGACGAGCAGGTCCTAATCGCCATCCATGCGTTAAAGGAAGAAGCCGCCAGTTTTGCACGCTCCTTAGTCCGCGCTACTAATTGCAGCGACGATGTGGTTGCATACTCTGCCTTCACACCCCTCGCTGACTTTCTTAAGTTGTTGCGTGAACGATTTGCAGATGTCTCGCGCAGTGTCAGAGCCTCTGATCGATTGCATACTATCCACTCTCGTCAGTGGAGGAGTGCCAAGGCACTCAAGGGAGTAATGGACGAGTTAGTGGCTGTTCCTGACCATGGGGTCACAGAGACCCAACTGGTCAACCTCTTCTACCGGGCTATGCCCGAGTCGTTGAGTGGGCACTGCTTTGAGAAGAGCCAGCAACCCACCATAACCTACGACGCATTGAGCAGGGAAGTGGTGGCGTTTGAAGCAAAGTCTGTGTCAATCTCCACTTTCTGACACAAGGACTTGGACAAGGGAAAGAAGTGGAAAGGTCACACTATCTCAGGGCAAGTGAAGACAAAGGATAGCCTGGTCCTTACTTTAGACGAGGGTAGTGTCGATGAGATCCCCTACGATCAGATAGAGTGGGGGCTCGAGGAAGATAACAGTAGTAGTCAGGGGAGGACCTACGCCGCTGTCGCGGTTGGAGGGAGGCCGCAAGGAGGAGGACGAGGCCAGGGCCAAGCGGGCCGGGCCTCAGGGAACCGTTCTTAGGGCGATAAGGGGGTTGGCGGCAGAGGAGGAAACCGCCAAGCGGGAGGACGGGGTCAAGGTCCCCTGCAAAACCGGTCTGGGAATAGGTCCCCTTATAGGAGAAGTGGATGGCACCTAGGGCTGCCACAAGGCAGGCCTTGGGAAGATCTGGGCTTGGACCAGCGCTTATGGCAACAGCGTGTGAACCAGGGGCAGTGCATATACTGCGGTGACCCTGGCCACATCATCAAATACTGTCCGAAGTATAGAGAGGCTCGTTCGGCTGCACAGGAAGCAAAAGGCAGCCGCCGGTAGGGGTAGCAACTGCCTCTACCATAGGGCCATGTGGAGATGAGTTAGCAAGCCGGCACGAATCTCCCAAACCACATGAGCCCATGGCAGAAGTTGCAGGTCGGTGCCTAGATAGCTGCCCAGAGACTGCATGTGTTAGAGTCTCTCTAGGCACTTCCCTCACAGGCGTGGCAGAGGAATTGAAGGAGAGAATGCCCGCCTGGGCCAAGATGAGGAACGAGAATAGGGGGAAACTCATATTAGTAGATACAAAGATTTTTAGAGGCCGAGCTGGCGCCTTAGTGGATAGTGGAGCCACTCGTAGTTATATGAGTAGGAAGGCCTGCAGAAGCTGAAGTTGCAGTTAAAAGTCCAAAGATTAGCAGACCCCATAGTGAGTATCCTCGCTGACAATCGCACCATGCGAGTAGAGGAGTACGTAGAGGGAGTCCAGGCGTATTTCCGCCTAGAACAGGATGGGAAGGTGGAGAAAGTTCTCCATTCCCTGACTCTCCTCGTAGAGGATAGCCTCCCGATTGACATAGTCCTGGGTATGGACTGGGAAGAAGCAGGGGCCACACTACATTTGAGGGAGCACGAGTGTAGGCTCCCTAGTCCATCAGGCGGTGTCAAGACTGCCCGTCTGATTCATGTGTCAGGAGTAGACAACTCCCTGGCACACTACTGCCTTAGCGCTCCTGCGTTCGTGAGGCTAGTGAAAAAAGAGCAGCTAGAGGAACAGGTTTTTGTAGCCTATGTTAGGCCAGTTACTGAGCCTAAGGAAGAGAAGCCTATACACCCTGCTATTGCCAAGCTGCTGGAAGAATTCACAGACTTAGCGAAGCCGCCGATAGGACTAGTACCGCGGCCGATCCAGCATCGTATTGAGATTGAGCCTGGCAGTAGGACCCCCAAGGGAGCAGTGTATAGGATGTCCCCGCGGGAGTTGGAGGAGTTGCGCAAGCAACTAGATGAGCTCCTAGAGAAGGGTTGGAGTTCGTCTCCATTTGGAGCACCTGTTCTGTTTGTCCCCAAGAAGGAGGGAGAGCTTAGATTGTGTATAGACTATAGGGGTCTGAACGCTATCACAGTTAGGAATGCTGAGCCACTGCCCAGGATAGACGATCTTTTACATCGGGTGTAGGGGTGCAGATATTTTTCGAAGGTAGATTTGAAGTCCGGATATCATCACATAGAGGTTCATCCTGATGATCAGTACAAGATAGCTTTCCGGACTAGGTACGGGCACTACGAGTTCATCGTGATGCCCTTTGGACTAACCAACACGCCAGCGACTTTTCAGCGATGCATGAATGACCTGTTTAGGCCTTGGTTAGATAGGTTTGTTGTAGTTTACTTGGATGATATCTTAGTGTTTAGTACGACCCTCCAAGAGCATCAGGGTCATCTCAGGCAGGTCTTGGAGAAGCTGAGAGAAGCTAACTTCAAGATCAACGCAAAGAAGTGCGAATGGGCAAAGACCCAAGTTTTGTATATGGGCCACGTCGAACTATTATAGGAAGTTCGTAAGGAACTTCTCCACTATCGCTGCGCCCCTTCGCAGATTGCTAAGGAAAGAAACCATCTGGAAGTGGGATAAGGACTGCACATCTGCCATGAAGAAGTTGAAACAGACATTGATAGAGTATCCAGTCCTTAAGGTGGCCGATCCGTCCTTACCCTTTGTCGTCACTATGGACGCCGGTCAGTACGACATAGGTGCTGTTCTGCAGCAAGACGATGGTAATGGCTATAGGCCCGTAGAGTTCATGTCTGCTAGGATGCCTTCAGAGAAGGTTGCAACATCTACCTATGAGAGGGAACTCTACACTCTCAGGCATTGGAAGCACTACTTGCTTGGGAGGCACTTCAAAGTCTATTCAGACCACGAGACATTGAGGTTGTTGAAGACGCAGGCCAAGATGACAACTAAGCTTACTAGGTGGGCCGCAGAGATAGATCAATATGATTTCGAGCTCAAGCCAGTCAAAGGGAAATATAATGTAGTTGCGGATGCTCTGAGTAGGAGAGCTGACTACTTTGGAGCGATAGTTCACTATCTGGACATAGGGAGAGACCTACAGGAAAGGGTTAAAGAGGTGTATCCGCAGGACCCTATCTATAGTGACCTCCTCAAGAGAGTAAAGGAGGCCCCAGAGACCGAGCCAGATTACCGCACTACTGATGGACTGTTATTTGAGAAGACTAACGTAGTTGACCTTCTGTGCATTCCCAATAGTGAGGAGATCCGTAGTCTCATCCTAGGAGAATGTCACGACACAGAGGGTCATTTTGGTTGGCAAAAGACTAGCCAATCTAATGCACTCGTACACCTGGCCAGGAATGAAGAATGACTGCATAGAGTATGTCCGCAGTTGTAAAGTTTGCCAGTGGAATAAGACTACTACGCGTGCTCCGCTAGGTCTTCTCAGACCCTTGCCTATTCCTGATCAGCCCGGGGATTCAGTGTCCATCGACTTCATGGACAAGGGCGTGAAGAGTAGGCATGGCAAGAGCCAAGTTATGGTGATAGTCGATAGATTTAGCAAGTATGTTGTTTTTATACCTTTGCCTTCAGAGGCACAAACCGAGTTAGTGATCCGTAAATTTTTTGATCATTGGGTCAGTGAGCGCGGGGTCCCATTGTCCATAGTTAGTGATAGAGACACCCGGTTCACGAGTCAGAACTGGCAAGAGTTCATGAGAGTCTATGGCTCTAAGTTGCTAATGTCCTCTGGTCGTCATCCAGAGACCAACGATCAGACTGAACAGATGAATAAGATCCTGCAGCAAGTTCTAAGGATGTACATTAGACCAGATCAAGTTGACTGGGACGAGATGCTCCCCATGGTAGCCAGTGCCTACAACAATAGTGTGCATTTGTCTACATGCCGCACTCCCAACGAACTGCACAAGTCCTTTAGACCGCGCAGACCATTTGAAGGACTTAACCGAGACCAGATTCACAGGCTACCGCCCGGTACTAGGGAGTTCGCTATACAGCATGAAAAGGAACTAGCTACTGTTGTAGAGAACCTCAGGAAGGCCCACCATAGGATGATAGAGCAAGCCCACAAACATCGTCGCCCCTCACAATTCCAAGAAGGCGACTTAGTCTGGGTCAAGGCTAAAGAGTTTGCTCCTGAGGAGAACATCTCGCAAAAGTTACTGCCCGCGTATAGAGGGCCGTGGCCAGTTCTAGAAGTCAAGGGCGGAGAGGATGGTCCGTCCTACTCGATAGAGATCCCGACACACCTCCACACTTACCCAGTTTTCCATGCCTCAAAGTTGTTGCCATGCACCGTAAGTGACCAGTTCCCATCTAGACGGTCCATGATCCCTCCAGACATGGACGGGAGGTACGACATTGACGGCATTGTAGGTGAAGACGTGTTCAGAACAGGAGGTAGAGGCCGTCCTCAGAAACAATATAAAGTCAGGTTTGCATACCAGGAACCAGAGGACGACCACTGGTTCGCAAGGACCGAACTTCTAGAAACAGCGCCCGACGTAGTTAGGGCCTACGAAAGAGATAGAAAGGGTAAAGGTCCTGCCTTGGACTGAAATATTCTCAGAGAACCTCGAATTTAGGCTGGCGGGAGTTAAACGGTATTCACCAGTTCGCAGTAGCTGATGCAGATCCCAGGGCTCGATCCCTAGTCCCCACCTTACCTATGTACAGTACCTGTGTTGACCCGTGGAGTTGAACCCGCGACCTGTGTATTTGTAACAGCTGATAGGTCGTTGTAGGGTCCGTAGGTAGCCTGGGTTTGATCTGTAGACCTGTCGGTTAGGAGTCTTAGCCAGGCCTAGAGGTCGTAGTCACAGCTTTTCTGAAAGGTCAAGGTCGTGGCTAGTCCAGTCCTGAAGACTCAAGGTCGTAGCCTGGACAAGACCGAAAGGCCAAGTCCACGGCCTTCTAGAAGCTCCCAGTGGTGGCCTTTCGAGGCTGCCCAAGTTTAGGCAGAGGCAAGTGGGCAAGTGGTGGAAGTCCACCGTGCAGAGTCAGCAGTCCCAGTCCAGTCAGTCCGGTCCAGTCAAGCAAGTACCGCCTGGGACTGTGTGCACCGTGGGCCAGGAAAACAAGGGCAGACCAACGAGCCACAAAAGTATAAATCAAGAGGTCGCGCACAGCCATTCATTCATTCCTGCGGAACCCATGCGGAAGCGCTGCCTAAGCGGCTTGTGCAAGGGGGTCTGCAGCAGCCCGAAGTCGAAGTGGGCGAGAGAGACGAAGTGCAGCCATAGTGATAGGGTAGAGGCAGCCATCGCTGCCATAGCTGTAGTTTAGAGTGAAGTGTGTGTGTGTTGCGTGAGTGTTCAGAGTGGTGCGTGTGGGATATCCAGGGTGATCCGGTGTATGTGAACAGTGAGTTGTTGGGCGCTGAGTCGCCATAGCCAGTGGAAGTGAACTCTTATCTGGCTACCATATCTCTGAGTTTTGTGTGGCCGCATGTCGCCAGTTTGCTGCGATGCTGTTTACATGCATGAAAAGTGTGAATGAGACGGGTCTGATTGCACTCGCTACAGAACCAGGCCTTGGAAAAATTATCATCAGCCTGGTGCCAACTTTGTGGCATACTGCGCAGCCACACGGGCCTGCAGGGCCCGACCAGCGTTTTCAGCCTAAAAGCCTGAAAACAAGGGCTTACAGGCCCTGTGTCGTTTCAGCCTGAAAGCCTGAAAACGAGGGCCTTCAGGCCCTATGTCCTTTCAGCCTAAAACAGGGCCTTCCAGGCCTGAGTCTTTTCAGCCTGAAACGGAGGGCCATTTTCAGGCACTCATAAGATCGACCTGCCCTGAAACTTAGGCACCAGACCAGGGTTTTGGCACAGACCATTTTGGCCTGTTTTCAAGACAACCCTTGGCTGAACTTCAACGCCAGGGTCTGGCACGTTTTGGCATTGGCAAGAGCAGCCTCCTCGACGAGCCAGCACTATATAAGACTGGCCCGCCCTACAGGCTGCAGACAATCACGAGGTAGTTCTTAGGAACTTCCCAGGCACTTCACGTGCAGGACGCAGGAGGCAGTCTTCAGTATTCGGCAGCAGCACTCTGGAGGAGCGCTGCAGTAGTAGTAGTAGCGTTAGCAGTAGTCTTCAGCACTGGGCACTATTAGGAGCTAGAGTAGTAGTGGAGAGAGAGAGATGGTTGGTGAAGGCCAGGGAGACTTACCTGTGGCGCCATAGCTCCAGCTTCGTCTTTGATGTACTTGCAACAAGGCGCCACCTTCACAGGTTAGTACTGGACTGAGAGAGAGAGAGTTCTTCTTCTTCCTATTCTAAGTCCATCATCTCCTCCTCCCCCTCTCGCTACCTAACTTCTCAGTACCTGCAGACTGTGAGAGAGAGAGAGATTGGTGAATTTGGGACTTGACGACATTGGATCCAGACTCGTCATTGGGATTCAGACATTTGACGAGGGATTATTTGGGGCCTGTGCCGAAGACTTGGTGTTGACGACGTTCCCATCTTCCCCTCTTCTTCGTCTAACCCCCTCTTCTTCGTCTGTGTATGGTTGGGGACTGGCGCATTCTTCCTGTGTGAGCGCCAGGCCCCTTCACACCATGGAATGATGATGATGTATGTTTGGGCTACATTGCAACATTGATTGTTCGATTCATTGGTATTTAAGCCTTCCGCTGTGTTATCTTGTACTTTGTGAGAAAGGTCAGTTCTTGTTCTGGTCTGCACCTTTACGGTATGCGACAGTTTGGTATCGGAGCGCTCAATCAAGTAGCCGGCTTGCTTGATCTATTGATTGTTTATTAGGAAATCAAGTAGGACTTCGTCAAATTTCTGAAAAAAAAATTCTTTCTCGCAACAAATATCTGAAAATTTCTGATAAATTGATAATAGCATTTCGTTTTATCTGAAAATTTCTGATATTAGCATTTCGTTTTCACGCAACAAATATCTGAAAATTTCTGAAAGTGCAATCAGACTCGCATTCATTCACACTTCACACGTATGCAAGCAGGTTGCGCAGCAAACTGGGGCCAGGCGCCCACTCAGAACTCAAAGATATAGTACCAAGAACACACTCAGATACAAGTTCACTTCACATGGCTATGGCGGCACAGCGCCTGAACAACTCTCTGTTCGTCACTCACTTGACACTGCTGTTCGCATNAGATACAAGTTCACTTCACATGGCTATGGCGGCACAGCGCCTGAACAACTCTCTGTTCGTCACTCACTTGACACTGCTGTTCGCATACCGGATCACCCTGGATACCCCACACACCACACACTCTGAACACTCGCACACACACACTGCACTTCACTACCAGCTATGGCGGCTATGGCCGCTTCTACTCTATCGCTATGGCTACCCTACTCTCCTTCAGCCCACTTCGACTTCGGGCGCCTCTGCAGACCACCTCGCACAAGTCACTATGACAGCGCTTCCGCATGGCTTCCGCAGGAATGAATGAATGGCTGGGCGCTGCCCTCTGATTTATACTTCTGTAGCTCACTGGTCTGGCCCTTTTTCATCGGCCCATGGTGCACACAGTCCCGTATGGTACTTGCCGGACTGGACTGGGACTGACTGGACCACACCGCTGACTGCATGGGGTTGGACCGCAACCTTACTGCAGTCGCACTGCCAACGCACTGAAGTTGGCTCCACCACTTGCCCACTTGCCTCTGTCTAACGTGAGCCTACTCCGAAAGGCCACTTCCGGGAGTCTGTAGACTTGGCCTTTCGGTACTGTAGCAGCTACGACCTTGACCTTTCAGGACTGTAGCAGCTACGACCTTGACCCTTCGGACAGGCTACAACAACGACTTCTAGAACTCACTAGGACTCCTATCCTACAGGTCTACAGATCGAACCCCTACCCTTACACTGACCTACGACGAACAACAACAACTGTCAAAACACAGGTCACGGGTTCAAACACTCGGGGTCAACACAGATGTTGTACACAGGTAAGGTGAGAACTAGGGATCGAGCCCTGGGATCTGCACTCGCTACCACTGACAGGTGAAAACCGTTTCACTCCCGCCGGCCTAAATTCGAGGTCCTCCGAGAATAACTCAGTCCAAGGCAGGACCTTTTCCTTTCTTCTCTCTCTCATAGGTTCTAACTATGTCGGGAGCTGTCTCTAGACGTTCGGTTCTCGTAAACCAGCGGTCGTCTTCTGGTTCTTGGTATGCAAACCTGACTTTATATTGTTTTTGTGGACGACCTCTACCTCCAGTCCTAAAGACATCTTCTCCCACTATGCCGTCAATGTTGTACCTGCCATCCATATCCGGGGGGATCATGGATCTTCGTGATGGAAACTGGTCACTCGTTGTGTAGGGTAACAACTTCAACGCATGGAACACTGGGTAGGTGTGGAGGTGTGCTGGAATCTCTATCGTATAGGAGGGGCCATCTTCTCCGCCCTTAACTTCTAGAACTGGCCACGGTCCTCTATATGCGGGCAGTAACTTTTGCGAGATGTTCTCCTCAGGAGCAAACTCTTTAGACTTGACCCAGACTAAGTCGCCTACTTGAAATTGTGACGGGCGACGGTGCTTGTTAGCTTTCTCTATCATCCTGTGTTGGGCCTTCCTGCGGTTCTCTACCACTGTAGCCAACTCTTTCTCACGCTCTAACGCGAACTCCCTTGTACCGGGCAGTAGCCTATAAATTTGATCCCGGTTAAGTCCTTCGAAGGGTCTACACGGCTTGAAAAACTTATGCAACTCGTTGGGAGTGCGATAGGTGGATAGGTGTACGCTATTATTGTAGGCGCTGGCTACCTTTGGGAGCATCTCATCCCAATTAACTTGATCAGGTCTAATGTACATCCTCAAAACTTGCTGCAGGATCTTGTTCATCTGTTCAGTCTGACCGTTGGTCTCCGGATGACGGCCAGATGACATTAACAACTTAGAGCCATAGACTCTCATCAATTCTGCCAGTTCTGACTGGTGAACCGGGTGTCTCTATCACTAACTATAGACAATGGGACCCTGTGCTCACTGACCCAATGATCAAAAAACTTTTGAATCACTAACTTTGTACGTGCCTCAAAAGGCAAAGGAATAAAGACTGCATATTTACTAAATCTATCTATTACGACCATGACTTGGCTCTTGTCGTGCCTACTCTTGACGCCAGTATCCATAAAGTCAATGGATACTGAATCTCCTGGCTGGTCAGGAATAGGCAAGGGTTTGAGAACACATAGAGGGGCACGCGTGGTGGTCTTGTTCCTCTGACAGACCTTACAACTGCGAACATACTCTATGAAGTCGGCCTTCATACCGGGCCAGGTGTACGCGTGCATTAGGTTGGCTAAAGTCTTTTGCCAACCAAAGTGTCCCTCTGTATCGTGTCATTCCCCTAGGATCAAACTACGGATCTCTTCACTGTCGGGGACGCACAATCGATCGAATACGTTAGTCTTCTCGAACAACAGTCCATCAGTAGTGCGGTAGTTTGGTTCAGACTTTGGGGCCTCCTTCACTCTCCTAAGGAGGTCACCATAGATAGGGTCCTGCGCATAGGCCTCTCTAACTTTCTGCTGTAGGTCTCCCCCTATATCTAGATAATGAACTATCGCCCCAAAGTAGTCCGCTCTCCTACTTAGAGCGTCCGCAACTACAATATACTTCCCTTTTACTGGCTTGAGCTCAAAATCATATTGGTCTATCTCGGCGGCCCACCTCGTAAGCTTAGGTGTCATCTTAGCCTGCGTCTTCAGCCACCTTAATGTCTCGTGGTCTGAATAGACTTTGAAGTGCCTCCCAAGCAAGTAGTGCTTCCAGTGCTCTAATGCTTGTCTGAGAGCGTAGAGTTCCCTCTCATAGGTAGATGTCGCTACCTTCTCTGAAGGCATCCTAGCAGACATGAACTCTACGGGTCTATAACCATTGCCATCGTCTTGCTGTAGGACAACACCTATCCCGTACTGACTCGCGTCCGTGGTAACGACAAAGGGTAGAGATGGATCGGCTACTTTTAAGACTGGATACTCTATCAATGCTTGTTTCAACTTTTTCATTGCAGACGTGCAGTCCTTGTCCCACTTCCAGATTGTTTCTTTCTTTAACAGCCTGCGAAGGGGGGCAGCGATTGTGGAGAAGTTCCTCACGAGCTTCCTATAATAGTTTGCTAGGCCTAGGAACGACCGCAACTCTGTCAACGTGCGGGGTGTAGGCCAATCTCTAATCGCTGTGATTTTACTGTCTTCGGGTTTTATGCCGTCTCCGTCTAAGATGTGGCCTAAGTACAAAACTTGAGTCTTCGCCCACTCGCACTTCTTCGCATTGATCTTGAAATTAGCTTCTTTTAGTGTTTCCAAGACCTGCCTCAGATGGCCCTCATGCTCCTGGAGGGACTTACTGAATACTAAAATGTCGTCCATGTAGACTACGACAAACCTATCTAACCATGGCCTAAAGAGATCGTTCATGCAATGCTGAAATGTTGCAGGCGCATTGGTTAGTCCAAAGGGCATCACTATAAACTCATAATGCCTGTATCTAGTCCGAAAAGCGGTCTTGTGTTGATCAACAGGATGAACTTCTATCTGATGATATTCGGACTTTAAGTCTATCTTCGAAAAATACTTACACTCTTGCACCCGATCTAATAGGTCGTCTATTCGGGGCAGTGGCTCTGCATTCTTCACTGATGGCATTGAGACCCCTATAGTCTATACATAGTCTCAACTCTCCCTCCTTTTTGGGGACGAATAAAACAGGTGCTCCAAATAGAGACGAATTGGGCCTAATCCAACCCTTCTCTAAGAGTTCGTCTAACTGCTTGCGAAGCTCTTCCAGTTCCCGCGGGGACATCCTATATACAGATCCCTTAGGAGTCTTGCTGCCTGGCTCAATCTCAATGCGATGCTGGATCGGCCGCGGAACTACTCCTACCGGCGGCTTAACTAAATCCTTATATCTTTCCAACAGCTTGGCAATTGCGGGGTCTGTGGGTTTCTGTACCGTAGGCTCAATAATTGGCCTGACATAGGCCACGAAAACTTGTTCCTCTAGCTGCTCCTTCCTAACCATTCGTGCAAATGCAGGAGCGCTAAGGCAGCAATGTGCCAGGGAGTCATCTACTCCTGACACATGGAACAGGCGGGCAGTCTTGACTCCGCCTGACGGGCTAGGAAGCCTACACTCGTGCTCTCTCAAATGGAGTGTGGCCCCTGCTGCCTCTCCCTAGTCCATTCCTAGGACTATATCAAACGAGAGGTTATCTTCAACGAGGAGAGTCAGGGAGTGGAGGACCTTCTCCACCTTCCCACTCTGCTCTAGGCAGAAGTAAGCCTGGACTCCCTCTACGTAATCCTCGACTCGCATGGTGCGATTGTCTGCGAGGATAGTGACTCCAGGGTCTGCCAATTTCTGGACCTTTAACTGCAACTTCAGCTTTTGCAGCGCCCTCCTACTAATATAACTGTGAGTGGCTCCACTATCCACTAAGGCGCCAGCTCGGCCTCTAAAGATCTTTGTATCTGCTAGTATGAGCTGCCCCCTATTCTCTTTCTTCATCTTGGCCCAGGCGGGCATTCTCTCCTTTAATTCTTATGCCACGCCTGTGAGGGAAGTGCTTAGAGAGACTCTAACACATGCAGTCTCTGGGCAGCTATCTAGGCACCGGCCTGCAACCTCTGCCATGGGCTCATGTGGTTCGGGAGATTCGTGCCGGCTCGTTGACGTATCTCCACACGGCCCTGGGGTAGGGCCAGTTGCTACCCCTACCGGCGGCTGCCTTTTGACTCTTGGGCAGCCCACTGGGCTTCTCTATACTTAGGACAATATTTAATAATGTGGCCAGGGTCACCATAGTATATGCACTGTCCCTGGTCAACACGTTGTTGCCATAAGCGTTGGTCCAAGCCCAGATCTTCCCAGGGCCTGCCCTGGGGCAGCCCTGGGTGCCAACTACTTCTCCAGGAGGACAACCTGTTCCCCCTGCGTGGTGACCAATTTCCTCTACCAGGAGACCGATTTCCAAAACGGTTTTGCGGGGGACCTTGACCCCTACCTCCCGCTTGGCGGTTTCCTCCTCTACCGCCAACCCCCTGATCGCCCTGGCTACAACCCCTTGAGGTCTGGCCCCTTTGTCCCTGACCTCTTCCCCCTCCTTGCGGCCTCCCTCCAACCGCGACAGCAGCGTAAGTCCTCCCTTGCCCTTGGCTACTGCCCTCATCCTCAAACCCCCATTCTATTTGTTCGTAGGGAACTTCTTCGACGCCACCTTCGTCTAAGGTAAGGATCAGACGATCCTTTGTCTTAACCTGACCAGAGATGGTGCGGCCCTTCCACTTTTTCCCCCTGTCTAGGTCCTTGTGCCAGAAAGTGGAGACTGACATGGACCGCGCTTCAAACGCCACCACTTCCCTGCTCAGGGCGTCGTAGGTCATGGTGGGTTGCTGGCTCTTCTCAAAGAAGTGCCCTCGCAGTGATTCGGGCATAGCCCGGTAGAAGAGGTTGACCAACTGGGTCTCGGTGACCCCGTGGTCAGGGATTGCAATCAACTCATCCATTACACCTTTGAGTGCCTTGGCACTCTTCCACTGACGCGAATGGATGGTTTGCAAACGATCGGAGGCTTTAACACTACACGCACGTCTGCGAACCGCTCACGTAATAATTTCAGAAAGTCACTAAGGGGAGTGAACGCAGAGTACACAACGACATCATTATTGCAGTTAGCCTTGCGTACCAAGGAGCGGGCAAAACTGGCGGCTTCCTCTTTCAGGGCATGGATGGCGATTAGAACGTGCTCATCTGGAAAAACTTTTTGTAGATGCACGTAGGTCATAACATTCGCTTCCCAGTTGTCAAAGTTATTTTCCTTCTTCCCACTGTAGGAATCAGGAAATTTGACCTTGACCGGCTCCCTACGGGGACGTACTTCCTCCCCTTTGGGGGCGGTTAGTCTGGCGCCCTCAATGGCGCCAGTGCAATAACGCTCTGTCCCTTCGAGGCGGGCCCTCACCTCGGTGCCCACCTGCGTAGCCAATTCACATGCAAAGTCCCTGAGCCCCAATCGTATAGAACGCACGACAATATCCTGGCTTCTACCAAACAGAAATTGCTCTTCCTGGACCTGTGCCAGGGGCTCTATATTCTTCGCCATAATTTTCATCTTCCCCAATAAATCTACCTGTACCGCCATCTGATCTCTCTGCTTCTTTATCTCCTCTAATTCTTTTGCCGCCTGGCTGGCGGCCTCCATCCTTCTTTTCCTTTCCCTGGTGAGGCGAAACTTYCACTCCATCCTTTTCTCATCCTCCAACACCTACCGCTTGAGTGGGTCTTCTTCAGCCTCCCATTCTCTTATGGCCGCCTCCTGCTCGTCCCTGAGCACATACATCAACGCCTCCTCGTCTTCTCCCAGGGTTAGTCCTGCAACCCATCTGTAATCCTCTTCTCTAATTGATCCTTTTTAACCCCACTGGATTCTCCTTTGTCTCCTGCCCTTCGCCTTTCCAGTGGTTGTTCTTCTTCTTCTTCTTCTTCCTCTTCCACCGCCTTCAACTTCTCTTCTTCCTCTTTCCTCAGCCTCTCCTTCTCTCTGGCCATCTCCTCCTCGATCTTTTTCAGCTTGGCCGCCTGCTCTTCTAACAAGGCCTTCTTCTTGGCCTCCTTCCTTTCTCTTCTCTCCTTCAGGGCGACGACGGCCTTGGCTTCCTGCTCGGGCGTATAGGGGGTGGTACTCGTGCCACTACGTGTGTCAACCATGGTAAAAGATGCACAACCCAACAACGGTCCCACTCCTCACCACTTAGACTCTCCCCCTAACCGACAAGACCTACTGACTCGATCTATGGACCACAAGATCCGTAGAGAACCCTGTCAACTATGGTCTCTAGCCTAGACCGTAATACTACAGCCGTCACAACAAAACTTGTTGCTGACCAGGAGGCATTTAAGGAGATCCCCCGTAACTCCTCAATAATTCTTTGACGTCGCAGACATGACGACGCAGTGAGCAGGTTCTCTCAATACTTAGACGGCCCGTTGTGCAGCCCACAGCTTCGATTTCGGGCCTACCGTGCCACACCGAGCAGCCCGCCGGTCAGTACCGGTCCTTGGGAGGGTTCGTGTCCTCCGGGACTGTCGAGTCGTCAGACACAGTCTTTAGCCCTACTCAGCCCGACAGGGGTTTGGTCAACGAGGCCCTATCCTTCATACACGGAGTCCTATCACCTTGACATAAGAGACTCAATGCAGAAAGAAGAGACAAATAGACTCAGACTCAGCAAGTACCACAGGGGTGTTATTTTCGATGAATTTTGCACCGAATTGCACTGAAACTATCATATTGTGCTGATTTTTTGCTTTTTTTCTTGTTTTTCTTTTTGAGTGATATATATGTGCTTTAGGGTACGTCATGTGTGCAGTTTTGACATGTTTGGATCAATAATGAAAAAGTTGGCATTTTGTTGAATTCGTTGGACGCTTCATTTTGACTCGGACAGTGTCTTTGTGTTAGGGTTTCATAGTGTTTTTTTGTTTTTTTTTTTCCGTTCTTTTTGACCTGTTCCCTTTTTTGATGTTTGCACTATGGTCTCATAACGTTTGTTTTTAAAATTTTTGATGAAATTCGCACCACAATTGCCAACGAAAACGGCGAATATTTGGGCCCCCGTTAACCGTCTCTCCCTCCTTTTTTTTTTTTTGTTCACCCCCGGCTATCTCTATCTTCCACTTCTTTATCTCTCCTTCCTCCTCAACTTCATCCTCGTCTCTCCTCCGTGTCCCGAGCTTCGCGGCTACGGCCGCTACTCTGTCTTGCACCGCACAACCAATCTTGGATCACTCAACTCTCTCTCTCCTCGATGCTGTCTTCAGTGCAGGTGCGTGATGAACCAATCTTGTATCGCTCAGTTCTCTCTCTCTCTCTCTCTCTCTCTCTCTCTCTCTCTCTCTCTCTCTCTCTCTCTCTCTCTCTCTCTCTCTCCTTCGTCGTTGTCTTCTATGCAGGCACGCGTCACTTCCTTCCGCAGCGCAGCTATGGCGGACTTCTTCTTCACGGTGGCGCACTCCAGCTATGGCGCCCTATGGCGCGCATCTCTCTCCTGCCACAACGGCGATGGCACGTGAGGTAGCGGGTACCAGCTCCGATACCAGTGCAATCAGACTCGCATCCATTCACACTTCACACGTATGCAAGCAGGTTGCGCAGCAAACTGGCGCCAGGCGCCCACTCAGAACTCAAAGATATAGTACCAAAAACACACTCAGATACAAGTTCACTTCACATGGCTATGGCGGCACAGCGCCTGAACAACTCTCTGTTCGTCACTCACTTGACACTGCTGTTCGCATACCGGATCAACCTGGATACCCCACACACCACACACTCTGAACACTCACATACACACACTGCACTTCACTACCAGCTATGGCGGCTATGGCCGCTTCTACTCTATCGCTATGGCTACCCTACTCTCCTTCAGCCCACTTCCACTTCGGGCGCCTCTGCACACCACCTCACACAAGTCACTATGACAGTGCTTCCGCATGGCTTCCGCAGGAATGAATGAATGGCTGGGCGCTGCCCTCTGATTTATACTTTTGTAGCTCGCTGGTCTGGCCCTTTTCCATCGGCCCATGGTGCACACAGTCCCGTATGGTACTCGTTGGACGGGACTGGGACTGACTGGACCGTACCGCTGACTGCATGGGGTTGGACCGCAACCTTACTGCAGTCGCACTGCCAACACACTGAAGTTGGCTCCACCACTTGCCCACTTGCCTCTGTCTAACGTGAGCCTACTCCGAAAGGCCACTTCCGGAAGTCTGTAGACTTGGCCTTTCGGTACTGTAGCAGCTACGACCTTGACCTTTTAGGATTGTAGCAGCTACGACCTTGACCCTTTGGACAGGCTACAGCTACGACTTCTAGAACTCACTAGAACTCCTATCCGACAGGTCTACAGATCGAACCCCTACCCTTACACTGACCTACGACGGACAACAACAACTGTCAAAACACAGGTCACGGGTTCAAACACTCGGGGTCAACACACATACTGTACACAGGTAAGGTGAGAACTAGGGATCGAGCCCTGGGATCTGCACTCGCTACTGCCGACAGGTGAAAACTGTTTCAAAAGTAGCATTTCGTTTCTCTGATATTGGCATCCGAAATTTCTGATATTCGCATACATAGCCGAAAATTTCTGATGTTAGCATTTCGTTTTCTAGGCATATTAGGATAACGCTAGAGGTGGTCATATTCTCGGAAACCGGATTTATTCTTTTCTGAAAATCAAATCTCCATTCTATCTCGCAATTTTTTTTTGAAAACCGAAATATTGCGAAGCCTATCAGCATTTCCCTTTTAGGCATATTAGGAGGTGTTCATATTCTCAGAAACTGGATTTAGTTCTTTTCTGAAAATCGCATATGTACTCTATTTCGCACAATTTTTTTTTTTTTCA
>BFEA01000163.1:1228598-1250577 GCA_003427395.1 Chara braunii | reverse complement strand
AAGGGGGGGGGGGGGATCCTCTTCTTTTATTTTTTTATTTTATTTTATTTTGTTGATTAGGACTGGGAGGAAAGTATAGCTTGGTTGGTTACCTACCTGCGATTTCCCTCCCACCCAACCCTTTGCCTGCATTCCCGGTTTGGTACAGTGCCATGTCAGCAGTGCCACGTCAGCAACAGTGCCACGTCAGCAGTACCACGTCAGCAACAGTCCCCGCCACCATGACGGTCTCAGTTCTGGGCATGCCAAGCCAACTTGCCAATGAGTCCATTGCTGAGTACCGACAGCGGTTCGAAGCTCAGCTCGCACTGATCGAGGTTGAGGAACAGCGTCAGGCGGCAGCTGAGGCTGCCCGCCTACAAGCTGAAGCGGCGGCAGCAGCTGAAAAGCAGAGGCTTCAGGCCGAAGCAGAAGCAGATACCCAGGCACGCCACAAGGAGGCCCATGATCTGCTACAGCAGCATGAAGCCGCCAGCATCGAAAAGCTCAAGTTCTGGCATTTTGAACCATCCAAGCAGCACAAAGACGCGACACCGGAAGAGCAGCACAAGGAGTTTCTTGCCAAACTCGTGACCCGGTTGGTTTACACTTGTAACCACCTGCAGTCCGAGCTGGCAAATCTCCGACGGGCGGTGCGGAACCACAAGGATCTGCACGAGGATGCTACACGGGCACTTGATTCCCGTGTACAGGACTTGGATCGAGTTGCACCAAGACCAGATGTTGGCGAGTCCAGCAGTGCACCCTCTACCCGCCAATTGGAGGAACGAGTTGACCACGTAGTCGCAATGCTCGGCGACATCAGCACCTTCGCTGCACCAGCCACCATCAGCAAGCAGCTGGACACCTGGAAGACCGAGGTTCAGCAACTGCACCAGCTTCCCAACAAGGATGGCAACACCAGTGTGCAGCACTACAAGATGCCGACATTCCGCATCGAAAAGTTCGATGATTATACGCATCAAGACCCGGTCCCCTGGTGGGAGGGCTTTACGATGGAACTTCGAATTCTTTTCGTCCCCGAGCACTCGTACATCGGCGCGTTGTTCCTCAACTCAAAGGGCGGATGCCAGATATGGCTCAGCCACCTGGCAACCATCCACGGCGTCCAGGTCGCCGATCTACATAAGAAGATCTCTTGGGACGAGTTGACGAAGCTATGGAAGAAGTGGTTCATCATGGACGACGCCCCAACGCTCGCCATCAACCGCCTCTTCAGCATGACTCAAGGCAACACACCAACGCGTGACTGGCTCACGGAATGGCAAAAGATCGTTGCAACGCCCGATCTCGAGTTGCCATTTTCGCATCTACGCCGAGAGTTCTACAACCGGTCATGTGCGGCCTTGAGCCTCGCACTTGGTGACCGCGAGCAATACACGACCTTCACCGAAATCATCGACAAGGCAAGGGTGATCATCAAGACCAACAGGGCGGCTGCACACGAGAAGTCAACATGGCAGCCAACCTATGTGGAGAATGGAAAATTTGGTCCGCGTCCGCAGCAAGTCGCTGCAGTCCAACCGGACAACATTGCGGAAGACCCGGCAGCCACCCAAGCATCACGTGAGGGAGATCAGGTGGCCGCTGTCCAGCCGTGAAGCAACAACAACTCCCGAGGAAAAGGGAAGGCGAAAACCGCATCGTCGGCCGGAAACGGACAGCCAGCACCATGGGTCAAGTTTCACTTTATCGAGGCCGAATACAAGTGGCGCAGCCGGTATGGCTGCTGCTATTGGTGCAACAGCACCAAGCACAAGACCTCCCAATGCCTGGATCAGAGCAAGGAGGATGTTCGGCCTCGCATCAACTCGGGAAACTGAGTTGCGCGGGAGGTGAGGTGACTCCACCTCTCACTTCGCCAGATTCGGCCGCCTTGCTAGCGGCCTCCTACACATCTGGGGAGGATGCGAATGTCGCAAGTCCTCAGTTCACTTATGAGGATTATGCTGTCCACTTGGTCCTACCGTTGGACCAACCACTCCACCAGCAACAATCCACCGCATGCACGGTTTCACCACCATCGGCAACCGATTCAGCAGCTTCGCCGCCATCTATCCTCGGGGATTCGACGTCATGGTCAAGACTTGAAGAGCTCGACCCGTTGACGTTTGTGGACTTCCAATGGATGCCCCTTCCCCCGTCCGGTCGATTGTCGAAATCGCATTGCAACGTGCTCATGGCACAATTGCGGGATTACTTGCACACTGCAGTACCAACTCCGTTGATGGACGCCCGAGTAGAGGTTGTCGACCTTCACGACTACGTTGCGAAGATTGACCGCGAGTTCAAGACATAACGGTACGACGACATCGACGCGCCATTGTTATACAAACGCATTCAAATCGGAGAGGCGACCTGCAGCGCTTTGATCGATTGCGGAGCTACTCGCAACTACATGAGCCAAGACTTTATGGTACGCGCTGGCCTTCGGCCACGCGTTCAGAGGAAGTCGCACCCTACGCAAGTCATTTTGGCCGACGGTCAAACGCACAAGTCAATCGACCGATGCATCGATTCCGTCCCCGTGTACTTCGCCCCGCATGCAAGCGAGGTTGTGTCCTTCAACATTTTGGACACTCAATTCGACATGATCTTGGGCATGTCATGG
This sequence comes from Chara braunii, assembly GCA_003427395.1. NCBI lineage: Eukaryota > Viridiplantae > Streptophyta > Charophyceae > Charales > Characeae > Chara > Chara braunii. The sequence goes on along the minus strand of BFEA01000163.1, from coordinate 1,247,966 downwards.
CTGCGAAGCGAGGATCACCCGGTGAACTTCTACTGCCGCACCGTTCACATTCGTGATCAGAACGGAGTACTAGTCCCATGCACGGTGCCTCCTCCTCAGACTTCAATCAGCTGCCACGTGGTGTCCGCCGCAACCATTCGAGCTTCCATCATCAGGGATGACATCGAGGAGATGGAAGTGTGTTCTCTCCATGCCCTCCCGCCCCATGACATTCCATCGACGGACTCGTCACCGGACCCATGCATCACCGAGTTTCTCGACGCCTACGGCAACGTGTTCGAAGCCCCGCACGGAGTAGTACTGGATCGGCCCATCCGCCACGAGATCATCCTCGAGGCCGGTGCCGTACCTCCGCGTGGTTGCATCTACCGCATGAGCGAGGAAGAGTTAAGTGTGTTACGGGCACAACTCGACGACCTTCTCGAGAAAGGCTGGATTCGGCCTAGCTCTTCGCCATACGGTGCTCCCGTTCTCTTCGTCCGGAAGAAGAACAAAGATTTGCAGTTGTGCATCGATTATCGCAAGCTCAACGCGCAAACCGTCAAGAACGTCGGCCCTCTTCCGCGCATCGACGACCTCCTTGAATGGCTGGGCGGTGCCAAATTCTTCTTCAAGCTTGACCTCAAATCGGGATATCACCAACTCGAGATCCGGTAGGAGGACCGCTACAAGATCGAGTTTAAGACGCGATATGGGCATTTCGAATGGCTGGTTATGCCTTTTGATCTTACGAATGCCCCGGCCACATTCCAAGCGGCTATGACAACACAGTTCCGACACATGCTAGATAGATTCGTACTCATCTACCTTGACGACATCTTGGTGTACAGTCGGCGTTTGGACGAGCATGTGGAGCACGTGCGCACTGTTTTGGAGTGGCTACGACAAACCAAGTACAAAGCCAACCGCGACAAATGCGAATTCGCGCGGTAAGAGCTGGAGTACTTTGGACATATGTGATGCCGCAAGGCATCCGTCCGCTTGTGGACAAGATCGAGGCCATCCGCATATGCCCCGAGCCCACCAACACCACGCACGTTCGCTCATTCATGGGGTTGGCGGGCTACTATCAATGCTTCATCACCGGGTACTCAAGGATTGCCGCACCTATGACGAGATTACAATCACCAAAGGTGCCATTCGTATTCGATGACGATGCATGACGGTCATTCCAAGCACTCAAGACGACCATGCTCATGGCACCCGTCCTTAGCATCTACGACCCCACCCTGCCAACGAGAGTGACAATTGACGCTTCCGACTATGGCATTGGGGCAGTCTTGGAACAACACGGCGGCGACGACTGGCACCCCGTGGAGTATTTCAGCCACAAAGTGCCTCCCATCAATTCACTTGATGATGCAAGGAAGAAGGAGCTGCGCGCGTTCGTGATGGCTCTCAAGCGATGGCGGCACTTCCTCCTTGGGCGTCGTAGGTTCACATGGGTCACGGACAACAACCCATTGACCTACTACAAGACGCAGGATACGGCGAGTAGCACGATCGATCGATGGATGTACTTCATCGACCAATTTGACTCACACTGAAACATCTCGCCGGCCTCTCCAATCGCGCAGCAGATGCACTCTCACGAAGACCCGATCCTTGCGCTATGACACATCATGCCTTCGCGTTTGACGAGGAACTCCAGCGACACTTCATCCGGGGCTATGAGTCCGACCCGGATTTCGCCATGTTGTATGCGCCACTATCTTCGGATCACCCGCCGGCCAGCCACTATCGCATCGTCGACGGGTACTTGCTCCTCCACTCGCAAGGCAAGGACTTATTATGTGTCCCACGAGACCGTCGTCTTCGGACTCGCCTTCTCGGCGAGTACCATGACTCGCGACTCGCCGCCCATTTCGGAGTCAATCGCACTATTGCACGACTTCGGCAACGATTCCGATGACCCGACCTCATTACCGAAGTCACTCGGTATTGCGACTCTTGCGAAGTTTGCAGACGAAGCAAGCCCCGCAACCGCAATCCCTATGGCGAGTTGTGCCCGATGCCTATCCCACGGGAACCCGGCCTCTCCATTGCCATGGACGTCACGGGACCGTTTCCCCGCGACCGCCTCGGGCACGACGACATCCTCACGGTCGTTGACCGTTTGAGTAAGTATGCGCGGTTTCTCCCTTGCAAGTACTACGCCACGGCTCCCGAACTTGCGCGTCTCTTGCACACCGGCTGGATTTGCAGCCACGACGTACCGGAAGACATCGTCAAGGACCGCGACACTCGCTTCATGTCGGCATTTTGGACTTCTCTCATGCACGAATCCGGCACGAAGATGAAACCAAGTTCGACTTGACATCCACAAACGGACGGGCAAACGGAGCGGGGATATCAAACCGCTCAAATGATCCTTTGTACGCTCATCCGTCCCGATCAGAAAGATTGGGTTGCCCACCTCCCCGACATCGAGTTCGCCTACAACACTTCGTTGCACCCGGCGATCGGTGTGACTCCATTCGAGTTGCACCGCGGTGGCCGGAAAGGCCGTATCTTCGTTGATCTTCTCCTTCCACGAACAGCCGACATAGACGCTGCTTGCTACCCCGCTTCTATTCGGAAGTACAGGGAATTGTTGGCTCAAGCCCACGAGAACATGCAAAAGGCTCAAGTTCCCATGCAACAGCAAGCCAACAGGCGTCGCATGCCATGTCCCATTCGTGCCGATGATCTGGTTTGGGTCTCCGTAGAAGAGTTTGCACTCGAGCAGGATGTTTCGTGCAAACTACTCCCCAAGTGGTTTGGACCATGGCCCGTAACATCAGCCGCGGGCAATGAGCACGATGGCCCCTCATTTGTGATCAACATCCCCCCGCATTTGACGGTCCATCCAGTCTTTCACGCCTCGAAGCTGGCGACATATACACCAGCTAAGAGCGATGACTTCCCAGGCCGACGATCGCAAAATCCTCCATCTATGGATGGTCGTCAGGAAGTTGACCGCGTCATCATGGATCGCAAGTACGGCAGCAAGCCTCGACAGTACGAAGTTACATTCAAAGTGTGCGATCCCGACGACACTCGATGGATTTCAGGAGCAGATTTGAAAGCATCCGCACCGCTGATCTACGCTCACTACGAGCGACAAAGGTTAGCTCAGGGAACTTCACGACATGCCCCTCCCACCTGGACTGTGGTCCCTCCCTCAGACAGACAGCTTCGCCCTCGCAGGTAAGCTCGGTCTTTCAAGGAGAGGGGGGTGTGGCATACTGCACAGCCACACGGGCCTGCAGGGCCCGACCAGCGTTTTCAGCCTAAAAGCCGGAAAACAAGGGCTTACAGGCCCTGTGTCGTTTCAGCCTGAAAGCCTGAAAAGCGGGGCTTTTAGGCCCTATGTTGTTTCAGCCTAAAAACGGGCCTTCCAGGCCCTGAGTCTTTTCAGCCTGAAACGGAGGGCCATTTTCAGGCCCTCATAAGATCGACCTACCCTGAAACTTAGGCACCAGACCAGGGTTTTAGCACAGGCCATTCTGGCCTGTTTTCAAGACAACCCTTGGTTGAACTTCAACGCCAGGGTCTGGCACGTTTTGGCATTGGCAAGAGCAGCCTCCTGGACGGGCCAGGACTATATAAGACTGGCTCGCCGTACAGGCTGCAGACAGTCACGAGGTAGTTCCTAGGAACTTCCCAGGCACTTCACGTGCAGGAGGCAGGAGGCAGTCTTCAGTATTCGGCAGCAGCACTCTGGAGGAGCGCTGCAGTAGTAGTAGTAGCGTTAGCAGTAGTCTTCAACGTTGGCCGCTATTAGGGGCTAGAGTAGTAGTGGAGAGAGAGAGATGGTTGGTGGAGGCCAGGGAGACTTACCTGTGGCGCCATAGCTCCAGCTTCGTCTTCGATGTACCTGCAACAAGGCGCCACCTTCACAAGTTAGTACTGGACTGAGAGAGAGAGAGTTCTTCTTCTTCCTCTTCCAAGTCCACCATCTCCTCCTCCCCCTCTCGCTACCTAACTTCTCAGTACCTGCAGACTGCGAGAGAGAGAGTTTGGTGACTTTGGGACTTGACGACATTGGATCCAGATTCGACATTGAGATTCAGACATTTGACGAGGGATTATTTGGGGCCAGCGCCGAAGACTTGGTGTTGACGACATTCCCATCTTCCCCTCTTCTTCGTCTAACCCCCTCTTCTTCGTCTATGTATGGTTGGGGATTGGCGCATTCTTCCTGTGTGAGCGACAGGCCCCTTCACACCATGGAATGATGATGATGTATGTTTGGGCTACATTGCGACATTGATTGTTCGGTTCTTGTTATCTTGTACTTTGTGAGAGAGGTCGGTTCTTGTTCTGGTCTGCACCTTTACGGTATGCGACAACTTTCAGGTGCTGGCCTGCTAAAGAACTAGCTACGACAACACCAAGCCTAGAGCCTTTTTTTTTGCCCCAGATGGTAGGCCAATTTAGCCCCCTTGGCTGTCTGAGAGCAGAACCCCCCCAAAAAAAATCCAAACGATACGCCAATTTAACCCCCTCAGTAGACTTAACCGAACCCACCGGGAAAAAAAAAAATGAACCTACTACCAGCCTCGTTAGTAATTTCATTCCACCCCACAGGACAACCCCATTGATTCTGCCGAAAAAACAAGAACCAGGTTTCCTGGTTATACAAGCAGATATGCATTTCCCGTCCTCGAAGTCCGAGTCGCCATCTTCCCTCGGTGTGCCACTCGTGGGTCTCTTTGCGACAAGTTCCAGTCTACGTGATAATGAGCACACCCCTTCGTCATCATTTCTACAATGTGTCCTGATCCTCGTCTTTATCGTCCTCCCACCCCTCATCGTTTGACTCTTCCTCTGAATCTCTCTCACCTTCCTCCTCTATTGGACAGGTGTTGACGGATGGATTTGCCGACTCTCCAACTTGTCCCTCCACATCCTCGTCCTGACCCTTGCTTCTCTCGTTGACCCCCTGCCCACTTGGTTGCCACCTTCTGTGGCCTCTGTGCATGAAACTTCCATTGCTTCTCTCATCTGACCCGTGCTTCCCTTGCTGACCCCCCTGCCCACTTGGTTGCCTCCTTTTGTGGCCTCCACCCATGAAACTTCCATTGCTTCTCTTGTGGAACTGTCGGATTCCTCCATGCTTTCGCCCGACTCCTTTGTTGATGGCTCCCTCTATGTCTCTTTCCTAGCCCTCAGGTTTACCAACTCATCAGGACTTAATCTGAAGGTAATTAAATTAAGTATGTGTGAAGTTCAGACTACATGCTTGAAGCCAGAGAGAATGTGTGGGGGAAGGGTGACAAAAGGGATGAAGGGTTGATTTGCTTGTGTTTGACAGGTCAACCAAAGGCTAAACCCATTCTGAGCGTGTGGGTTAAGTGCTATGTTCTAATTTTGTACACTGGGGAGTCTGCTTGGTCTTCAGAGGTTGGACCTATCCATAACTTATATGGTTCGATCGCTTGTTTTTCTTAGGGTTTTTGAACAGAGGATGGGCTCCCAGATTCCCTGTTTTCCTTTGTTTTTGGACAGAACTGGGCACATTCTAAATGCGTGGGTCCCGTTCTGTGCTTATTTCTGAGGAAAACACAGGCAGAGACTAGTTGCACCATAAGTCGGTGCGGCCAAGTAATGAGCCATGAACATTAAAGGGAACTGAAGCATAAAATCTGATACATATATATACATATCATGTATATCACTTGGCAGACTAGGCGCCATAAGTTGGGAGATCTACTCGTAGAAGAAGGCAGAATAAGTGAAACTCAAAATATAATATTGAAATGTAACTTCTGGCAGGTTGAACTTATCCATAACTTGGAAGGTCCAGTCATATGCCCGTAATAACAGGAATAGTAGAAAAATAGTATAACTCTGAGTCTCTGACTATGAAAGATAATCAAGGCATGGTTGGACATTTCCATAAGTTGGAGCGGTCTGATCATTTGTCTGGAAGAAAGAAGGAAGTTTGTGAGATTACTTGTTGAATGTTGTTGTGTTGCGAAGACTAGACATATCCATAAGTTGGGGAAATCTACTCGTGCGCATATGTTGTTGTCCATGCAGGTTGGACTACCCATAAGTTGGGTAGCCTGATCCTATGCCATATGTGATTGTCTGGGCTAGACACACCATAAGTTGGTGCGGCCTAGTCATATGCCTCATGTCCTTGTTCAGGCAGGGATTGGGCATCCCCTTTAGTTGGGGCAGTCCAGTTTTTGCCATATGCTGATCGTTGAGGATGACTAGCCTCACCATAAGTTGGTGTGGCCTAGCCATATGCCTTATGTCAGTTGTCAGGGTAGAGGCTAGCCGCACCATAGGTCGGTGCGGCCTAGTCATATGCCTTATGCTTATCGTTTAAACAGACTAGGTGTACCCATAAGTTGGCATGGTTCAGTCATATATGTTGGGCAAGTCAGACAAACCCATAAGTTGGGGGCAATCTAATCCTATGCCTTATGTAAGGAAGGGTATAGGGGTAATCTACTGAGAGTTGAATGAATGAAGTATTTTGGTAAGGAGATTGAGGGTTGACGAGAGATGATGTTATGCTCACTTGTGTGTTCTGTGAGTTTGTCTTTTGGGGGCATGGAGTGATAGGCAGAATAATGATGGATAAAGATGGAAGCTTGGGATAAGATAGGGTGGCCTTGCTGAGAATCAGAGTAGTTAATTCATGATACTATTTTAGAAGAAGTATCATGAGATCAATCTCTAGCTCTAACACCTTAGTTAAGTGTCAAGAATTATACCAGTATAGTTGCATTGGGCTTTTTGTAATTGTCTGAGTATAAATTTTGGTAGTCTACTTCCCTGAAGGAAGTGCTGCCGATTTTTTTACTACTTCAAAGGAGTTGGACTCAGTAAAAATCTCAGTAGTCTACTTTCCTAGAGGAAGTGTTGCCGATTTTTTTGCTAAATTAAGGAGTTAGACAAAACTTGCCCATGCAAGAGTTTAATGACACTTTGGATTTTAGATTTGGCTTAGTATAAATTTTGGTAGTTCACTTTCCTAGAGGAAGTGTTGCCAAAATTTCTATAAATTTAAGGAGTTAGTCAAATTTTTGATGGTGAAGATTTTGGCAATCTGCCCTATCTAAGGGGGATGCTGCCAAAATTTTCAACAATCTTTGGTACCAATTAGAGAAAGGTGAAAAGAAGGAGATTAGTTCGGCTACGATATGGAGTATGCTCTCCATCCATTTTAAGCGTAGCGATGGCCTTTTTGGCCTATATTGCGATGCATGTTTGCACTTGACTGAAGGCTCGACTACTTTAGGCCTGATCCATCAACGATCCCCCATCTTTTGTTATATCATTTGATAACGGGTCGGTTTATAACACGACCCTACTCGCTTCTACATCTCAACCTAAAGCCTTAGCCCTTTGGGTTTAATATGCTTCTTGGGATTTTCACCCAGACTTCTTTCTAAATGGCCATTTTCAAAAACAGAGTATCTTTGTTGTTGGATGGTGGAAAATGGTTGGGGATTGCGTGTGTAAGGCGGGGTATGAGTCGCTGAGAATGGTTAGTTGATTTCGTTAGTGCATTGCATGTTGTTGTTCAATTTGTGTGGTCGCAGATATGCGTGGAAGGTGATGGTTTGAGTTGCGATGATTGTTTGAGTTTGTGAAAGTGTTGATGGACAAGCCACATCAATGACTGTGAGAGTGATTCTCTGATGTCAAACAACTTTATCTCTGAGTGATTCAACCAGTTTGTTTTTGCGCGACCATTATGGTCAAGGGCACATGCGAACACATTTATGCGCGTGACCCACAATGATTCATATGTTTTAGTGCGCGCGCAGTTGCACGCTTACGCGAGTCATCCCGCACACACCCGTGAGTGACAACTTAGATTCCTTGTTGAAAATTGTTTCGTGAGATGTGGACGTTCTGGATAAGAAAATCGGGGTGTCGCTGGTCGCGGCACACGGCCTGTTGTCCACAAGTGACCCCTACCACTCCTCTGCGCAGGGCGCAGAAGTGGGTAGGACGCGCAACCGCATCCGCGATTGTCTGGCGTAAGAGGAAGAACCCCTCAAGGCACGTACCAGCCAACACTTGAGTGTCGACCGCGATCCTCTAAACAATTGAGAACCGTGCGGTCATGGGCACCACATAGTACGCCATCATTGCAACTGCTTACGTATTTGTGCATGGTTAGTAGATATGATGAGGCTCTCGTCGTCGCTTTATTTGTACAAAGTCTTTCTCGCTATGTCTGCATGTTCATGCACCGAAACAGTTACGGGTTGTGCGGAAAAAGGGGCTAAGCACGATTTGCACATCCACTCAAGTTTTCTTTGAGAAGTGTATAGCATGGTTAGACAAGTCGTCCTAGTCGATCGGCGTAGGATCACGCTTGGGAGATCAACACCTCAAGCGTCGATTCGTGCACGGGTCCGATTCAGACGTTAATGGCGTGTAACCCCTATGCTACAGCTAATGAGAAACACCCGATCCACCTTTGCTGTTTCTTTGAGAAGTGTATCGCATGGTTAGCCAAGTCGTCCTAGTCGACCGGCGTATGATCGCGCTTGGGATATCAACGCCTCAAGCGTCGATTCGCACACGGGTCCGATTCGGGCGTTAACCTTATGTAACCCCTATGCTACAGCAAATGAGAAACACCTGATCCACCTTTGCAACTGCATGTAAAAGCTCTTGCATGTGGACTAGTAACTTAGCGGGGATACGCCCACCTAAGGGATGTTGGCAACTCTCATAGGTAGAGGTAAGTTGTACCTCGTGTGACCCTATCCTGTCATAGGGGTTCGTGAGAGGTATAGCTGGCGCACTCGGTCGGACCAACACCACTCCTAAATGCTTTGCGTTCCAAACTGCCAAAATCCTGCGTGATGCGGTCGGGAGGATCCCCATGCGGGACCGATGCACTTGGCAACCTGCAAGTGCCACGTGGGCACCTCCCTCGGCGTATGCTTCTTAAGCCTCATATGATGGGCCCGCCCGATCATCTGTTGTAATGATAGTTTCCGACAGCAACCCTCTTATTACCTTCACATGACTGGCCGTTCTTGGTATGGTAGTTGCCATGTGGGCGCTTTCATCGCCCTGCCCTCGTTGACTGCACCGAATCAGCCTAAGTCCAACCCCTTCAGCCTTTGGCACCTTGAACCTTTGACTCTTGTTCGTGCAGGCGAGATGGCGCTCGACCTTGGCGGGGTCGGGCGGCCGCAGACCAGTCGGTCACCCGAAATACCGAGGATTGAGCCTTGGGTTAAATGCCTAAGGGAGAATCAACTGGCACTTTCATCAGAACCGTCGAGGAAAATTAGGGGTCGAAAAAGGATCCCAAAAATCCCCCCCCATCAATTATAAAAATTGACCCTTGAAATCAACATCATGAACGGCCGCATCTGCCGCGCCTAATACCTGCTCTTTTTGTTCGTTCCGAGGCTGTTCCCGAAGCAGCCGGCTGCGGAGCGGGAGTATGGTATTAGGCCCTGGCACACCTCTTTTACGATGACCAACTGCTGAGGAAATGAACCCTTGATTTTCATTAATTTTAATTACACAATTAAAAATAATAAAATGAAAAGAAAACAAATGATTATTTATTATTTGGTTCATATTTTATCGGGAATTATCCTTGATTAGATTGTCCACAATTTTCATAAATTCTGATAACGAAATTAAAGATGAATAAAAGAGTTAAAAAATAATAAAAGAAGAGAAAACAAATGAGTATTTATTATTTTGATTAAATTTTATCGGAATCTATTTCTTTGTCGGGAATCATTTATTTATCCTCGGTCCCTCAATTCGTACGGGTTCCCGGCAGTTATAAATCCACGCTTGATTTTGCCTGATCCTTCTCATTACTACTCTTGCAATAACCCGGGTGTTATTGAGTGAGCGGGACCGGTTTTTGGGTCGATGCGGCATGTTCGATATGGTATATTCATATGGCCAGCAACGGTACAGGCCACTGTGGTTCGGAACACTTATTTAAGGTACGGTTACTGGGTTGGGCTGGTACAGCTTGCTGCAGATGGAACGCTGATTCGGCGGTGATGTTCCTTCACACGGCATCGGGCCTGGGGCCGTTATGACTCACCCCGGTGTCGAGCGCATAGGTCCGGCACCGCACAAGGCAGCGCGGGACCCTCCCGGCCGCATCACGCAGGAGTTGGTCTAAATCCTCGTCGCGAATATACATGGAGCTTCCGCAAGCCGCTCCGGTCGAGTGCGCCAGCCATACCTCTCGCGAGCCCCTACGACAGGATAGGGCCTACACGAGGTACGACTTACCTCCACCTTACGGGAGTTGTCACCTCCCTTCGGTGGGCGTATCCCCGCCGAGCTACCAGTCCACAGTAGGAAAGTTGATCAGCTGCAATCGCAGAGGTGGACCAACCGAGGGCGTTTCTCGTTCGCTGTAGCATAGGGGGTACGCGTGCTACTACGCCTGTAACGGACCCGCACACGAACCGGCATCTTGGGGGGCTAAGGTCCCAAGCGCGACTCGTCGCCGGTCGACTAAGACACATCCCACACTCCACGCGCACACCACTCTAAGAACATAAAAATAAAAACACACACACATACGCACATATACAGAACGACAGAGAACAAACAAACGTGACAACACTCCTAGTCCCTTAATAGCCATCCCATAACTCTCCAATGCGAAAATCGGAAAGGCGTCGCGCGCGAGACTTAGTATAAAACCGCGTGGGCGCAGGGCTGACTCATATCGACTCGCAATGCAAGCATACGCAAGCAGTCGCAATGATGGCGTACTATGTAGTACCCATACTCATGCGGTCCTCGTTAATCTCGAGGGTCGCATTTCGACACTCAAGTGTCGACTGACACGTGCCTTGAGGGATTGATCTCTCGACGCTGGACAACCGCCAAGTGTGGTTGAGAACCACACCCTCTTCTGCACCCTGCGGAGAGTGGGTGGTACACAGGTTCATACTTGTGGTGGCAGTCAACCCTTATGGCCATGGAGACCAACTCTGTTATCCAGGGCCTGGAGAGAAATCAAGGGGTTTGACTTCGACGGCTGCCACGGGCTACAACGTCCAACTATAAAAATTAATAAGCAAAATCAATCAGTAAATAAGTAAATACCCAACACTCATATATCAAATCAGATCTCGAGATACCATAAAAGAAGTGGGAAACATAAACCCATCAGGTATGCAGATCGTGCGTCACATGGTTGTCATTCTCACTGTCTCCAAGGTACGACTCATATATCAAGCTCCAAAATACTAACTTGCATAAAACACAGACACACACAATAGCCACATTGCCATACACCTATGCGGTCAACTTTACTGTTCCCTGTAACTCATACCACGCCTCACATACTAAAGCCCCAGTTATAGTCAGAATCTCCATAAATCTCATAAGTTCTTTATAATGGCCATTTAAAAGAAGTCTGGTTAAAACCCTCAAAGAAACATATCAAATCTCAGGGCTAAGGCAATCGAGTTGAGCTACATGTGTAAGCAAAGTTGTGTCGTGAGCCGACAAGTCGGCGATCAACCAACCGACCTGTTATCAGTGATAGCAAAAGATGATCCTCGTAGGATCAGGCTGAAACTGGTTCAAATCCTGGATCGAATGTCCAAAGAAAACCTGTATCATACGACATATCAATGTCCAAGCTAAATCGTCAATGTATGGGGATCAAGTCTCCATGACACGTTCTCACTCAAGACTCTCCTGACAGCCAAGCCTAGGTCTACCTCTAAGCCAGTGCGGAAAGAAAGGTAGACCTATGACAAAATCTCCCCCATACAGAGTGGATCACCAGAACCGCCACCTGTTAAAATATAATTTATCTCCTCTAAACTAAGAAAATTTCGGCATCGCTTCCCATAGGAGAATGCCTTTCTAGAATTTATACCAGCCTAAATATGAAAACAGAAATAATATTCAACCTTCCAAAGTCAAATTTTGTCTAACTCCCTGAATTAGCAAAAATTTGGGCATCACTCCCTTAGAAAAGGAGACTTCCCAGATTTTTACTAAGCCATATATATAAAATTTAGACAAGTTGAACTTTGAAAAGTCAACTTTTGACTAAACTCCTTGGATTTGCAGAAATTTCGGCAGCACTTCCCTTAGAGAAAGTAGCTTACCAAAATTTATACAAAGCCAAGTTCAAAATTTAAAATGACTTTGACTTCTCAAGGTCCAATTTTATCTAACTCCCTGAATTAGCAAAAAAATGGGTAGCACTTCCTTTAGAAAAGGAGACTTCCCAGATTTTTACTAAGCCATATATAAAAGTAAGACAAATTGAACTTTGAAAAAACAATTTCTAACTAACTCCTTGGTTTTGTAGAAATTTCGGCAGCGCTTCCCGTAGGGAAAGTGACTTACCAAAATTTATACAAGACCAAATATAATAAAAAATTCCAGAAAATGCAGAAATTGACCTAAGTTAAAATAAACTTAGCTCAGAAAATGCAGGAATTGAAACTAACTCCTATAGCTCTAGCAAGTGGCGAGCAGCTAAAGCAACTACCTATTAAACTGAAACTCCAACTAAGTAGTAATCTCACTCAGCCACATGCAGGCCAAACCACAAAGGTAAGTACTCTCACCATCCCAAAATCAACCTTATCAAACAATAGTTCATGATCTTTCAATAATTTATCCCCTTATACCCAGCTTACATATGACGTAGTGCTAGACCATTCAGCTTAGAAACAATGTCTAGTTGCCCTGAACTGTTTAATATCCAAAGTTTAATATTTTATGACTTTGTTTTCAAAAGAAGTGAAAATATGGGCAGAGGACTGAGCCATTCGGCTTAGAAACAATGCTCAGCTTGCCCATATTATTTCCAATTATACTTAGTACCTTCCCTTCTCTTCTTAATGATATGACTTAGTGTTGGACCATTCAACTTAGAAACAATGTCCAACTGTCGGTGCACATGCAAATATAAATAAGGTATTTTTCTGTTATACTCAGTTTAATACTTATGCGCATGGCTTCAGGCTAAACCATTCATCTTAGAAACAACGCTTAGCCTTAGAACAAAATCCTCCCTCAGAATAAAACAAGAACTTAAACCCTTCAATTCAGGCAAACCCTCAGAAATTAAACCCAACAACCAGGTCATTCAGCTTAGAAACAATGCCTGACCCTTCATAAAACAGCCAAATAAACATATCCCTGGGCCATTCAACTTAGAAACAATGCCCAGTCCTTGGTTAACCCGGTCAAACGCATGCGGTCTACCTTCCTCCCACCTTCCCCCAGTTCACTCCCCTTGTCTGCTTTCGATCAAAATAAAAATAAAACTTATGCTTCACTCTCACACGTTCCTTCCATTCAATCTGATTAGGTCCTGAAAGAAAGCAAAGTCATAGGGGCAATCTCATGCATACAATCAGTCAAACTAAGGGGAGATAGCCAAACACGGGTATAGTGGGGTTATGCAAGAAGAAAATTGGATACCTGATGGTTCCCTGCCTCCAGAACCTCGCCTAGGTTCCGGCAGAGCTCCCGCAATCGGTGGGTGGACTCCCCACAGAGTCTTGCTGCGGTCCTACGGGTTGCAATCCCGCCTGCCGCCTTCCTCTAGTAACCAGGATTAGACTGAGAGTAAGAAGGGCAGGAGGAGGGGTTTCAGACTCTCGAGATACAAGAGGGAGACAGACTCAACTCCCATGAGAGGGCCTTGATACCTCGAGTCGCCTGAGGGCCCCACAATGGTAGCCAGAATGCGCAGCAAGAACAACCGATCCGCAGTCAAACTGTCTGCTGCTGACTCGCCGGCGACTCTCCCATCTTGCAACAAAGACTCTTGTCCTTCAAAGGCTCAACCATTCCGCCGCTTTGTGACAAAAAAGGCATTGACCACAGCTTAAGACACGACTGTGATCAAAAGAAAGAAAACACAACCTCCTTTCTACCGCCCCGCAGTGTGACCGCAAAGCAGTCCGACTGGCCACGCAATGTCCAGAGCATACACAAATATCGGTCGTGCGGCTCTTACCGAACTTCGGTAAGTATCCAACTCCATGCTGGACTCATGCCACTTTGGCCTGATAGGATTTGCAACTCACCAACTGACAAGTAACCTGGCACTTCCCGACCCGCCTGCAACTGCCTTGACCCGCACAAAAGTTTGTGCGTTGGCCAACAAATAAACCTACAGTCATATGGTTGGGCTTCCGCGTGACAGGCCGGACTGCACACAAATCAGCAGGTAAGCCTTTCAAGCCGCAACTTGCCATTCGTTATTGTCATTGACAGGACGGTTTTGCACAGTTCGACAGTCTCAACAGCCGGCAACCTCTTTCAGTGTTACTCCTTGATCCTTGCGGTTGTGCCTGGATACACAGCAACTCCTCCTGTCGTTAACTGCAGCAACCCACTCAGTGTCCTCAAGGCAAAGGCCCGTACACTCTACACAGCAGGATTAGCTTTGCTCAGAAACTGCGGACCGTTTCCTATGGCAATAAGACACGTCAGAGTAGCCATGCAACTCCTTGCAGTAGCCCGTTTCCCCAACAGGCATAACAAACGCAGCTGGCCACTCAGCAAGATATCAAAAACAATTACTCTTAATCTCCGCAACTGCAGCATTGCCCCCTCAACGGTAGCAGCATCTTGCTTGGTCATTCCCAGCATGTCCGAGAATGACCACAAACTTGTTGTGGAATCAACAACGAACTACAATAAAAGGAAAACTTCACAACAGTCTGTGGGTGAAAGAGCAGCAACCTGCTGATGCCAAGGGTAGCAACTTGCCGCTTCGAGTATATAGCAGTAGTGCCTAATGCAGCGGCCGTCTAAACACAACTACTGTAAGGGGCGTAGCAAAGACCAGGATGATATAGCAGAATGGTTGCGATCATGATGAACTCTGCGATGAAGGTGAATATAACCTCCGCTTCACCAGGGAGAGGGACCACGATGTCGACCGAAGGTCACGGGCAGAGAGATAATCAATGCTTGATGACGAATACCGGGCCGTGGTAAGGTGCACTTGAGTCACAGGAGCGCCTACCGAAAGAGGCAGCTAACACTCAAGAAGGCATGGTCACCTTCTACTCAGCCCGAAGGGCTTTCCAACGATCACGTTGATAGGTGGAAGCGTGGAACCATTGCACACCGCTCGTCTATTCTTCAAATCTACAACATGAGAATGACCCTCCACCGAGAAGGAGGTCAGGTTCAAATTCCCTTCCCTTTTCTCTGTTCTCTCTCCCGCTCATCTGCATCAACCCCCTTTCCGCCTACTCAGTACTACACCCGACCGTCCAACATGACCAGGTTCAGACATGCTCAGAGAGCAGGGCCGCAGGGAGACAAGAACACAAACATGACTCACTTTTCACTTCCTCATAATCTGTCACATCTACCGATTGCTTTCTTTCCTACTGTCCTATTCTCCTCAATCTCCCTTCTCAATCCTTTCAGGCTCTCCATCATCACTCTATCATCATCATGCCCGACTTTTCTTACGGCTGACCGCGCAGCTCCAATAGCCCATACCGACTAATCTACTAACTCCTTATGAAAACTAATGCGACCATCAAACTCGTAATGCCTCAAAACTCCATAATCGAGTCTTCACTCGCTCGATTCCGTTGAGGAATGAGCGAGATATTTCCTTTTTCCTTCACCACCTCCGCTTTCTTTTGGCACCTTCGCACAACATTTTCCAATTTAACTTGTTCTATACAAAGTTTCATGCTAATCTGACCTTGGATTTGAGTTCGCCTAAACTCAAAACATCAGATTTGCATCTCCTCTCGCCTGATTCCATCAAGAATCAGGCGAGTTATGCACTTTTCCCTTCGCCACTTCTCTCCATCTTCGTTTCCAGTCTGAATGCACCTGGTGCGATTTCGCGCCCAGGTTCACCCTCCTTTCTCATGCCTTCATGCTTCTCTTTTGCCAGCCTCCCTGTCGCAGCTTCCAGCCTCCCATCCGCTCCTTCTATGCACCAGCTGCCTCAACATTCCTGTTCTCTCTCTCTCTCTCTCTCTCTCTCTCTCTCTCTCTCTCTCTCTCTCTCTCTCTCTCTCTCTCTCTCTCTCTCTCTATCTATCTATCTCTCCGCTGCCCACCCGTCACACCTTTTCTGTGCCATGCGCTCTTTCGCTGCGCTAAGCTGCGCACTCACTCGTGCACTGCACGAGTCTTACTCTGGACAGGCAGTGGGTCGGCGGTCACCAAAGTCTGAGTCCGCTGGAATATCTGTTGCTGAATCAATTAGCCCCGGGGCAGAAACCGACGAGTGCGACATGCGCTCGTCCGTTGTCGTGATTTTGGCACAGCCATAGGTCGATGGGCTTGGGGCTTGCTGCTAGCCCAAGTGTGGGGCTGGATTGGCCGGGCCCGATCCTAGCGGTAGTAGCCAATGCTCCGATGAAAACGTTGAAGACCAAAGTGGAGACGGGTTCCATAGTAACATCTGCTGCAGCCTGTACTGATGCGGGCCTCCAGACAATACCCTGGGCAGGCTCACACCCAAACTCTCGCAGGCAGACGGCGGGGGCGGACTGCACCCCGCAACAGCCCCCACCACCCTCGAGTTGTAGCCCCACAGGCTCACTCGGAATGCTCTCCAATTGGCAAATGGGAGAAGTAACGACCACGGACCCCGTCACTTTCCACGCACGTTGACCTCTCCGGTCTGTGCTTCAACGCGGGAGGGATGAAAAATTATCGCCAGCATCCCCAACTCATAGGAATGCGAACGGGCCCGCTGGAAGAGACGCGTGGTCGAGGTCCTTGATTACCGCGACGACCACCAGTGCCCTACGGCTTAACAATTGAGCTCATCGGTTCCGGAGCCGATCACCGGATCCAAGGCACTTAGCAAAATTTAGAAGTATGCAAAATGATAATAATAAGAGCAAACATGAAGACCCAGAAAGGCAAAGGGGACAAAAGGTCGCGCGTCCCGCTGGCCCATGACGCTGCGCGGCCC
This sequence comes from Chara braunii, assembly GCA_003427395.1. Lineage (NCBI taxonomy): Eukaryota > Viridiplantae > Streptophyta > Charophyceae > Charales > Characeae > Chara > Chara braunii. The sequence goes on along the minus strand of BFEA01000163.1, from coordinate 1,231,057 downwards.
GCGCACACTCAGGCCGCGCATGACTGCACCTCGCCGTCAATACCCCACGCGCGCCGCTCACTTGGGCGAGGACCTAAACTACCTCCCGCTCGCGCGCCGTCAAGCGGACGAGGCTGCACTAGTGCGACTTGCAGAAAGAACGCCAAATACCCTTGTAAGGGTATTTGGTACGACACCGGTATGATGGTATCGGTTTGGCACGGTCTGCCGAAGGGATGGCGCTGCTACGGGGCACAGACACGGGTACAATATTGGTACCGCCAGTGAAAATTAGCCCGCGGCAACCGGTTCAAGGTGGTTGGTTTACTGGTTCGGTATTGAAACGGCGACACGACACTACTAAATTGTTGTGGTCACCGGTTTGGCAGAGGTACGGTGCGGGGGCTGTATGACGCAGTTGTTTCTTGATACGGTACTGCAGTCCGGTTCGGGACTACCGTAGTTCATTAATTTGGCACCGGTTCGGCTGGGGAGCGCAGCACCGCGACGTGGTACTGTTCTTTGGATGGATCCTGGGTTGGGACACTTGCGCTGCCTGGTATGGCGACGAGTCGAGGACCACTCTGACTTACTCCTTTCAGATGGTTTTGGTTTGATACAGCCTGCCGGAAATTTGGTGCTAGTATCTCGTGTGGTTACTGCTTCAGGAATGGTACAGGTACGGCTTCGGACTCGGGACTGGGTTAGTTCAATAGACGCTGATACTACATGATACAGCGGTTGGTGCGACTTAAAGACTGGGGCAACTCGCTCTACTACTGGTAACTCTTGCCTTGACTCTTCGGGCCCTGAATTAAGACCTATTGGGTTAAGCACTCGGTGCCAACCAACTGCTGCTGCGCGCGGGAAATGTGCCTGTCCATAAGATCCGCTACCGAACGTACCAGCACTCGTGTTCGAACTCTACAAAGCGATCGAAAGGGCCTTGAGTTTTGGAGGCTGGGCCAAATGCGATGGGAGGATGAGGCACTGGGTACCAGAAGAGTAAGGGGGAGAAATTTCGTAAGCGGAGTGGTCTGCCTGGAAGGTGTGCCAGGCGTCCGCAACCCACTCGGGGAATTGTGTCAGAGAGCCCTGTTCGGCGTTGGGGGGGGTGTGCTTTCAGTGTGCCAGGCGTGCGCATCGAGCGAGCGCTGACCCTAGTTGGCGGATGCGATGGAGGCTGCCTGGTGTGCTCCGTCGGCGGAAGGCCTTACGGTCAATGTCCCTGTTGGTGAATGGTGGAGTACCCTGATTGAGATGGTGTGAAGAAGGCAATGAGAGAGGAGGACGGGAGGAAAAAGGATGATGAGGCGGTGTACACAGTGTGCGCAGCCTCCACACGGGCGTTCACAAGGAAAGGCAGGGCTGCGAGTTTGAGGGTGACGAGACAAGGGAGGAGGCGGGGCGCAGTGAGAGCAGAGGGAGAAGTGGCGGCATAGGAGGGAAGAATTCATATGTCAGGTCCATACCGTCGCTCGAGAAAGAGCTGCTGGTGTAACGACCCGGTCGAATGTTGGACCGCCAGGCGTAATATGCCTGCATTCTAGAGAGGAGAGCCTGGCGGTAATCTCAAGAAATCTGATCTTGCTGTTCTTCCCAAATCATAGGCTCTGAGTTCTGGTACTCAGCGGAGTATCATGAGGGACTGAAGCAACTAGCCATAAGCACGGGAGAGTACGATCAGGAGCGAGCGAAAAACTCAGTGGTCGGATCTATTCTCCATTGATTGCTAGCCTCTACTGATCAGGGAAGAGAAAGACGGCCCTTATGAAGGTTGACCTTGTAGTGGCAAGAGGTTAAAGGGGTCCTTCTCTTGAGATAAGTGACTGATCTGATTGGCTCGGCCTATCGCAGGTATTTATCGCCCCTATCAACTCCGAGTCAGAGGACCTGTGTAAAAGGGGAACGACCGGGCTGATCGAGTAAGACAAGCACCCACCTGTACGGAAAACATTTCGAGAAAGTCGAGCCCGAGGATCGCTCATCAGCGGGAAAGGACTCGCTGCGCCACATCGCCTGAGTCCGGGAAAGTTACATACATTGGAAAATTATTTTTGGCAATTTCAAAGCGTTTTAAATTCAACAGTTAAAGTGGGGGAACACAAAGTTCTCGCCCTCAAGCAGTCAGAAGATGATCAAACAAATGCTTGAACTTAATTCGGTGTCAGGTCTTTGATTTCATTGGGAAACCACATTCTCTCTCTCTCCCTCCGAACCAATCACTAAGGCGTAGTGCTATTCGCAATATTATCGCAGACATTATTAGGGATCAATCACATGCTGACAGCGGGCCTTTGGCTCTTTTATCGAGGAAGCTGAAACGAAATCAAGCGTTAATGACGCGCCCCCCCATTGAACAGGGACAAATGTTCCTAGGCGAAGCCTGTACAATCCTAGGCCGCACATGATGGCGTGAACGCACTGCACAGAGAGAGAGAGAGAGAGAGAGAGAGAGAGAGAGAGAGAGAGAGAGAGAG
>BFEA01000163.1:1181005-1206054 GCA_003427395.1 Chara braunii | reverse complement strand
TCCGGCGGTGACGCGGCTGGTTCGTCCGGCGAGGGGAGAGCATGCAAGAATACAAGGCCCATCTCCTCGACGTCATTCCGAGCTATGGCGTCGCGAATTCTCGCAACGGAAACCAGGTGACAAGCAATCGAAGTGTGAGGGGTCGCGACCGTACATGGGACTAACACTCCGTTCCGATCACGGATGTGAACGGTTCGGTCATGGAAGTTCACCGGATGATCGGCGCTAGGCAGCCAAGACATGCCTAGAATTATGTCGAACTTGGTGTCGAGGATGTCAAAAGACACCGGCTCGCACGCAAGTGGCGCAAAGTACACCGGAACACCCTCTATGCATCCGTCAATGGACTTTTGCGTGAGGCCGTCCGCGAGTGTAACTTGTGTGGGTTGCGTCTTCCTTCGAACGCGCGGGCCAAGACCTGCGCGGGCCATAAAGGCTTGGCTCATAAAGTTGCGAGACGCTCCGCAATCAATCAAGGCACTACAGGTTGCCTTTCCGATTTGAATGCGGATATAGAGCAAAGGAGCGTCGGTTTCGGCGTACCTTTGGGTGGCGTGCTCACGGTCAATCATCGCAAGATAGGAGCGGAGATCGACAACCACTACCCCGTCGTCCGTCAACGGAGCTGGTACTGTAGTGTGCAAATAGGAGCGTAGATTTGCCATCAAGGCATTGCAATGCGGCCTTGGCAAGGTTCCGGTCGAGGGTAGAGGCATCCAAGCGAAGTCCTCTCTCATGAGCGGGTCAAGCTCCTCAAGTCTTAACCACGCCGTCGAGTCCTCGGAAATCAGTGGCGAATTGACCGGATCACTTGCCGACGGTGTACAGGCTGTGCATACGCAATCTAAGTGCACGTGGCTCGGCTGGTCTAATGGTGGTACCAGCTGGGCGGCATAATCCTCGTACGTAGCACGAGAATCAGCGACTAACGCATGCTCCCCGGTAGTGACATCGATTGCTAGCAAGGCAACAGGGTCCGGCGGAGTGAGGAGAGACGTCGCCCCTCTCCTTGCGTAACTCAGTTTCCCGAGTTAGCTGGACGGGGTACGCGTGCCTTGCCCTTTTCGGGGCATTGTGCGGTCAAATGAGTGACCCCATTGCACCAAAGTACTTTTGACGAAGGTCGTAGATTTCCTTGGTGATCTTGTATGTCGTCCATGGCTGCTGCCCAATTCCCGTCGATGCCGTCTCTTGTGTCGCCTTGTTCTTCCGAACTCTCTTGGGACGCTTCGGCGGGAGCGCTGCTACAATTCCTCCATCACTMGAGGATGCTGCTGCAGCGTGGAGATCGACTGTTTCTTCATAAATCACAGCATTGTTATGTGCTGGTCGTTGATAGGCCGGCTTAGCCACATAATGCGGCTGGGACTGCCGTTCGTTTGCGGCCTTGTCATCAGTTTGGATGACCAAGTTCGCACGATCCAGGATAGCCTGGAATGAGGCGTAATCGTACTCGTTACCGAGTGCGGTTCGCAGTCCTGCGCATGATCGCGAGAAGAACTCGGATCGTTGATTGGTAAAGCTCAAATCGAAGCCTGGCGTGGTCACTATCTTTTGCCACTTGGTTGTCCAGTCTCGAGTTGGCATATTCCTTTGAGAGCAGGTGTACACCTCGTTCATGGCCGCCTTCACGACGTTGCGGACCATGAACTGGGTGAACCATAGCTTCTCGAACTCTTTCCACGTGATATGCGTGTGGAGTTCGGCGATGGTGCATTTGTTGGTAGCCGCCAGATGGTTCATCCATGCCTGCGCTCCTCCAATGAGTTGCAAGTAGAGCGCCTTCATCATGTCGTCCGCCGGGACAGTGCGGCATGATGCTTCCGTGAGGAAACGTTGCCACCATGTCAAGGCGTCCGGCTTGTTGTAGTCGTCGAACTTGCTGATGTCGAAGTGCAGCATCTTGTAAGTCTTCGTAGCGACGTCCGGTCTCGTCTGCAGCTTGGTGATGTCCGTCTTGATGGCGGCTACCGTGCTACTGATCGTGTCCGGCCCATTGAAAACACCTATGTCGCGGATTAGATTGACGACATGATAGATGCGCCCATTGAGCTGCCTCACCTCGTCTGTCGTGCAGCCTGGCGCTGCTGAGGCCTTAGCCTCGATGTTGTTGATGCGTGCGGTGGTGGTGTTCAACAGTTGTTTCTGATGTGTGGCGGCGGCGCGAACAGCAGCTGTTAAGGCTGCAGAATAATTCTGCTGAATCGGTCACAACTGTCTGCCCTCGTGTATTTGCACCATTAACATCGTATTGTTCCACATGATCGCTCGCATCATATTCAACATCAGGTTAGCCAGGTTGCTCCTTTCTTCCTCCGCCGGTGTCGGATCCGCCTGTGCATCCGAAGGCACAAACAGCATGCCTTGGAGCAGTATCGTCCACTGACTCTCATTCATAGTCAAGGACTCCATGCAAATGGCGTTCCGCTTATCTCGCACCACGGCGTCAGCCTCAGCAGTCTGCTGAGCTTGGGCTGCCGCCTCACTGGCCAGCCGTTGACGTTCCGCCTCTGCTGCTTCCTCTTGTGCCTTGGCGGAAGCTACGACATCAGTGAATGCCTGTACCCGTTGAAGGTAAGCTGCCAACGGATCGCCGGCCCCTTGGACCGGGCATGCGGGAAGAACTCCGGTGGTAACCGGTACCTTTATTGCTGTACTTGATGCTGCTGGAGTCTTCCGCTTGTTGAGTCGCTTGGGTCTTGGAGGTACCGCAGGGCGGGTACGAACTGCAAGCCTGGCACTGCGTCGTGGCAGTGCCCCGGTGTCCTGTTCCATCGACATCAGCGCTAGATGATGTGGTACTTGAGAAAATCCCGGTGGTCACAGAGTACGGGGAGGGTAGGGAGAGTGGGAACAGGGGTAGAACAATCAAACAATACGCATACAGTCCCCTGCCCCACTGATGGACTGTAGACACCTAATCAAAACAGAAAAAAAATAATTTTCCCATAAACAACTCAAATTTTGTAATAAGAAGAAATAATAACGAATTATTTAATCAATAAAATTAATTAATGATTAATAACGAAATAATAATTCTTAATGATAATCAATAAAACAATATTTGCAATAAAATTTCTTAATGATAATCAATAAACAATATTTGTAATAATGGTAATGAACGAATTTGAATTGTATCAAGATTAGGTATCCGTTGAGACCATCTTTGAGTCCCTGAGTCCACTGTTAATTAGTGAACTACCCGGAAGTCGCAATCTTGAGGGTCAGATTCGGATTAATTTGACCACAAAAAATTTCGGAAAAATCCGGAGAAACAAACACCCGAATTTCAAAAACCTGAAATTTCGGGAATTTCCACCGTCAAAATCCGATTTTTTAAAGCCCTAAATCCGTTTTCGGAATTTCTCCAACAAGGGGAAAGAAAAAAAAAATTCGCGAAAATTTCGGGCCCAACCCTAATTTTCCGCGTTTCGGCGGAATTTCCGGATTTACGGTTCCCAAAACGTTCGAATTTCCCAAGTTGAGCGAAAAACCAAAATTTTCGTAACCCTAATTTCCACTACTGCAATAAAACGGAAATGCCGACTTGGAAAACGAAATACAGGATTAAAATCAGAATGCCGGAATAAAAACGGAATACCGAAAGAAATCAGAATGCCGAATTAAACAGAATACTGATTTAAACCTAATTACGAATTACTAATCAGAAATCCGAATTAAACAGAATGTTGGATTAATATCAATTTGTTGGATCCCAATAAACAGCCTACCGGAATAAAACGGAAATCCGAATGATAAGTCCGAACACCAAATTGAAACGGAAATGCCGAAATAAACAGAATACCGAAAAAAGAAAAAAAATTGCAACTTTGGACTTGATAATAATACAGCACTGATTTGGAAGATTGAAGAAGCAATCGAATTCCTAAATCAGACTTACCTGGTGAGCAGATCCGTAAACTGGTCTGCTCCGATACCAAAACTGTTACATACTTCAATGAGTATGGGCAGAACCAAAGATCAACCAATGTAGGATGAGCATATATGCAGCGGAAGTCTGATAAACGGACTGACTCACATAGACTGACTCACATAGACATCACTCCACACACATACAATCGTGAGATGGTGGGGTCAGGGCCAAGCATAGACGATGCCCAGACCTCGTACACACATACACAGATGACAGGTGGGAGGAGAGACGAAGGAGGAGGGGAGGTGTAGGTAGCACCGAATGTCACCGAGATAGAAACCAGTAGGTCACCGATATGGTAATCCAAAATGTCATCGAACAAGATCAAAATGTCGAGGACAATAAGTCGCCAATGTCGGAGATACAGAGTCCTAATGTAACGGGTGTCAAATCTGTGATGCAGCCGAGTATCATCCCCAACAATCTCCAAGTCTCGAATCCGGTAAGTACCACAGCCTCTTACCACCGAAGTCCAACTCTGATCTCTGTCCAACTAGTGTAAGTCTCCAATCTGAAGAAGAAGAAGAAGAAGAAGAAGAAGAAGAAGAAGAAGAAGAAGAAGGAGGAGGGAGCCGAGGAGGAGAGAGAGAGAGAGAGGGGACTGGCGATGGGAGGGAGGAGAGAAGCCTCCGACTCCCGATACCTCAGGCGGCTATGGCCACCGATACGCTCAGTTGCCGCTGCTGCTGCTCCGCTCGCTGCTGCTGCGCTAATGCTGCGCTGCTCCTCGTGCTCCTGCGCTAAACATAGCGCCAGCGCTGATTCGCGCCGTACCATACCGCACCGTTAGAGTGCCGGTGGGTCGATAGCCTGAATGAGGCTGGACCGGTACTTTTGTACCGGTGGGGCAGAGGCCGGCCTCAATGCTGCGAGGCCTGGCCGTGCCCTGAACCGTCAAGATGGACGGTTCAGCCCCAACCGGCGGGCGGCAGCCTCAAGAGCGCCGCCAGGCCCAAACGGTAATGTCGTTTGGGCCTGCCCGTCGGGTATGGTCCAAGGCAAGGCCTTTACGGCCTGTAGTACCCCCAAGGTCGGGCCTTTAGGCCCTACTGTGTCCCTCTAACCCTAAGTCGGGTCCGGTAGGACCCGTGTGGCGTCGAAGATGTAACACGCCTCTCCCACCACTTTTCCAAAACGTCAACAGGGCTGAACGCAGCTAGGGCAAACGACAATGCCACCCATACATGCATACCCGCCATAGCCGGAAATCTACGAAGGAGACCACCATCCGATGCATCCCCTGTGCAAAGCTGCAGGCCGACTTACGAACTATGACAGCTCACCTCTGCAGACCCCTGGAGCCCCCATCCACGTCTCCTGCTTCCCACCCACATCGAGCTCTCACTCTACCCTTTCACCTACACCTCGGATATTTGGTCCCCCCATTTCAACTTCATCCTGATGCCACCTCCTTACTATTCAGTTGAGCATCCAGCACGGGTCATGCATCTCGCTGCCGCCACTACTCCCATTTGCTCCCTTAACGAGAGCAGGTGGCCGACCATTTCTCAGACAGACCACGGAAAGAGACACGATCGGACCTGCGTCCTTCGATTCTCCCCTCCGTCACGTCCTCCAACCAGTCCAGAAGGAACCCTGTGCTCCCACACTCGGGAACCAGGTTGTTCCTCACCACCAACACCTCTTCCCTATCACAGAAGCAAGGTGACAGTTTTTGCCTATCCACAAGGCAGGGTCATGCGCATGTACGCTACGCAGTGATTGCCTCGACGACTCCATGGCTGCCTCCGCTGACGAGGTTATCACCAATGCAGAGATCAATGCACATATAGTAAGTCCTTCTTCCTGAGGAATCTCCTTCATACCACCCCCCAGAATCTGCCTTTACCTGCTCATCCCTCCTCACCACCATCCCCTACGGTGACCAGTGTACCCAGCTTCCCTCCCACCCATTAGCTGCAGCTCCACTTATCACTCTCTTTTCTCAAGACTCTCCCTCTCTCTTGCCTGCTTACTTCCTCTCTTTCCCCCTTCCTCCCGTCCTTCCTTCCTTTGTCCTTTCATCCTACCTTCCCCCCTCTGATGCGCCGTCTTCAGGCGCAAGCAGCAAAAAGCGCTTCAGGGGATGCACCACCCCCCCATCTCCGACCTGAGATTGATCCAGTGAGCTGATGATACTTCTCTCCTCCTCACCCCTTCTTTCTATGGGAAACTCCTACGCCCCCTCGTGCCTTCCTTCTCCTTGTCTCACTCTTTCTTCCTCCCCCCTGACTCTTGCCTGAAAACAGCAACTCTGGTCTTTTTTTCCATAAGAGTCTGTGCGACTGGAATGCTGGCATGCATGTTACAGCTACGATGATGTGGTAGCTGTTCCCTATCGGGTGGTTTGTATTGATTTTCATAACACATGCACACACACACACACACACACATGGCGAAGATGACAACAGACACACACACACACACACACACACACACACACACACAGAGAGAGAGAGAGAGAGAGAGAGAGAGAGAGAGAGAGAGAAGAGAGTGTGTGAGAGAGAGAGAGAGAGAGAGAGAGAGAGAGAGAGAGAGAGAGAGAGAGAGAGAGAGAGAGAGAGAGAGAGAGAGAGAGGGAGGACGAAGAGGCCAAGTTGTGACCACCAAGTCTTTCCGGTCCACTTGCGCTTACAAGCAGACCGACGAGATCGTCCTAGGTTTTCTACGGACCGTCGCAGCGACCAAATCTTCACCTACAGACTTCTCTTCAGACACCCGCGTGGTGCGGTTGCTTGATGAGTTCGCCGACGTCTTCGAGTCTCCTACCGGTGTGGTGCCGGATAAAAATCATTCAACTGGATCTCGCTGGTATCCCATGAGATCATTCTTGATGCCGGTGTCGTGTCTCCGAAAGGATGCATCTATCACATTAGGAAGGAAGAGCTCGCGGTTCTCCACATGCAACTCAATGACTTGTTGGAAAAGGGGTGGATCCGGACTAGTAGCTCACCATATGGTGCGCCGGTTCTCTTCGTAAGGGAGAAGAACAAGGTTCTTCGCTTGTGCATTGACTATCGCAAGCTCAATGTGCAAAGTGTCAAGAATGTGGGGCCTCTTCCTCGTATCGGCGATCTTCTTGAGCGTTTGGGCGGCGCAAAATATTTTTCGCAATTGGATTTGAAGTCGGTCTATAATCAGATTTCGATAGGCCCTCGAGATCGTTATAAATCCGCATTTTAACATGCGGTACGGACACTTTGAGCGGGTTGTCATGCCTTTTGGCCTCACCAATGCCCGAGCGACCTTTCAAGCGGCAATGACCAACGAGTTTCACGCGATGCTGGACCGGTTTGTGCTGGTCTACTTGGACGATATTCTCGTCTATAGCCGGACCTTGCAGGATCATCTCGAGCACCTTCGGCGTGTGTTGGAGACACTCCGTTGCTTCAAGTACAAAGCCAGCCACGACAAGTGCGCATTCGTACGCCGAGAGTTGGAATACTTGGGCTATTTTGTCACACCTATCCGATAAGATTCCAGTCGTCCAAGACTGGCCCAAACCGAAGAATGTCACGGAAGTTCGTTCGTTTCTCGGCCTCGCCGGCTACTATCAACGTTTTATCCAAGGCTATTCGAAGATCGCGGCCAATTTGACCACGCTCCAATGCAAGGATCGGCCGTTCGACTTCGGCGATGATGCACGGGCTTCCTTTTCGGCCCTTAAAGCCGCCTTGCTATCCGCGAAGGTTTTACGCATCTACGACCCACTTTTGCCGACGCTTGTCACTACCGATGCGTCCGACTATAGCATTGGTGTCGTCCTCGAGCAACACGATGGCATGGACTAGCACCCGATCGAGTACTTTAGTAAGAAGGTGCCCATTGTGCACTCAATTGACGATGTACGGAAGGAGTTATTGGCCTTCGTACACGCGCTTAAGCGGTGGCGGCACTTTCTCTTCTGTCGAAGTCAATTCCGATGGGTAACGAACAATAATCCTTTGGTCTTTTACAAGACCCAAAAAAGACACGGTGAATAGTACCATCGCCCGTTGGATGACTTTCATTGACCAGTTTAACTTCTTTCCCGATCACATTCTAGGAAAGTCAAACCGTTTTGCAGACGCCCTTTCACGACGCTGCACCTTTGTACCATGGTCCACTGGACGTTCGAGGTTGACGACGACTTGCGGGACAACTTCATCCTCGGCTACCAAGTCAACCCCGAGTTTCACGACAAGTACGCGAATTGCTCCTCTCCAAATCCGGCGGCATCGCATTATCGGATCCAAGAGGGCTATTTGCTACTCCACTCACAGGGGAAGGATCTTTTTTGTGTGTCGAGTGATCCAGACTTGCATACACGGCTTCTTGGCGAGTTCCACAACGCTTCCGCCACAGGATACTTCGAAGACAATCGTACGATTGGCTGACTTCGTGAGCGCTTTTGGTGGCCGGACTTCTCGGCGACGTCACACGCTATTGCGAGTCCGTGAGGTTTGTCGGTGTTGCAAATCCCTCAATCATTGTCCATTCCGCGAGTTGCGACCATTACGACTCTCCTTAGGACGACGGAATCGATTGTGGACATCACCGGGCCGTTCCCCAAGCACAAGACCGGTGTGGATGAGATTCTCACGGTGGTCGATCGACTCACCAAGTTCGCCATGTTTTTGCCTGGTCGCTATCACGCCAAGGCACTGGAGTTGGCCGAGGTTCTTTACCCTGGTTGGATTCGCACCAAGGGTTACCCCAAGGAAATTGTTTGTGACCACGACACTTGGTTCACGTCCGATTTCTGGTTGGCGCTCATCAAACGATGGGGCTGATCTCTCAAGCCGAGTTCTGCGCGCCACCCACAAACCGATGGCCAAACAGAGAGGGCGCATCAAACCGCACAAGTTCTTCTTCGCACTTTGATTTGTCCCCACCAAAAGGATTGGGTTGAGCGGTTGCCAAGCGTCGAGTTGGCTTACAACTCCTCCATTCATCCGGCTATCGGGATGTCGCCCTTTGAGTTCGAGCATGGCTCGCCGGTCACATCGTTGTTGGACACGATCATCCCACGGACGACCGAGAGCGACCGCCACGTTATTTTCATTCGACGGATGCAAGAGCTTATTGTCAAGGCACGCGACCAGATGTCGGAAGACGTAGCAAAGCATGAGTCGTCAGGCCAATCGTCAGCGTTTTCCTTGTCCGTTCCGCGCCGGGGACCTCGTTTCGGTCTCCACCGCGGAATTCATCCTCAAACAAGATATCTCTCACAAGCTCCTTTCAAAACGGATAGGGCCGGGCGGCTGCTCAAGGCCGTCCCTTGACGCATTGTAGCCCCCGCTGGTGACACACCCTCACCCGAAGGGCCATCATTTGTCATTCAGGTGCCCGCCCACTTGCCCATCTACCCGGTCTTTAATTGTTCAAACTTGGCTCTTTTTGTTTTGGCGGAATGCGAAGACTTTCCCGGGCGACAATCGCGAGACCCAGCCTCCAGGGACGGTTTTCAAGAGTTTGGCGACATCATTTTGCAGCGGCGCTACGACACCAAGCCGGCGGAGTACTCAGTACATTTCTCTTATTGTAGCCATGAGGCTGACCGTTGGTTGACCCGTGGGGAGCTTCAGGCCACAACCCCCGATGTCCTTCAACATTACGAACGCAAACAGCAAGGCAAGCCGGCACCTTCGGCCCCACGCTGTACTCGCGTCCAGGTTCCACCATCGGATCGTCAGCTTGGCCCTCGACCCGGCTTGACTCCATAAGGAGGGGGGGTATTGCATGCTGAGCCTGCACACGAGCCCCATTTTGGGGGCCCGACGGTTGCTAGGGCCCCCAGGCCGCACTCCCGGCCTTAGGGCCGCAGGTATCGATTTGAGGCAGCATACATTTATTTATTTATTTATGAACTTGTTTACTTATTTGCTGTCATATTTTTGACTGTTCGGGCGTCGTTTCAGACCTGCAGTTCGTCCGAACAGACTTTCGGTCTGTTCGGACAAGGCCATGTTTTTGGCCTGGTACAGACGTAGGCARRCCCTGTTGGGCCAGGTCCATTTTCATCCGGTATTAGACGCTCCCTGTTGCATCAGCAGGGGGGCCTSGACGTCTGGTAGGGACTTAGGCAGGCGGTTTTGAGGCCAGGACCAGAGGCACACAAAGGCACACCGGCGAGGCCCAGCGCTACTTATAGYTGGGCCACGCCAGGGCAGACACACARTTCGCGTAGCTCACTTCTTGGGTGACACGTTGCTGGAGCAGCACGACAGCGCTACGCTAGAGGTAGAGGTGTAGGTAGGGAGTGAGGCAAAGGCCATACCTGCATCAGTGGATATCTTACCTGGGCATCATAGCTGGTCTTCACGTCAGCGGCCTGCAGCACAGAGGAGACACGAGGTGACAGTTAGTACATGGTGGCRGTTACCTGCAAGTGAGATAGCGAGGAGGACGACATCTTCTTCTTCTACTTGCTCTCGCCCTCCATCTCTCCTTCTTCCTCCTTTCCTCTCCTCCTTCTTCTTCTTCTTCTTCTTCTTCTTTCAGAGAGAGAGAGAGAGAGAGAGAGAGAGAGGTTACAGGCATAGGTTACATCGACCCAGAATGTGATTCGACATTTGTGGCAGGCATTGATTGGACATTCGGCAAGGAGACTATTTTTGGACTTTGCTATCACGATCTTGGTCTTCTCCCTCATCTCCATCATCGATTTCGCCTCTCCCCCCCCATCTCCTAGTCTCTGGTATCTCCACATGTGCGTTATCAAGGAGGGACCTTTCATCTATGTATGCGGTCCCTCCTCCCTCTCTTGCATGTGTGGTGTATGATGGGGTGTCGTGTCGGTATCAGACATGTCGGGTCATATCTTTGAGTCTTCTGCTCTGTTATATTGTGCTATTTTCATATGTATCTGGATGCATATTGCTAGTTGATGCTTTGCTGACACTTCCTTGTCCATTCGAGTCGTTTTCATCACTTTGTCGATCCTTCGCTCCCCATACATCACTCGACTGAGCATGTATCAGTTGGTATTGGAGCCCCGCTAGTGAATCACGACTATGTCCGACCTGAGCACGGTTGGGGACAATCGATCGATTGATTGATTGATCTATTGATTGATCTATTGATTGATTGATTGATTGATTGATTGATCGATTGATTGGTTGATCGATTGATTGATTAGTTGATTAGGTTAACCTAATTAACTCCAATTCGCGTTTCCTACCTGTCAAAATTTCGATTTTTTTTTCTTTTTTCAGAATTCCTTGTTTGGCCCAAATTCGGTTTTTTGTAAAATCCGAAATTCCGCAGTAGCTGGAATTTTTTATTTCCTTTTTTGTGATTTTTGAAATTTCGCTGCTTGATAAATCCGAAAACAATTCCTAATTTTGGAATTCATTTTTTTTTTGCACTAATTCCATCAGAAGTTTCAGAACGTCTTGCCAAGCACAGATTGGATCATCGAGTACCAAAGCTTGGCATCCACGCCCGACTCGCCGATCACCTTTACGGCGTCAAACACTACTTCATTACAACGTCGTGCCCGACATTGGAGAATGCGTTGATGCAATTCATGGAGACGCTCACCACGAGTGAGTCGTTATTTAACAAAGCCTCGCAGATTATTGTTACGAATACGGAAGCCCGCAATGCTGGTTGTTCATCTTCTGCAGGCCAAGGCAGAGATCAGCATCCGCCGAAAGTGGCCCTGGTCGCGGCAACTACGTCGAGCGGCTCTTCGAACGAGGCTGCTTCATCTGACGAGGGAGAAAGATTAGCAGCCGCCCGAGATGGTGGCCGCCCCACCAAAGGTCGAGGACGCGGCAAATCGAAGACAAACACCTCTTCAGTCCTCAGGCCGGAACAACAACTCAAGAACCTTGGCTTCATTACGGTCTCTTGGAAGGCGTCTACAAGATCTGCACGAAACACCATTATTGTTTGTGGTGCAACAGCGACGTACACGAAATCGCCGGCTGTCCCACAAAAGCCAAGGGGAAATCCCTTCCGAGAAAGTGAGCACCGCCGAGAGTGATACGGGTGCACTCTCGACGCCTTCGGTGTCGAGCGCATCGGTCCGGCACCGCATCAGGGCAGCGAGGGACCCTCTCGGTCGCGTCACGCAGGAGTTGGTTTAAATCCTTCGTCGCAGATAATACATGTGGAACTTCCTTAAGCCGCTCCGGCCGAGTGCGCCAGCCATACCTCTCGCGAGCCCCTACGACAGGATAGGGCCTACGCGAGGCACGACTTACCTACACCTTACGGGAGTTGTCACCTCCCTTCGGTGGGCGTATCCCCGCCGAGCTACCAGTCCACAGTACGAAAGCTAATCAATTGCAATCGCAGATGTGGACCAGCCGAGGGCGTTTCTCGTTCGCTGTAGCATAAGGGGTACGCGCGGTAATACGCCTCTATCGGACCCGCACACGAACCTGCATCATGGGGGGCTGAAGTCCCAAGCGCGGCTCGTCGTCGGTCGACTAGGACGCATCCCACACACCACGCGCACACCACATTACGAACACAAAAATATAAAACACACACACACGCACACAGGAAACGACACAACCCAAATAACGCGACAACGCTCCGAGCCCCTCGGTTGCCAGCCCATAACTCTCTGATGCGGAAATCGGATAAGCGTCGCGCACGAGACTTAGTATAAAACTGCGCGGACGCAGGGCAAACTCATATCGACTCACAATGCAAACGCACGCAAGCGGTCGCAATGATGGCGTACCATGTGGTACCCATACTTATGCGGTCCTCGTTAATCTCGAGGGTCACATTCGACACTCAAGTGTCGGCTGACACGCGCCTTGAGGGTTAATCTCTCGACGTTGGACAACCGCCATGCGCGGTTGAGGACCACACACCCTCTTCTGCACCCTTATGCAGAGTGGGTGGTACACAGGTTTATACGTGTGGTGGTAGTCGTCTCTCGCGGCCCTAGGGGTAAGTCCTCCCTGGGCTTGGGCGAAAGTCAAGGGGTTTGACTTTGACGGCTGCCACGGACTACAACGTCCAACCATAAAAATCTCTAAAAAGCAAAGGATAAGGAATAGGCCGACGGTTCCCCCGCCTAATAAAAATCATAACCCTGGGGTGCCCTCCCCCTTTCGCGCGGCGCCCGCGGCTTATAACAATCCCTAAGCAGTCGCGCACACGTGCAAATCCCTTTGATCCCATAACCTTTAGGCGCCAGGGCGGCGAAACGTCGCGCGCGGGGTTCTAATATAAAGTCGCGCAACTGCGGGTCAGTCTCATACCAACCAATGATGCCAACCATACGTGGTAATCGCGGCTCCGGCCTCGTGATATTGAATGGCTGAAGGAATATATTGTGAGGGGTTACCCCACACGATATTGAATGACTGAAGAGCATGTCGTTCGGCCCTCGCGACATTTCCTCCTTCCGGGTGGGGTGCCTCGACGGGTAAAACAAATAGGCTCTGCGCGAGGGAAAATCCCTCCGCTGCAGAGCCTAGGGCTTGGGATGTCCTGGACAAGGACCTTGAATCCCGGCCCAAGACCAACGTCCGACTAAAAAAAAATCCTCAAGAAGCAAAGCAAAAGAAAGGGAAGGGACTTCCCTGGGCCTCTCAGTCTTAACTTCTGAGTATGCTTTTTATACCGGGCCCCTTAACCCATGCAAACATTCATCCCAGGTACATCCATATATACATATGTAGAAGGGGGAAGTATGTGACGACCACTTCTCACAATCTCATTGGGGTCCCTCACAGCCATACGTATACATGTGATCGCAGGCAACCAAATCCAGAATCTGATTCATAGCACATACCTGCAAGTCACATCAACGAGTCAATCAACAGCCCACGCACTACACGAAGTCAACCCCAACTATCTTCAACACTCGTACCCCTCGCTTTAGCCATGCAAACCCCAACCTCCTGTCCAGCCAACCTTAATTAAATACTCAGTACCTTTGTTAAATGGCCATTCAATAAAAGTCCGGGTGAGACCTTAACGAAACAATGAAATCACCAGGGCTAAAGCTTTTTAGGTTGAGTGTGGAGGGTGAGTTGGAATTGAGTCGTAGACCGACGGATCGGCAACCGACCTATTATCAATGATAACAGATAATGATCCTCAAGGGATCAAGCTGAATCTAGTCCGGATCTTGAATCAAACGATCAAAAGGCATGACAGGTCAATGCCCCAAGCTGAACCTATAAGCTAGTGGAGGACAACCTCCATGCCGCGATCTTATCCAAATCATCCTAGCTAACTATATCTAGGCCTATCTCTAAAACAATATGGCAAGATCTTCCCTTAGTCAGAGTGGACTTATTGAAATCTCCACCTGTCAAAACATAATCGATCTCTTTTAAACTAAGAAAATTTCGGCAACGCTTCCCGTAGGAAAAATGCCTTTTCCAGAATTTATATAAGTCCAGATATTAAAGCAGAAATAATTCCTAACTCTGGAAGGCCAAGTTCTGTCTAACTCCCTGAAATAGTAGCAATTCGGGCAGCACCCCCTTTGGAAAGTGAGACTTTCCAGACTTATACTAAGTCAGATATGAAAGCAGAAATAATTTCTAACTCTGGAGAGTCAAATTCTGACTAACTCTCCGAAATAGTAGGAATTTTGGCAGCACTTTCTTTTGAAAGGGAGACTTCCCAAATTTATACTAAGCCACATACGAACTCAAAAGACAGTTCGAGTTCAACTTAAACAGAATTGATCTAACTCCTTAATTTTGTAAAAATTTCGGCAGCACTCCCTTTCGAAAAGTGCTATTCCAAAATTTATACAAGGCTAAGTCCAAAATTTGAAAGTAACTTTGACTTCTCAAAGTCCAATTTTGTCTAACTCCTTAAACTTAGCAAAAATTTGGGCAGCACTCCCTTTAGAAAAGGAGACTTTCCAGATTTTTACTAGGTCAGCTATAAAGAAAAGACAAGTTGAACTTTGACAAGTCAAAAATTGACTAACTCCTTGGATTTGTAGAAATTCGGCAGCGCTTCCAATAGAGAAAGTAGCTTGTCAAGATTTATACAAAGCCAAGTATAAGAAAAGATCTCAGAAAATGCAAGAATTGACCTAAGTAAAAAAATTTATTACAGAAAATGCAGGAATTGACACTAACTCCTACGGCTCTAGCACGTGGCGAGCAACTAAAGCAACTACCTATCAATCTGAAACTCAGACTAAGTAGTAACCTCACTCGGTCACATGCAGGCCAAACCACAAAGGTAAGTACTCTCACCAGCCCAAGTCAACCTGAGCAAACAATAGTTCATGATCTCTCAATGATTTAACCCTTTATACCCATCTTACATAAGGCGAAGGTCAGGCCGCCTGAACTTACAAAGCGCACCCAACTTAGCTAGGCCTAGAGTCAGAATACCTAAACTTATAGAGCGTTCTGACTTGACCAAGTATACACGAACAGAAGGCACAACTACTTTTCTCTTCTTTGGGCACATGACTAGACCACTCTAGTCGCCCTGAACTGTTTAACGTATCCAAAATTTAGTATTTCTCTGACTTTCTTTTCGAAAACGAAAGCAAATATGGGCAAGGGACTGGACCATTCGCTATGGAAACAATTTTCGGCTTGCCCAGCCTATTTTCATTTATACTTCGTATTTTTCCCTTTCTCTTCTTGATGATATGGCTTAACGCTGGACCATTCACCATGGAAACAATGCCCAATCGCCAGTTCACATGCAAATATATATAGAGTATTTTCCCTTTATACTCAGTTTAACTTATGTGTGTGGTTTTCAGGCTAAACCATTCACCATGGAAACAATGCTTAGCCTTAGACCAGAAATCCTCCCTCAGAATAAACAAGAACTTGAACTCCCTCAATCAGGCAAACCCCCAGAGTTAACTAGAGCAACCAGGCCATTCACCATGGAAACAATGCCTGGTTCCCCAGAAAACAACTAAATAAACACAACAACCAGGCCATTCACCATGGAAACAATGCCTGGTCCTTCAGAAAACAGTCAAATAAACACAGCCCTGAGCCATTCACCATTGCCGCACACTTGGAGCCCTTTACCACCAAGTCCACTGTGCCGCAGGCCACGCATTTACAGTCCATCTTCGTGCCCGACTCCGCCCATTCTGCCTCCTTGGGCAGGATCGTACCCAGATGTACGTTGGGCACCAAGCGCCGCGACAACCTCCCTTTCAATTCATCGCGGAGCCGCGGGTCATGAGATCGTTATGCCCTTCTAGCAGCCTGCCGATCGCCCGCTCTACGTCAAACCCCTCTTCCAACCGAACTGCGTACTTTTTCTTCTTGGGCGGTCCGTCACGCATGACCGGCTCGGCCTCCTCCCTGGTTCCCTTTCTCCTTGCCCGCTGCTCCGCTCTCTAATCCTCTTCCCGGCGCAGCCTCTCGTCTTCTTCCTCCTCATCATCGTCATCCTCCACTTCCACGACCTCTTTCCTTTTTCCTGGTTCTGGCTCCCTCCTCGGAGGCTCTTGGCTGGCACTGGCCTTGGCTTGACTTCTCGTTCGCGCTGCCTGCGCCAGCCGGGCCTACGGGGTGAGGGGCCTCCCCGTCACTCCCGATTGTGGGCCCGACCCCACCACATTTACTCCGGGTCGCCCAGGCGCTGACTCCGGGCCGGAGTCGTACAGGAACACCTTGGGGATGCTAGACTTTCATTCCCTCACTTCCTCACAGAGGTCTACCAACTTCTGTTGGTACCTGCCCACCTTGCCCAACAAGTCCTCCATTTTCCCCAATAAAACGGACGGAGGTTCCATCCTTCTCTCCTCGTCCTCGTCGTTCGATTCACTGATTATGGGCTCCTTCCTCTTACTTCCTCCTCGTGGCCCTTGAGTCACTTCCTCATCGCTCCCCACTTCTACCCCAATCGGTGGTTCTTCCTTTTCCTACCATAGCCTGAATTCCTCTATCCCTACCGATGGTCCTCTCTTCTCCTGCCATAGCCTGAACGCGGCAGGAGGTAGCGGCCCGGCTGCCGCTCTTCGTTGGGCTTCCGCCCTCACTCCCCCGAGCCTTCTGTCAATGAACTCCCCAAACTGATCATAAATGTTTCCATCCATAGTGGAGGAAATCAACCCGTTCTTCTCGTCTTCCCGCCTTATGTTACAGAACCTTATAGTGTGGCCTTCCTGGTCCCAATGTTGGCAGATGGCTGACCTCCAGTCAAAACGGGTCCTTCCGTATCCTTGACTTCCTTGATCCCCCTGGCCTTGATACCCCTGGCCTTGGTACCCCTGGCCTTGATTCCCCTGGCCTTGGCTTCCCCGGCCTTGACCATTCTATTGCCCTCCTCGTCCGCCGCCATTCCTGCCTCGCCCCCTTCCTCCACCCCTCCCTCCGTTGCCTTGATTGCCCTGCCCCTGGTTCCCACCTCCAGCCACGCTCCCCTGTGAACTGGGAGCGGGCGACGGCGGCGGGGCCGCAGGTTGGGCCTGGGCTGCGGGGTAGATGGGTGGCGGCATATTCGTTTGCGGTCCGGCTACTGGCGGCGGGCTACCCCATGGCACAATTGCATTGATCACCGACCAGGGCCACTGTCCGTAGGAGGGTGCCCCTCCTTGCGAGGGGCTCGCACTAGATGATGGCGCCGCCACACTTGGAGGAATTACTGCCAAAGCCTGGGGCGTCTGCCCTTTTCCTAACCCCTGCCCACCCTGCGCCAAGTTACGTAGTTTGCGTTGGGCCTTCGTCAGGTGTTGCGGCACCGACTCTTCGTCTTCCCAGAGCTCCTCCTGAACGACCTTTTCTACCACTGGCTCCTTTCCTTTCACCTGAACAGCCGTCACTACCCTTCTCTACACCACCGACTCTGTTGCATATCCCAGCTGCGCCCGTATGTCCGTGCCAATCCTTTTTACTCCCGGGGTCCCAGAAGCGGTCGCATCTCTTTCCTTTCTCTTCTGCCTTTGCAGGCGTACCTGACGTTGCTCCACCTGGTCCAAGCATCCAACTTCCACCCCTTTGTCAATGGTGGCCCAGGTGAGTTTGGTGCTGCCCCCTCCATGTCTTGTCAGCTCGACGGCCTCCGACGCCGTAAGTAGCCCTAGGAAGATGGCGCACTGCGCCTCCTCCGAAATCCCATGGACCTTTCATGCCCTCTTCTTGAATTCTTGAACAAAGGCCCCTATCGTCGTAAAATCCTCTTTGTTCATTACCTCAAGGTCCGTGGTGGTCAACAACCTGTCTCCCAGGCGGTACTTCCTCTGCATTTCTTCCTTGAACCTCTCCCAACTACCTTGGGCCGCATCTATGACTTTCTTCACTTCTTGGTGGTAGCTGTGGAGGACATACTGGAGAATGCGTTGAAACTTCACAACATCCAACCGTCCGACCAAAGCCTGTTCCACCCGCTCCAGCCATTCTGAAACTCTCTCTCCACAAAAATGGGAAGTATCGACCTTAGGGATATTACTTGGGTTCTTTTCATGCCGGTCGATGGCCGCGATGAGGTCCTCAAGCGTCAGGGGCTTCCTAGCGCCACCCGATGCGCCGCCGCCCTGCGACATCTTGACAGACTTTTCTCTTCAACCTCCATGTCAAGAGAAAAAAACAAGCACATCCCCTTATTCAACATTACACCTTGACCGGTCTATTTCCACCCGCTCTACCTAACTCTTACTATATACTTTACCCAATGCTAACACGATCGTCCCTCATAACTTCCCCTAACTCAGGTAGGTAAACTTTCTCACCTATACTTAGTCACCCATTATTTTTCCTTACCTTCTCGTCATTCCTTTATGCCTTTTCCCATTCACTTCTCATACCCGGATGTCGTTCCACCAGGGACAACGGTAGGCTTTCCGTTATCCCCGACAACGGCGCCACCTGTCGTATGAACAGCGGACACTGTCGTGGCTCGCACGACATGCTCAAACTTTTTAACTTATTTCCTGTCAATTGCAAAAAACAGGGCGGATACCCTTGTAAGGGTATTCACACCGAGCGACCTCCCGTAATTCCGAGGCAGATGCCAAAGTCGCAAGTCCTCCCATTCTTCATTCTTTCGACGACTTCGCTGCCCGGCTCATTCCATCGCTGGGTTCTTTAGCTCAAGGAAGGTGTGTGCGTGGTTTCTTCTCCGTCCGGAAGTTGTGACAACTTATTGTCTTCAAGTGGTTCTTCAAGGGATTCGGCACGCGAGTTCAACTTATTGTCTTCAAGTGGTTCTTCAAGGGATTTTGCATGGCTTCCTCTCCACAGGCTGCTTACCGGGACCACAATGCTCAGCACTATGCGCCTATCTCCACACATACTTATCCTTCTATGCACTACCAACTTTGCTGACGGATGATGAAGCTGCGGTGGGGGACCTCCTTGCATATATTACCAAGGTGGCCCGCGAGTTTCGCACGCAGCGGAACGACAACAACAACGCACCGGTCCTTTATGTCTGCATCCAAGTTGGGCAAGCATTCTGCAGCGCTTTGCTGGATAGCGGCGCGACTCGCAATTTCATGAGTCAGTCCTTCATACGAACCTTGGCGCATAAGTTCGAAGGAAGCCACACCCTACGGCGGTCAAGATGGCCGCCGGTCGGACACAATAACTTCTTGATCGCTACATCGAAGCCGTGCCAGTCTATTTTGCACCTCATGCATGCGAGTCGGTTACGTTTGACATCTTGGACACGGACTTCAACATTATTTTGGGGATGCCTTGGCTCGTGAGTGCGGACCACACGGTCGACTTCCATCGGAGGACGCTTACCGTCCATGGCGCCTTTGGCGCCGAGGTGTCGTGTACCATTCCTCTTCCGCACCCTTCGATCTGGTGCCAAGTTGTGACCGCCAAGTCTTTCCGGTCGACTTGCGCTTACAGGCGGACCGACGAGATCGTCCTATGTTTTCTACGGACCGTCGCAGCGACCGAGGACTTGTCTTCAGACACCTACGTGGTGCGGTTGCTTAATGAGTTCGCCGACGTCTTCGAGTCTCCTACCGGTGTGGTGCCAGATCGGTCGATCTCCGATGAGATCATTCTTGATGCCTGTGTCGTGCCGCCGAAAGGATGCACATATCACATGAGCAAGCAAGAGCTCGCGGTTCTCCATGCGCAACTCGATGACTTGTTGGAAAAGGGGTGGATCCGCCCTAGTAGCTCACCATATGGTGCGCCGGTTCTCTTCGTAAGGAAAAAGAACAAGGTTCTTCGCTTGTGCATTGACTATCTCAAGCTCAACGCGCAAACCGTCACGAATGTGGGGCCTCTTCCTTGTATCGACGATATTCTTGAGCGTTTGGGCAGTACAAAATATTTTTCGCAATTGGACTTGAAGTCGGGCTATCATCAGATTTCGATACGCCCACAAGATTGTTACAAACCCTCATTTAAAATGCGGTATGGGCACTTTGAGTGGGTTGTCATGCCTTTTGCCCTCACCAATGTCTGACGACCCTTCAAGCGGCAATCACCATCGAGTTTCGCGCGATGCTGGACCAGTTTGTGCTTGGACGATATTCTCGTCTATAGGATCATCTCGAGCACCTTCGGCGTGTGTTGGAGATGCTCCGTTGCGCCAAGTACAAAGCCAGCCGTGACAAATGCGCGTTCGTACGTCAAGAGTTGGAATGCTTGGGCCATTTTGTCACACTGGAGGGCATTCTTCCGTAATCGGATAAGATTCAAGTCGTCCAAGATTGGCCCAAACCGAAGAATGTCACGGAAGTTCATTCGTTTCTCGGCCTCGCCGGCTACTATCAACGTTTTATTCACGGCTATTCAAAGATTGCGGCTAATTTGACCAAGCTCCAATGCGAGGATCCATCATTCGACTTCGGCAACGATGCGAGGGCTTCCTTTTCGACCCTTGAAGCCGCCTTGCTATCCGTGGAAGTTTTACGCATCTGCGACCCGCTTTTGCCGACGCGTGTCACTACCGATGCGTCCGGCTATAGCATTGGTGTCATCCTTGAGCAACACGATGGTGTGGACTAGCACCCGGTCGAGTAGTTTAGTAAGAAGGTCCCCGCCATACACTCGATTGACGACGCACGGAAGGAGTTATTGGCCTTCGTACACGTGCTTAAACCACCAGTACCCCGCTCGAGCAAAGAAAAAAGCCTTCCTGAATTCATGGAAGACCTTGGCAGGTCCGGTAGGGGCTCGGTGGAGCCTCGGCACAGGTGCGTTTCTAAAACGAACACGGACGACCACAGAGCACAGCAACAAAAAAAAAGAAAGAAAAAGAGAAAGAAAAAAAAAAAACTTTAGCAGCTTTAGCCGTTTTTCTTTTCTTTTCTTTTCTTTNAACAAAAAAAAAGAAAGAAAAAGAGAAAGAAAAAAAAAAAACTTTAGCAGCTTTAGCCGTTTTTCTTTTCTTTTCTTTTCTTTCTGTGCCCTTCCAGCAAGGCAGGGCGTATTCCATGGCGCTCACTGACAGCACGTTCACATTAGTACTTATTTTTCATTTTTTTGGTTTGTTTTTTTCCTCCAACGTAATACTTCCGAGCAGATGTCGGGGAAGGCCTGGCATGCTCACACTAGTGCTGTACAGAATGTATCTCAGCACTATCACAGCCAAATCCTTTTTTTTTTTTTTTTTTTTYTTTTYTTTTGGATTCTGCCAGCAGGGCAGAGCGTAATCCGTTCATTCTCAGGGATGGCCCTCACTGAGGGCATACTCACCCGATTGCCTCCCCGAATGTGTCTAACCGCGATCACGGCCAAATCTTTGTCTTGAATGTTTTCTTTTTTTTTTCCTTTTGTTTCCTTCCTCCTTTTACGCGTTATCGGGGATGACTTCACTCAGGGCATCAAAAAGAGGCATAAAAAAATAGGAAAAAAAAAAAAAAAGCAAAGATGAAGGGAATAAAAAATAAAATAAAAAACCTCTCATTAGAAGTACCAGTCCCTTGACATTCTAAGGACCGGTAGCCCGTTGTAGGACTGCTTTTCTCCGGCTTCCTCCTACCGCAACGAAGCGGTTCGGTAGCTCGAAAAAAAAAAGGTCCGGAGAAGTGCTTCGTAAGGTATTGGTGGTTTAAGCGGTGGTGGCACTTTCTTCTCGGTCGAAGTCAATTCCAATGGGTAACGGACAATAATCCTTTGGTCTTTTACAAGATCCAAGACACGGTGAATAGTACCATCGCACATTGGATGGCTTCCTTTGACAAGTTTGACTTCTTTCCCGATCACATTCTGGGAAAGTCAAACTGTTTTAAAAACGCCCTTTCACGACGCTCGGACCTTTGTACCGCGGTCCACTGGACTTTCGAGGTTGACAACGACTTGCGGGACAGCTTCATCCGCGGCTACCAAGTCAACCCCTAGTTTCGCGACAAGTACGCGAATTGGTCCTCTCCAAATCCGGCAGCATCGCATTATCGGATCCAAGAGGGCTATTTGTTAGTCACTCATAGGGGAAGGATCTTCTTTGTGTGCCGAGTGATCCAGACTTGTGTACGAGGCTTCTTGGCGAGTTCCACAACGCTCCCGCCACAGGATACTTTGGAGTCAATCGTACGATCAGCCGAGTTCGTGAACGCTTTTGGTGGCCCGACCTTCTTAGTGACGTCACACGCTATTGCGAGTCATGCGAGGTTTGTCGGTGTTGCAAATCCCTCAATCATTGTCCATTCGGCGAGTTGCGACCATTAGCAGTCCCCTTTGGACGACGGGAATCGATTGCCATTGACATCACCGGGCCTTTCCCCAAGCACAAGACCGTCGTGGATGAGATTCTCACAGTGGTCGATCGACTCACTAAGTTCGCCATGTTTTTGCCTGCTCGCTATCACGCCAAGGCACCGGAGTTGGCCTAGGTTCTTTACCCGGGTTGGATTCGTACCAAGGGTTACCCCAAGGAAATTGTTTGTGACCGCGACACTCAGTTCATGTCCAACTTTTGGTTGGCGGTCATCAAACGATGGGGCTCATCTCTCAAGCCGAGTTCAGCGCGCCACCCACAAACCGATGGCCAAACAGAGAGGGCGCATCAAACCGCGCATGTTCTTCTTCGCACTCTCATCTGTCCCGACCAAAAGGATTGGGTTGAGCGGCTGCCGACCGTCGACTTGGCTTACAACTCATCCATTCGCCCGGCTATGGGGTTGTCGCCCTTTTAGTTCAAGTATGGCTCACAGGTCACATCGTTGTTGGACACGATCATCCCACGAATGACCGAGAGCGACGACCACATTATTTTCATTCGACGGATGCAAGAGCTCCTTGTCAAGGCACGCGACCAGATGTCGAAGACGTAGCAATGCATGAGTCGCCAGGCCAATCGTCAACGTCTTCCTTGTCCGTTCCGCGCCGACAACCTCGTTTGGGTCTCTGCCGCGGAATTCATCCTCGAACAAGATATCTCTCGCAAGCTCCTTTCGAAATGGATGGGGCACGGGAGGCTGCTCAAGGCTGAGGTCACCATGCCCAGCCGTCCCTTGGCGCATTGTAACCCCCGCTGGTGACGCACCCAAAGGGCCATCATTTGTCATTCATGTGCCCGCCCACTTGCCCATCTACCCGTCTTTAATTGTTCAAAGTTGGCTCTTTTTGTTTCGGCGGAATGCGAAGACTTTCCTGGACGACGAGCGCAAGACCCACCCTCCATGGACGATTTTCAGGAGTTTAGCGACATCATTTTGCAGCGGTGCTACAGCACCAAGCCGACGGAGAACTGAGTGCATTTCTCTTATTGTAGCCATGAGGCTGACCGTTGCTTGACCCGTGGGGAGCTTCAGGCCACAGCCCCTGTTGTCCTCGCACGTTACTAACGCAAATAGCAAGGCAAGCCGACACCTTCGGCCCCACGCGTACTCGCGTCCAGGTTCCACCATCGGATCGTTAGCTCCGCCCTCGACCCGGCGTGACTCCATAAGGAGGGGGGGGGTATTGCATGCTGAGCCTGCACACGGGCCCCATTTTGGGGGCCCGACGGTTGCTGGGACCCCCAGGCCGCACGCCCCTCAGACGTGCACCCTGGAGGCCCACAGCCGGCCTTAGGGCCGCAGGTTTCAATTTCAGGCAGCATTATTTACTTACTTATTTGCTGTCCTATTTTTGTCTGTTCAGGCGTCGTTTTGGACTGGCAGTTCATCCGAACAGACTTTCGGTCTGTTCGGACAACGCCACGTTTTTGGCCTGGTACGGACGTAGGCAGGCCTTGTTGGGCCAGGTCCATTTTCGTCCGCTAGTGGATGCTCCCTGCTGCATCAGCAGCAAGGGCCTGCACGTCCAGTAGGGTCCCGTGCAGGCCGTTTTGATGCCAGGACCAGAGGCACACGAAGGCACACCCGCGAGGCCCAGTGCTGCTTATACCTGGGCCACGCCAGGGCAGACGCACAGTTCGAGTAGTTCACTTCTTGGGCGACACGCTGCTGGAGCAGCGCGACAGCGCTGCACTAGAGGTAGAGGTGTAGGTAGGGAGGCGGAGGCCATACCTGTGTCGGCGGAGATCTTACCTGGACGCCATAGTTGGTCTTCACGCCAGAGCCCTGGAGCACAGAGGAGACACATGGCGGCACAGGCAAGATAGCGAGGAGGACGGCATCTTCTTCGTCTACTTGCTCTCGCCCTCCATCTCTCCTTCTTTCTCCTTTCCTCTCCTCCTCCTCCTCCTCCTTCTTCTTCTTCTTCTTCTTCTTCTTCTTCTTCTTTCAGATAGAGAGGGCGAGGTTACAGGCAGAGGTTACATAGGGCCATGAGGCCCAGGATCTGATTCGACATTTTGTGGCAGACATTGATTGGACATTCGGCAGCGAGACTATTTTTGGACTTCGCTATCGCGATCTTGGTCTTCTCCCTCATCTTTATCTTTGTCCCGCCTCTCCTCCCCCCATCTCCTCATCCGTGCTAACTCCCCATGTGCGTGATCAAGGAGGGACCTTTCATCTATGTATGCGGTCCCTCCTCCCTCTCTCAGATGTGTGGTGTATGATGGGGTGTCGCGTCGGTATCAGTCAGGTCAGGTCACATCTCTTAGTCTTCCACTGCACTACATTGTGCTATTTTCATATGTATCTTGATGTATATTGCTTGTTGATGCTTTGCTGACACTGCACTGTCCATTCAAGTCCTTTTCATCACTTTGCGGATCCTTGGCTCCCCATACATCACTCGACTGAGCATTTATCTCTCAGACACAGAGAGAGACAGAGAGAGAGAGAAGAGAGAGAGAGAGAGAGAGAGAGAGAGAGAGAGAGAGAGAGAGAGAGAGAGAGAGAGAGAGAGAG
>BFEA01000163.1:1123730-1146324 GCA_003427395.1 Chara braunii | reverse complement strand
TTTCTGCATTGAGTCTCTTCTGTCCAGGTGATAGGAACTCTGTGGATGAAGGATAGGGCCTTGTTGACCAAACCCACATGGGCTGAGTAGGGCTAAAGACTGTGTCTGACGACTCGACTGTCCCGAAGGACACGAACCCTCCCAAGGACCGGTACTGACCGGCGGGCTGCTCGGTGTGGCACGGTAGGCCCAAAATCCGGGCTGTGGGTTGCACAACAGGCCGTCTAAGTCTTGAGAAGACCTGCTGATCGCGCCGTCCTGTCTGCGACGTTAAATAATTCCTGAGGAGTTACGGGGGATCTCCTTAAATGCCTCCTGATCAACACAGGTCTTGTAGTGACAGCCTTAGAGTAGGTCTACGCTAGAGATCCTAGTTGACAGGATCCTGTCCGGATTCTGTAAGTCCTTAGATCGAGTCAGTAGGTGTGTCGGTCAGGGGGAGTAGAGTCTAAGTGGTGAGGAGTGGAATCATTGTCTACTTGTGCACCAATCACCATGGTTGACACCCGTAGTGGGAAGAGTACTGCCCCCTCCGAGGCCGAGCAGGCCCGGATTGCCGCCCTTTTGAGAGAGAGAAAGGAGAAGAAAGAGCTTCTTAAGCAGGCGAAGTTAAAGGCCATTGCAAAGGAGCAGGCGGCGAAGAAGAAGAGATGTTGCGAGTCCAGAAGGAGAAGATGATGATGTTAGAGAGGGAGGAAGATGAAAGGAGGAAGGTTGCCGAGGAAGAAGCAGCAGCAGAGGAGGAGGAAGAAGAAGAAGAAGAGCCCCTTGAAAGAAGACGTGGAGAAGAGAGAGGGGAAGCAAGTAGCACGAAGGAGGAGGACAGATAGAGGGAGAAAAAGATTAGTGAATGGGTGGCTAATTTATCATTGGGAGAAGATGAAGAGGCACAATTATATGTGCCGCAGGAGGAGAGGGAGGCGTTTGCCAGGGCCCTTGAGCTGATAGAGGATCCCCTGGAACGCCAGGCGACAGAGGATGAAAAGAAGTTGGAGTGGAAGTTGAAGATGATGAGGGAAAAGAAGAGGAGGGAGGAAGCCAACAAAATAGCCGGGGAGGTTGAGCGAGTGCGAACCGGCAGGCAAGAGTTGCAGGTCCAAACAGAGGTCTCTGCCAAGCTAGATAAGATGATGAGCTTCTTAGAAGTTCTGAGTGAGGCCTGGTTGGGGGAGCACCAGGCCCGTAAGGGTCAAGAGGTGACCCTGCAGGCAATGCGATCTGGGTTCAAAGAATTTCCGAGCGACGTGGGTCACGTCGGGACCGAATTTAGACGATTGAGGGATGGCGTAGACAAGTTTTGCGCAGGCGCCATTGAGAGTGCCAAAGCGGTGGCCACAGTAATGGCCACAGCGCGTCCCTGCAAGGAGCCAGTAAAGCTCAAGTTTCCAGATTCATATAGCGGGAAGAAGGAAGAAAGTCTTGACAACTGGGAGGCCAGTGTCAATACTTATGTGTATTTACAGCATATCGCCCCAGAGGAACAAGTCCTCGTCGCCTTCCACGCCTTAAAAGACGAAGCAGCCAATTTTGCCAGGTCCCTCGCACGTGCCGCAGATTGCGAGCACAATATGATCGCATATTCCAGGCTTACCCCCCTCGCCACTTTCCTCAAACTCTTGCGCGAGAGGTTTGTTGACGTCACTAGAGGCGTCAGGGCCTCCGACAAGCTCCAGACCATCCATTCACGACAGTGGAGGAGTGTGAGGGCACTCAAAGCTGTCATGAACGACTTGGTAGCCGTCGCGGACCACGGGGTCACTGAGACCCAGTTGGTTCAGTTGTTTTATCGTGCCATGCCAGAGCCCTTACGAGGGCACTTCTTTGACAAGACCTAGCAGCCCAACATCACATACGATGCATTGAGTAGGGAAGTGGCTTGTTTGAGGCAAGGTCTATGCTAGTTTCCACTTTCTAGCATAAGGACCTAGACAAGGGAAAGAAGTGGAAGGGTCGTACCATCTCAGGCCAAGTTAGGGCCAAGGATCACTTGATCCTTACTTTAGACGAAGGTGGTACAAATGAGGTCCCCTACAGTCAGATTGAGTGGAGCCTCGAGGAGGAGGACAGTAACGTAGGACAGGGGAGGTCCCATGCAGCTATCGCAACTGGAGGGAGGCCGCAAAGTAGAGGCGGAGGCCAAGGCCAAAGGGGCCAGGCCACGGGAGGCCGAGGACCGGGCGCTCAAGGGGTTGGCGGCCAAAGGAACCGCCAAGAGGGAGGTAGGGTCAAGGCCCCCCGCCAAATCGTCAAGGTCCCAGTCGGTCCCCGCAGACACGAGGTGGAGGATCACCTCAAAGGAGAGGAGGTTGGCACCCAGGTTGGCCGCAAGGCCGGCCTTGGGAAGATTTGGGCCTGGACCAGAAAGTGTGGCAACAACGAATGGAGTAGGGGCAGTGCATTTACTGTGGTGACCCTGCCCATATCATAAAATATTGTCCCAAGTATAGACAGGCCCAATGGGCTGCCCAAGAGTCAAAAGGCAGTCGCCGGTAGGGGTTGCAACTGCCCCTTCTATTAGGCCATGTGGGGAAACGAGCGCGCGCGCACAGGAAACTCCCGCACCACATGTGCCTTCGACAGAGGTTGCAGGCCCGTGCCTAGTTAGCTGTCCAGAGACTGCTTGTGTCAGCGTCTCTCTAGGCACGTCCCTCACAGGTGTGGCAAAGGAATTGAAGGAGAGGATGCCTGCCTGGGCCAAGATGAAGAAAGACAGTAAAGGACAGCTAGTGTTAGTTGATGTAGAAGTCTTTAAGAGTAGAGTAGGGGCCCTTATAGATTCAGGGGCTACCCATAGTTATATTAGCCGTAGGGCGCTGAAAAAGTTGAGGCTAGGATTGAAAGTCCAGAAGTTGGAAGACCCCATAGTTAGTGTCCTCGCAGACAACCGCACTATGCGTGTTGAGGACTACGTAGAGGGAGTCCAGGCGTACTTCCGCCTAGAGAAAGATGGGAAGGTGGAGAAAGTTCTCCATTCTTTGACTCTCCTCGTTCAGGATGACCTTCCTTTTGATATAGTCCTAGGTATGGACTGGGGAGAGGCAGCAGGGGCCACACTCCACTTAAGAGAGCATGAGTGTAGGCTCCCTAGTCCGTCAAGCGAAGTTAAGACAGCCCATCTGTTCCATGTGGCTGGAGTAGATAACTCTTTGGCACAATGTTGCCTCAGTGCATTGCCAAGCTGCTGGAAGAGTTTAAAGATCCCACAGAGCCGCCGACAGGAGTATTGTCGCGGCCGATCCAGCACAGGATAGAGATAGAGCCTGGCAGTAAAACTCCTAAGGGCGCAGTATACAGGATGTCCCCTAGAGAGTTAGAGGAGTTGCGCAAGCAACTAGACGAGCTCCTTGAGAGGGGTTGGATTAGGCCCAGTTCGTCTCCTTTTGGAGCACCAGTTTTATTTGTCCCCAAGAAGGAAGGAGAGCTACGTATGTGTATAAACTATAGGGGTCTGAATGCTATCACAATCAATAATGCTGAACCACTGCCCAGGATAGACGATCTCTTAGATCGGGTGCAGGGTTGCAAATATTTCTCCAAGATAGATTTGAAGTCCGGATACCATCAGATAGAAGTCCATCCCGATGACCAGTACAAGACTGCGTTCCGGACTAGACATGGGCATTATGAGTTCATAGTCATGCCCTTTGGACTGACCAATGCGCCTGCGACATTTCAGCGATGTATGAACGATTTGTTTAGGCCGTGGTTAGATAGATTTGTCGTAGTGTATCTAGACGACATCTTAGTTTTCAGTAGGGCCCTCCAAGAGCACCAAGGTCATTTGAGGCAAGTCTTGGAAAAGTTGAGAGAAGCTAACTTCAAGATCAATGGGAAGAAGTGCGAGTGGGCCAAGACACAAGTTTTGTACTTTGGCCACGTGTTAGACGGAGATGGCATTAAACCTGAGGACAGTAAGATAGCGACGATTAGAGATTGGCCGACACCCCGCACGATGACTGAGTTGCGGTCATTCCTAGTCCTAGCTAACTACTATAGGAAGTTCGTAAGGAACTTCTCCACTATCGCCGCTCCCCTTCGCAGGTTGCTCAAGAAAGAGGCAAGCTGGCAGTGGGATAAAGACTGTACGTCTGCGCTAAAGAAGTTGAAGCGCGCGTTAATAGAGTATCCTGTCCTTATGTCGTCACCACGGACGCAAGTCGGTATGGAATAGGCGTCGTGTTACAGCAGGACGACGGCAATGGCTACAGACCCGTAGAGTCAAAGAAGGTTGCTACCTCGACGTATGAGAGGGAACTCTACGCTCTCAGGCAGGCTTTAGAGCACTGGAAGCATTACCTGCTTGGGAGGCACTTCAAGGTGTATTCAAACCATGAGACACTTAGATGGCTGAAGACACAGGCCAAGATGACACCTAAGTTAACTAGGTGGGCCGCGGAGATAGACCAATACGACTTTGAGCTCAAGCCTGTGAAGGGCAAGTGCAATGTAGTTGCGGATGCTCTGAGTAGGAGGTCAGACTACTTTTGAGCCTTAGTTCACTATCTGGACATAGGGCGTGACCTGCAAGAGAAAGTTAGACAGGCGTATGCACAGGACCCCATCTATAGTGACCTCCTCAAGAAGGTTAAGGAGGCCCCAGAGATCGAGCCAGATTACCACATTACAGAGGGGTTATTATTTGAGAAGACTAATGTAGTAGACTGCCTATGCGTTCCCAACAGTGAGGAGATCCGCAGTCTAATCCTAGGGGAATGCCATGACACAGAGGGACACTTCGGTTGGCAAAAGACTTTGGCCAATCTCATGCACGCATATACATGGCCAGGAATGAAAAAGGACTGCATAGTGTATGTCCGCAGTTGTAAAGTCTGTCGAAGGAACAAGACTACTACGCGTGCCCCTCTAGGTCTTCTCATAACCTTGCCTATTCCAGACCAGCCTGGAGATTCACTCTCCATTGACTTCATGGATGCCGGTGTCAAGAGTAGGCACGACAAGAGCCAAGTCATGGTTGTAGTCGACAGATTTAGCAAGTATGCTATTTTTGTTCCCTTGCCTGCAGAGGCACGTACCGAGTTAGTTATTCAGAAGTTTTTGACTTTTGGGTTAGTGAGCATGGCATCCCATTTTTCATTGTTAGTGATAGAGATACATGTTTTACCAGCCAGAACTGGCAGGAGCTGATGAGAGTCTATGGATCTAAATTGTTGATGTCATCTGGCCGCCATCCAGAGACTAACGGTCAGACAGAGCAGATGAACAAGATCCTGCAGCAAGTTCTGCGCATGTACATTAGACCTGACCAGATTAACTAGGACGAGATGTTACCCAAGGTAGCCAGTGCATACAATAACAGCGTGCATTTGTCCACCTGTCGCACTCCCAACGAGTTGCACAAGTCCTTTAGACCACGTAGACCATTTGAGGGACTTAACCGGGATCAAATTCACAAGCTACCGCCCGGTACCAGGGAGTTCGCGATACAACACGAGAAAGAGATAGCCATTGTTGTTGAGAACCTCAGGAAGTCCAAAGAGTTTGCTCCTGAGGAAAACATCTCGCAGAAGTTACTGCCCGCGTATAGAGGATCGTGGTCAGTCCTAGAAGTTAAGGGCGGAGAGGATGGGCCGTCCTATACAGTAGAGATAGCAGCACACCTCCATACCTACCCTGTGTTTCACGCGTCAAAGTTGTTGCCGTGCGTCACAAGTCAACAGTTTCCATCTAGACGGTCCATGATCCCTCCAGACATGGACGAAAGATATGACATTCACGGCATTGTAGGTGAAGATGTGTTCAAAACATGAGGTAGAGGTAGTCCACAGAAACAGTGTAAGGTCCGGTTTGTTTATCAGGAACTTGAGGATGACCGCTGGTTCACTAGAGCAGAACTTTTAGACAAAGCTCCCGATATAGTTAGAACCTACGAGAGAGATCAGAAAGGTAAAGGTCCTGCCTTGGACTGAGTTATTCTCAGAGGACCTCGAATTTAGGCCGGCGGGAGTGAAACGGTATTCACCAGTTCGCAGTAGATGATGCAGATCCCAGGGCTCGATCCCTAGTCCCCACCTTACCTGTGTACAGTATCTGTGTCGACCCTTAGAGTTGAACCCGTGACCTGTGTTTGTAACAGTTGGTAGGTTGTCGTAGGGTCCATAGGTAGCAGGGGTTCGATCTGTAGACTTGTTGAGAAGGAATCTCAGTTAGGTCCAGAAGTTGTAGCTGTAGCTTTCTCGAAGGGTCAAGGTCGTAGCTGCTACAGTCCAGAAAGGTCAAGGTCGTAGCTCCTACCGTATCAAAAGGCCAAGTCTACAGCCTTCCGGAAGGCCCGAGTAGTGGCCTTTCGAAGTTGCCCACGTTTAGGCTGAGGCAAGTGGGCAAGTGGTGAGACAAGTGGGCAAGTGGTGAGACAAGTGGGCAAGTGGTGGAGTCTACCCGTGCTGAGTCAACAGTCCCAGTCCCCAGTCAGTCCTGGTCCAGTCAAGCAAGTACCGCATGGGATTGTGTGCACTACGGGCATGGGAAAGGGTCAGACCAACGAGCTGCAGAAGTATAAATCAAGAGGCAGTGCCCAAACATTCATTCATTCCTGTGTGAGCCATGCGGAAGCGCTGCCACAAGCGACTTGTGCGAGGTGGTCTACAGTGAGCCCGAGGACGAAGTGGGCGAGAGAGAAGAAGCTTAGCCATAGCGATAGGGTAGTAGCGGCCATAGCCGCCATAGCTGTAGGTGGAGTTCAATGTATGTGTGTGTGTGTGTTCAGAGTATCGCGTGTGGGATACCCAGGGTGATCCTGTGTATGCGAACAGAGAGTTGTGTGGGCGCTGAGTCGCCATAGCCATCGAAGTGAACTTGTATCTGATTTGTGTTCTCGGTTACCATACCTCCGAGTTCTGAGTGGGCGCTTGTCGCCAATTTGCTGCGCACCTGTTTGCATGCATGAGAAGTGTGAATGAAAGCGAGTCTGATTGCAAAATACAGACCTGTGTTCGAATCCGGAAGATGGTACATGATGCGTAAGACCAAATATTTCTAGGTTGCCTGAGCCAGCCAGCACAACGATGATAACCCAACGCTGTCGTGTTCATTGTTGGACGTGCGTGTCTGCCTGCATGGGCTACTGTGGTCGGCATTACAGCGGGGAGTTGTTGAAGCCTCCACGGGTGGCCGTCAATGCGGCCGAGGACCTTGAACACGTGCATCCTTTGGCCAGCTGTTGGGGTCTCTGCGTGTTCGGGATGCTGGTGAAATTCCTCTGCCTCGCCGTCTTGAAACACGGACCGAAGAGTGAATGAGCATGCGAGCCAGTGGGTGCCTAGCCCACGAGGCGAAAGAAACCTGAGTGGTGCGTGCACCCTTCGCCAACCACAATCTGCTGCGAGAATTTAGCGCAGGCATGCCTGTTGGGGTCGGTGTCGAGGCTGGTTTTGGGACCTGCGCTGCGACCCAAAAGCCTAGATCGACGGGTACACCATTGAACTGCGGAAATACAAACCCGAGTTCGAACCCAGATGATGGAACTGGTGAATGGGCTATATACTTCTCATTTTGTTTGGGGCCGCGGTGGTACCAGTCCCACGGCAATAGCTAGTACTAAAGAGCTGGAACAGTTCGTACACCCACGAGTTGTTGAAACAATGGTCTGAGTCCGAACTCCATCGGAAGCAGATGAGTAAAATACTGCAATCTTGGATTACCGAGGGCCAGCCAGTTCCGTGACGGTACTCCAGGGTTGTTGCCCCGACACAGTCCTTCGGGACATCCGTTAAAATTGAAATGGTACAGAGAAAATTAGCATGGCCCCTGTGCAAGGATGACACGCATAAACCAAGAAAGGTCGAAGGTATGCGGACATTTTTTCTTAAATTTTGTTTTTTCCTCTCTCTTCTTCCTTTTCTGCACACGGGGCCTCTTCAGTCAGACCGACCGCTGTTGCCTACGCTACGGAAC
The DNA here is from genome assembly GCA_003427395.1 of Chara braunii. Lineage (NCBI taxonomy): Eukaryota > Viridiplantae > Streptophyta > Charophyceae > Charales > Characeae > Chara > Chara braunii. Next base: position 1,138,413 of record BFEA01000163.1, on the reverse strand, counting down.
GGAAGCGGGGTTGACATCAACATGAAGGAGACGAAGACGAAGATGGCGGGGAGAAGAGAATGGCGAAGGGAAAAACGAATAAAGAATCGGGCAAGGAAAGATGTAAATTAGGGGTTTTGGACCAGGGTGAATCAGACGGTGTAGCTAGTTTGCCCGATAGAGTGTTGTGCAGGGAGGAGTTGGAGAAAGTGAGTGTGTGAAGTTGCAAAGGTGGAGATGGTGGGAATAAAAAATCGAGATATCACTGGATGCTTGATGGAATCGAGTGAAATAAGAGGCTAGACAGAGGTTTTTGAATGCTGCGAGTTGATTGGTCGGGTTAGCTTCGACAGGCGAGTGTTAGTTTTGGCACAGTGACAGTCCCGAGCTGCGTGGGGAAAAAGGAAACGATGATGTATTTTCTCGTGTTCCAGGGGAAGATCCATTCTCATTTTGCACATTTTGGCGAGTAGTGCAGCATGGTCGTTACCACCTCAGGCTAATCGGCATCACCATGATTACATTCGCCACCGTGCTCATCTTCCACCTCGTGCCCGCGGTCGCGGCCTCCTCTGCCATGCACGCCGGTCGTGGTAGCATCGTGGCCATCATCGCGGTGTTCGTAGCCATTGCGTTGCGTGCATCATGTTGATATCTTCGGAGCGGCGCCCTTCGCTCTGGTCGTGTTTATCATGAAGATCATCGAGATCGTCATTTTGGTCGTGGTGATTACGTGGTTCTCTCCTCAGCGGGCTCCTCTATCTCCGCGAAGGTTTACTTCATTTCGAGAGTCTCCTTCAGCTTCGGCTTGTTGCCATCGCAATGTTGCCCTATGGCACTGGCGGAGCTCTAGTTTGATCATTTAACAGTCTCCAATCCCTTTGACATTCTTCGTCGTGCCCACGATTTTCTTCCTGCTGGTTAATTCTTCATCTCTTGCCTGAACCCGGTCGTGTAACCGGCCAAGTACATTCATCCGTTAGAGTTGTTGCGGGAAGCGAGGAAGAGGGCGGAGGGGCAAAGCAAGGGTGGGGGGATACGTGTGCGCAAGTATGCGATCGGGTAAGCAAGGTAAGAGAGAGTAGGGAAAACAAGGGAGCTCCTCGTCTTGATTGTGGTCGTCTTCGCGCGTGGCTGCTAAGGAGTAAGTGTACCCGATCAAAGGGTTTAGCTGGGTGCGTTGGTAGTTGAGAAGGTAGTTGGAGGGAAAGAGTAGCCTTGGCAATGAAGTGCCAACGAGTAAATAAAAGATATGAGGAGGCAGAAAGGTATTCGGTGAAGGAAACCCGAAACCCAGCTTACCTGCTTTTCGGAGGGCTGGACTTTGCAGCATTTTCGTGGCTCTTTCAATATTCCACCCTCTCCTTCGATTGTTGTGCACACGCTGAGCCCTTGTTGCATACCGCTACGATCGTTGAGCATATTGTTGTTTCATTGCTATGCACCTTGCTATGTTATCACTACGCGGACTACTGCCGCTATTCTTGCTACGAGTAACCTTACTCCTGCAATCTGCTTTGAACACAGTTTTGCGTTGTGCTTTGCTGCCGTGTAATATTGTGGTGCCTTGATGTTGCGCGAGATTGTTGTGCACACTAGGTTATTGTGTAGTGTTGCGTTTCGAATAGAGCATAGGGGGTGTGCTATATTCGAAAGCAGCTCTTTCAGGTTGAGCAACTTCAGCTTAGTCAATGGGCAAGTGTGTGCTTTATTCAAACGCTACATTTCTAGGCTACATAGTGTCGTTTTTGTCAGAAGCGGCGATGTTGAGGCTTGAGGGAGTGGACGGGAGCCGCAAGGGACATTCGTCGGGATTGATCCTCTGCATTTTGGTCGTAATCGGGTCATCTCCGCTGCGTTTTTGGCCACCATTGTGGGGCCTTCAAGATTTGAAGGAAACAACACCCTGTCACGCGAGTCTGAATGCACCCTCCTTGTATCTAAGTGACTTAATGTTTCTCCTTTTATCCTTCTCATTCTCAATCTAGTCTATTGGTTCAGAGAGGAGGGCGGCAAGTGGGATTGGAAACCCGTAATACGGCAACAAGACCGGGAGGTCCACCCACCGATTGCATGAGCTTTGTCGGAACCTAGGCGAGGTTCAGGAGGCAGAGAATCTTCAAACTTCAAGTATATCTCATGTTTGTGTGTTAACCCACTGTACCCTTATTAAATACACCACTCAACTTTGTCTGCTATGTATGCATGCGTTCTTACGGACTTTTGTTTCTTGTTCAGGATCTAATCCAGATTAAGTAAAGGGAAAATGCAAGCGTAAAGATTCATCTATTATTTATGTTATTTGAATTCAGAAAAAGAGGGATGAACTGAGGAAAGGTGGGAGGAAGGTGGTTTTGCATGCATTTGGCTGGATTTTTAAGGGTTCATGCATCGTTTCTAAGAAATAGCTTGATCGCTTTGTTTGGTTCTATTTTCTTATGGACCAAGCATTGTTTCTAAGATAAATGGTTTGGTTGTTTTGTTTATTTGACTTGTTTTCTCAACAACTAGACATTGTTTCTAAGATGAATGGTCTGGCCGCTGTTAAGGCTTTGGTTATTATTTCTAAGATAAATTACCCAGAGTACTCTGCTTTTTTTTATACGAGACAAAGGGTTGAGCATCGTTTCTAAGATGAATGACTCAACTCCTTGGATGTTTCTTTCGAGGGAGATTCAGGCCAAAAGACTAAGCATCATTTCTAAGATGAATGGTTTAGTACGAGGCCACAAACACTTACTGGGAACTGGGAATAGGACTCTCTGTACTTTTACTATTTATATATATATACGGCTAGTCGAACATTGTTTCTAAGATGAATGGTCTGACAATAGCCTTATCACAAAACAAGAAAGTATAATTAAGAGTTTTAACTAATTGTAACTTGGGCCGACTAAGCATTGTTTCTAAGATGAATAACTCAGTTCTACGCTCACTTTGAACACTAAGTTAAGAGAGAGAGAGAGAGATAATTTGGCTATCAAATAGTTCAAGGCCGACTAGGCATTGTTTCTAAGATGAATGGTCTAGTCACATGCCGAATGAAGAGAGTAATTGTGCAACGTGTTCGTGTATTACTAAGGCAAAGGGTTGGGCAATGTTTTTTAGATGAATAGCCTAGCTCAATGCCCTATGTACGATGGGACAAAGGGTTAATCAGTTGAAGGTTCAACCAAGTACTTGCACGAAAGATAACTTGGGATTTTGTATGAGAGACTTACCTTGGTTGTATGTGTTATTTTGATTGTAAGTCTAGCCTAAGTTATCTTCTGATAGGTAGTCAGCTTAGATGCTCGCCATGTGCTGGAGCTATAGAAGTTAGATTAATTTCTGGATTTCGGAGTTAAAGTTTATTTCTCATATTTGGCTTTGTATAAATTTTGAAAAGACACTTTAGCTAAGGGAAGTGTTGTCCAAATTTCTGCAAATCCAAAGGAGTTAGTCAATTTTTGTCTTTACAAAATTCAACTTCTGTCTGAGTTCCATATCTGACTTAGGTCTTTACAAAATTCAACTCCGATCTGAGTTCCATATCTGACTTAGGATAAATTTCATGGCTACGCCAGCCCCAGACCCGGACATTTTCGGACATGGAACCGGACCCGTGTCCGGTAGTTTCCGGACGTCCGAAATTCCAGACATTTTCGGACCTTCGGACATGGGGGGATCCGGACGGTCCGGATGTCTGAACAGGCCTGAAAATGTTCGGAACATTAAAAAAAAATAAAAAATAAAAAATCTAAAAAAAAAAGTATGTTATGCAAAATGACAATGCAAACCACTTTTGCCTCAGAGTAATGTCATAATTCCTAACCAAAATTGAGTTAAAAGTCAAAAACTACAAAAAGGCTTTAAAAAAAAAAGCTTAAAAAAAAAAAGTTTAAAAAAAAACTTTAAAAACTAATAAAAGGTAATGAATTATTAATAATTAAAAAATTGGGGTTGTCTAATAAATTATTATAGAGAGAGAGCATGTCCGGACCCTCCAAAAAAACATAAACGGGCCTGAAAACCCCCCAAAACAATTTTGGGGGCTTGGCTCATCAATGGGGAAAGGTCCTGGGCCGTTTTGTTTTGTTTTTTTTTCCCCAAAATTTGGCAGATCTGGACCTTCCAGACCAGATGTCCGAACTGAATCCAGACCATCTGGACGACAGTCCGGACGTCCGGATCATAGCCATGATAAATTTGGGAAATCTACTTTTCTAAAGGGAGTGATGCCAATTTTTTTGCTAAATCAGGGAGTTACACAAAACTTAACTTTGTAAAGTCCTAGGCTACCAGCCGGGCCGCCCGGGTCCCGGGTGGCCAGCAGGTGCAAGGACCAGGGAAGGTCCCAGCAAAAAAAAAAAAAAAAAAAAAAAAAAAAAAAAAAAAAAAATCCGAAAAAAAACTATGTTATGCAGAAAAATGAACTGAACAACTTTAGCCTCAGGGTCACATCGAAATTCTGCACCAAATTTAGAAAAATAAATCAAATTTAAAAATAATTATTTTATTTTTATTTTTTTAATTGTTTTTGGCCCGGCCGGGCAAGTGACCCCGGGCCACTCTGGTAGCCTAGGTAAAGTCATAATTATCTTTAAAATTTATATTTAGCTTTGTACAAATTTTGGAAAGGCACTTCTCTAGAGGGAGTGCTGCCGAAATTTCTACAAATCTAAAGAGTTAGTTGAATTTTGTCTTAGCAGAGTTCAAGTTTTGTCATTGAGTTCATATCTGGCTTAGTATGAAGTTGGGAAGCCTATGTTTCTAAAGGGAGTGTTGCTCAATTTTTTCACGAAGTCAGAGAGTTAGATAAAATTAGACTCTGTGAAGTCAAAAGTTGTTTTTTGATCTCGTATCTACCTGAGTATAAATTATGAAAAAACATTTTTTTTCTGGAGGGAGATGCTGCCGAAGTTTTCCCTAATCTTATGATACCATTTAGAGATGAATCTAAACTGAGTTTTGTGAGAAGTTGAAGTGAGATGCCATATGGAGGGTTATTCTCCATACACTTAAAAATTAGCTTTGGGAATTGGTCTGTGTTGTAGTACATGTTCTCTTTGGCTACTTCGATTCAAAATCTGACTAGTTTCAGTCGATCCTACGAGGATCGTCTTATGTTAATTTTTGATAACAGGTCGATTTACGACTCAACTCTGACTCATTCTTGCAGCTCGACCTAAGGCCTTAGCCCCGATGCTTTGTTGTGTTTCTTGGGATTTTCACCCGGATTTCTCTTAATGGTCATTTTAAAGAACTGCGTATCTTTCATGGAAAGTTGGACAGTGGTTAAAACCAGTGTTGTCACGTCGGTAGCCCCGCGGCCCAAGCCATAGGGCTGGATTCGCCGTAGCTGTTCGCCATACAGTGCTCCCGTTCTCTTCGTCCGGACAAAGAACAAGGACCATCGTTTGTGCATCGACTATCGGAAACTTAACGGACATGGGAAAGAAGAGTAAGAATGGATATTCGCAAGTAATGGTGATCGTTGACCGCTTACAGATTGGAAGGACTTCACCTCCCAAACCTATGACATGAAACTCAAGATGACGTCTGGTCGACATTCCGAAGCCAATGGATTGGCCGAGGAGATCAACCAGACTGTGATCCAACTTCTCCGAGCTTTAATTGTGCCTAATCATAACTTTTGGGATGAGGAACTGCCAATTGTGCAAGGATTGTACAACAACTCCATACACTCTTCCACCGAGATGACACCTAACCGGCTGCACCTTGGGTGGAAGATTCACAATCCCTTATCTTACTTGTTTCCTGAAACGCCACCTCGGCTGACACTTGGCCAGCCAGGCTACAGCGCTAAGTTTGATCGTTTGCTCAAAGTTGTTGTCGCAGCTATGGAGAGGCGACGCAGTGCTATGATTAAGCATGCAAACAAAAAGCGTCAGCCTGACCCTTTCACAGTGGAAAGTTATGTCTGGGTCAAGATGTCTAAATTTTCTGAAGAGGAAGGCGTATCACGAACACAATCGATGTGCCCCCTCACCTACGTATGTACCCAGTCTTTCATGCGTCCAAGCTGTTTCCGTATAAATCACCCGAAACTTTCAAGTACCGAGAGTCAATGATTCCCCGCGCCATCCAAGGCGGTCACTAGGTTGATAGAATTGTCGAGCTCAATGGGAAGGGAAGAAACAGACAGTACAAAGTCCATTTTTTGTACCACCCGTTGAATGACTTCTATTGGATCGCTAAGAAAGACTTGCTGCAGAAAATGGACAGGGGCATGAGGGGTGGGTCTATGTAGAAGAGAGTGACAGAGACGGGAAGCTCAAGGGATGGAGATGGGAGAAACCCGGGACTTGCGTGCCTGTCTGAGTGCTTGTCGGCATGAGTGTGTGTGTGACCCGTAAGGGTACTTGCTTGTTTGGCAGGCCCGTAGGGCCGGTACTTACCTGTGGTCGTGGCATTCAGGGTGGCAGCAGGGGAAAACACTCGAGTAGCGGAGGCATGGGCCCCCGACACCTGGAGCAGCGGAAAAACACTGAAGTAGCAGGTAGGCCGGTACCGCACCCAATAGCAGTAGATGTGTCGGGTACTCGAGGCCGAGCAGAAGAAGACAAAGTTGGCATTTTTAGAGGCCCACTAGCGGTAGGCTAGGTCTAGGCCGGTACCAATCCATCCAGTCTGAGTCTAGAGCCTGTGCAGGCAATATCAGAGTTTGCAATGATGTTTCCCTCCAAAAAAGAGGAGGTACCGGTTGCTTGGGAGGCCGAGCGGCCTGGAAGTCACCGCCCAGGAGGCAAGCAGGCCGCTATATCAAGAGGCCGAGGCAAGAGCTCGACCTCATTCTTCAGTGTGCAAGTTTGGCGACACTGGAGTGGCGCTGGGTACTACAGCGCTGCTTGGAGGAAGAAGCCGGGAGCTTCCACCTTGGCTATGGTGGAGCTCTACCGGTAGGAGGAGGAGGGAGAAGGGGACCAAGGAGGAGAGTGGCGGGGTACTTACCTTGCTATGGCAGACACCATCTTCATCACCTTGTTAGGCGCTGCATCTGGGGATAGTGCCGCATCAAGGAAGCTCAGGGCAGAGTCAGGCATGGCTGTTGAGTGGGCAGCGACATAGCTGCATGGTGATGACCTTGAAGTGGGGCAGCGACATAGCTGCTTTGGGTTGTCCTTTGGACAGGAGGTTGAAGCCTCAGTAGTCCGCCATAGCCTCGGCCTGTATCTAGAGGAAGAGGAAGGGTGGCCATGGCTATGGTGGACCTCATGTTGTGCCTGCAGTAGAAGTGGGATCCGGACATTGATTCTGGTTAGGGTCATTCAACATTACTATTGTTATTTCTTGTTTGAATAAGAGGGGAGGAGATAAGGAGGAAGAGATTGGTTGGCGAAGAAGAAGAGCCTTGTCACTGGTCCATGCTGGAGTACATCATCTTCTTCTTCTTTCTTACTTCTTCTTTTTCTTTCCCTCTCACTCCTCTCAAGTTCATTCATCTCTTTTTGCAATTGGATGGCATTTTACTTTCAGATGAATGTATACTTCGAAATCGGCTAGGATCATAATACTTAGCTTTTTCCTGAAGATTGACCCATTCTATCCCAAATGACCTTATCTACCTGTACCTGTACCTGTCCAAATGGTTCTCATTTTCTATCTCCTTTAACTTCCTTCGTCTAAGTTACCCTGAACTCAGGCGAAAGGAGAATAATTGAAAGCTACTTGTAGTGCACACATTCTTTTTCTCTAGGAAGCATCTGGGGCGGGGGTTCGTTGCTTTAGGAGCCGGCCATGTTACCAACCCAGAGTGGACCGTTCTACGGGAAGGTACTTTGTCAGTACGGTGGAGACCGCCCGACTTCTAGGATCCGAGCTTTGTGTTCGGGCGAGGAGGAGGTGTACCCCAGACCACTTCCTAGAGGGAGAGGTATGCAACACTTCAAACAATACCCCTGATCAAGAATCTTCCGCAAAACAGCCTGTCATTTAATAAGATTAGGAATATGGGGAGACAGGTGTGCGTGCTTAATCTTAGATCAGTGGTGGGCTAGAATGAATAACTTTGGCATCATGTCCCATCAAGTCAAAACTGAGGCAGACCGACTACCTTGTCGACTGCATCTATGTTATTGTTAGAAGCCAACTCCTCGTTGGCGGTTGTATATATTTTATGGAGTTCGACCCGGGGGGCTCGGATCTTATCTTGATCTTGTGTTACTGGGTGTACTGTATGATGAGTCGGATTTTTTTCAGTTATCATTGGATATAGCTTCCTATCGGCTACGGTCGATTCTTGTTGACGTAATTATGTATGGTTATTACGACTTTCTTTTGACTAGTGTCTAAAAGGGACTAGGATGAATAGTGGTTTCACGCTTGGTTGAGATCGTCCTAATCGATCGGCGCACGCTTCATACTTAGGAGATCAGCGCCCTAAGGAACGGACGACGCTCAAGTCCTCTTGGCGTTAACCAAGCGTATCTTTACTACAGCGAACGAGCAAACGCCCTCGGCTGACCTACCTCTGCAACAACTTTTAAAAGCTTTCGCATGTGGGTCCGTAGCTGGGTAGGGATACGCCCCTAAGGGTGGTGACAGCCCCTTAGGGCAAGAAAGTTTATGCCCCGTGGGAACCTATCCTGTCGTAGGGGACCACGGGATGTATAGTTGGCGCACCTCGCTAGAGCGACGAAGGAACAACGTGACCGCGACCGTCTTGGCGGTTGGCGGGATTATTTTACGTCGTTCCTGAGTTGTCTCTGAGTTTTGTTTTGTTTACTCCTTCGTGACATGGCCGGGAAGGCTCCCGCGCTTTGCAAAAAGGCGGGAGCCGATGCGCTCGACAACGTCCATCTTCCCCTGCCAATCGGCTTGCGCCTTCATCTGTGCCCTCTGTTGTTTTACCACCTCCAACTCCTTGGCTGCCTTACTCGCCTCCTCCAATCTCTTTTTTTTTTCCCTAGTCAGACAACTTTCATTCTAACTTCTTCTCCTCTTCTATCATCTCACGCTTGAGGGGATCTTCTTCGGTTTCCAACTCCTTAACAATCGCCTCCTGTTCTACCCTGCAGACATATAACATCGCCTCCTCCTTTTCACCCAGGGACAAATTAGCAACCCATTCAGAAACCTTCTCTAGCTAGGGGTCCTTCTTTGTGCCACTTGACTCCCCTCTTTCCCTGATACTCTTTTTGATCAGGCACACTTCTTCTTCCAACTTTTTTTTTTTTTCTTCTTCTCCTGTTGCTTCCACTGCTTTCAGCTTCTCTTCCTCCTCCTTCTTCAGTCTTTCCAACTCTTCCTCCAGCTTCTTCTTCTTTGCGGCTTGCTCTTGCAAGAAGGCCAACTTCTTGGCCTGCTTCACTACCTCCTTTTTGGCCTGCTCGGCCAAGATCCTCACAGCCTCCTCCTCCTGTTCCTTGGTGTAGGGAGCGGTGCTAACACCACCCCCGGTCTCTACTCTACACGTGAAGGTGTTCCAGAATCCCAAAGGAAAGAGGAGACGCCAGAGGGTCCCCCAGAGGGAGAACCCTACGAGCAAAGTCGTACATAGGGTAATCACCCATGGTGTTGGGTGCACGACAATGACTGTCCCACTCCTCACCACTTAGACCTACCCACTGACTCCCTGACTGACTCTCTAAGGACTACAGAATCCGGGTAGGACTCTTTCAACTATGGTCTCTAGCCTAGACCTATTACTACAGTTGTCACTACAGGACTTAATGCTGATCAGGAGGCATTTAAGGAGATCCCCCGTAACTCCTCAGGAATTATTTAACGTCGCAGACAGGACGACGCGATCAGCAAGTCCTCTCAAGACTTAGACAGCTTGTTGTGCAGGCCACAGCTCGGATTCTGGGCCTACCATGCCACACTGAGCAGCCCGCCAGTCTGTATCGGTCCTTGGGAAGGTTTGTCCTCCGACTCAGTCAGTCGTCAGACACGGCCTTTAGCCCTCCTCAACCCGTGTGGGTTTGGTCAACAAAGCTCTAAGACCTCATACATAGAGTTCCTATCACCTGGATAGAAGAGACTCGATGTCGAAAGAAGAGACAGGCAGACTCGACAAGTACCATGGGGTGAGTGCACATCCATAGGGCGAGGGAATAGGTTGAAGGCTTGGCGAAAATATACCAACTCCAGCTTGGTCAAATTTGAGGTCAACAGCCCTGGTCAACGTTGGTCAACGCTGGTCAACTTCTCGGTCAGCACCTTGGTCAACGTCAGGCAACCCCTCAATCAACACCTCGGTCAACCCTGGTCAACCTCCTGGTCAACGCCTTAGTCAACCTTGGTCAACGCTTCGGTCAACCCCCGGTCAACTCCCAACTCGGCTATGGTTGTCGCCCCCCTTTTCTTTCTCACCAACCTCAATACTCTCCTTCTCCCTCCTTCCTTCTTTCTCACTTTTCTTCTTCCTTCACCCCGGCTATGTTTTTCTCTTTCCTCCTTCATCTCTCCCTTCTTCTTCCTCAGCTATGGCTTCTTTCTCCTCCGTCCTCCCTTCTCCTCTACTTCGTCTTCTTTCTCCTTGGTGACCCTATGTCCGAGCTTCAGCGATTATGGCTGCCACCTCCTGTCTTGGACCGCACAACCAATCTTGTATCGCTCCTCTCTCTCTCTCTCTCTCTCTCTCTCTCTCTCTCTCTCTCTCTCTCTCTCTCTCTCTCTCTCTCTCTCTCTCTCTCTCTCTCTCTCTCTCTCTCTCTCTCTCGTGTTTCTTTGCAGATGCGGGTTGATTTTCTCCGCGGTGCAGCTATGGCGGACCTCCTTTTTGGACGGCGCAGCTTCAACTGTGATGCCCAACTTCAGCGCACCGCTGAACGACGACGGCGCGTGGAATAGCGGAAACCAGCTCCGATACCAATGAAATCTGCTTTCTTCTTCACTTCGCATACATGCAAGCAGATGGCAATTCACACTGGCACTGTGCCCCCACACAAAGCTCGGAGATATTCAAGTCGAGGGCACAGTTTAGATACAAACTCGCTTTCAACTGGCTATGGCGCCTGGGCGCTCACACATCCTTTGTCCGACACTGTATTCACTCAACTGTTTGCACGCACTCAACTCTGGATCTCCCTGGATATCCCACACACACACACTCTGTATCACACACTCAAACACCCACTCTCACTAACACCTATCGCTAGCCATGGCAGCTATGGACGCCGGCTACAACTACAAGCAGCGATGGCTGCTCTAACTCCGCCTCAGCCCACTTCGACTTCGGGCAATCTGCAGACCACCTCGCACAGGACACTAGGGCAGCGCTTCCGCATGGCTCAAGTAGGAATGAATGACTAGCTGGACGCTGCCTCTTGATTTATACTTTTGTTGCTCGCTGGTCTGCTCCTTTTCCATCGGGCCCATGGTGCACACAGTCCCACATGGTACTTGTTGTCTGGACAAAGCGAGACTGGGACTGGGTACCGCTGATTAAGCAAAGTTGGACTCCCCACTCGCCTACTTGCCTCTGACTAAACGTGAGAAACTCTCGAAAGGCCACTTCCGGACCTTCCGTAAGTCTGTGGACTTGGCCTTCCGGGACTGTTACATGCTGCGCCTGCAACAGGCTGCACGGGCCACTTTCATGCCCGTGACGTTTTCAGGCCGAAAGCCTGAAAATAAGGGCCTACAGGCCCTGTGTCATTTCAGCCTAAATCAGGGCCTTTCCGGCCCTGAGTCTTTTCAGCCTGAAACTAAGGGCCATTTTCAGGCTCTCATGAGTTCGACCTGCCCTGAAACTCAGGCACCAAACCAGGGTTTTAGCACCGGCCATTTTGGGCCTGTTTTCAAAACAACCCTTGGTTGAGCTTCAACGCCAGGGTCTGGCATGTTTCGGCATGGGCAAGAGCAGCCTCCTGGACGGGCCAGCACTATATAGGACTGGCCCGCCCTGCAGCCTGCAGGTAGTTCCTAGGTACGTCCCAGGCACTTCACGTGTAGTTCAGGAGGTAGGAGATAGTCTTCAGGAGTCGGCCGCAGCACTCTGGAGGAGCGCTACAGGAGTAGTAGCAGCGCTAGCAGTAGTCTTCAGCGCTGGGCGCTAGTAGCGTTAGCAGAAGTCTTCAGCGCTGAGCGCTAGTAGGAGCTAGAGTGGTACTGGAGAGAGAGAGAGATTGGGCGGAGGCCAGGGAGACTTACTTGCAGCGCCATAGCTCCAGCTGTAAACAGCAACACAGCATACTGGCGACATGCGCCCACTCAAAACTCGGAGATATGGCTTTCAACATACGAGTTCACTCTCAATTGGCTATGGCGACTTCAACGCCCAAACATCTCACTGTTCACATACACTGGATCACCCTGGATATCCCACACACGTTACTCTAAACACTCACACAGGCACACACACTCTTCCACTAACTACAACTATGGCAGCTATGGCTGCCTCTAACCTATCGCTATGCTAACTCCTCCTCTCTCGCCCACTGCGTCCTCCGGGCTCATCTGCAGACCTCCTTGCACAAGTCGTTGTGGCAGCGCTTCCGCATGGCTCACGCAGGAATGAATCAATGGCTGGGTGCTGCCTCTTGATTTATACTTCAGAAACTCGTTGGTCTGCCCTTTGCCCTCAGCCCTTGGTGCTCACAGTCCCCCTGTGGTACTTGCTGGACCGGACTGGGACTGACTGGACCTTCCGCTGACTGAATGTGGTCTCACCGCTATCCTACCGACGTTGTACTGCTGTTGCACTGCGGTTTAGTCCACCACTTGGCTCACCACTTGCCTCACCACTTTACCACTTGCCCACTTGCCTACCTTCTAGAAGGTTTACAGCTAAGCTTCCGGAACTCACTAAGACTCCTACGCTATAGACCTACAGATCGAACCCCTGCTGCCTATGGACCTACGACAGGCCTACCAACTGCCTACGAATACACAGGTCACAGGTTCAATTCTCGGGGTCTACACAGATACTGTACATGGGTAGGGTGAGGTCTAGGGATCGAACCATGGGTACTGCATCCGCTACTGCTAAAAGGTGAAAACCGTTTCACTCCCGCCGTCCTAAATTCGAGGTCCTCCGGGAACATTTCAGTCCCAGGCGGGACCTTTACCTTTCTTGTCACGTTCATAGGATCTGACTATGTCGGGAGCGGTTTCTAGAAGTTCTGTTTTCGTGAACCAGCGGTCGTCTTCCGGTTCCTGATAGGCAAGACGGACCTTATATTGTTCCTGGGGACGACCTCTACCTCCTGTTCTGAACACATCCTCATCTACAATGCCTTCAATGTCATAACTTCCATCCATATCCGGGGGGATCATGGATCTTCTCGAAGGGAACTGTTGACTTGTGACACACAGGAGCAGCTTTGAAGCATGAAACACGGGGTATGTGTGGAGGTGTGCTGGAATCTCAATGTTATAGGACGCTCCATCCTCTCCGCCCTTGACTTCTAGAACCGGCCACGGTCCTCTATATGCGGGCAGTAACTTTTGCGAGATGTTTTCCTCAGGTGCAAACTCTTTAGCCTTGACCCAGACTAAGTCGCCTACCTGAAACTGCGACGGGCGGCGGTGCTAATTAGCTTGTTCTATCATCTTATGTTGGGCCTTCCTGAGGTTTTCAACAACAGTTGCTGGTTCTTTCTCGTGCTGTATCGCAAACTCCCTGGTGTCAGGCGCTAATCTGTGAATCTGATCCCGGTTCAGTCCTTCGAACGGTCTGCACGATCTAAAGGACTTGTGCAACTCATTGGGAGTGCGGCAGGTGGATAGATGCACGCTGTTGTTGTATGCACTAGCGACCTTGGGCAGCATTTCATCCCAGTTGATCTGATCTGGTCTAATATACATGCGCAGAACTTGTTGTAGGATCTTGTTCATCTGTTCTGTCTGACTGTTAGTCTCTGGGTGACGGTCGGACGACATTAACAACTTAGATCCGTAGACTCTCATGAGTTCTTGCCAGTTCTGGCTGGTGAAACGACTATCTCTATCACTAACTATTGACAATGGGATTCCATTCTCACTAACCCAAAAGTCAAAGAACTTCTGTATTACTAAATCTGTACGTGCCTCTGTAGGCAAAGGAACAAAAACTGCATACTTACTAGAACGGTCGACTATGACCATGACTTGGCTCTTACCATGTTTGCTGTTGACTTGCGTGTCCATGAAGTCTATRGACACTGAGTCTCCCGGCTGATCCGGAAAAGGCAAGGGTCTGAGAAGACCTAGGGGCGCGCGTGTAGTAGATTTGTTCCTCTGGCATACTTTACAACTGCGGACATACTCTATGCAGTCGTTCTTCATCCCTGGCCATGTGTACGCACGCATCAGATTGGCTAACGTCTTTTGCCAACCGAAGTGTCCCTCGGTATCGTGACATTCCCCTAGAATCAGACTACGAATCTCTTCGCTATTGGGAACGCACAGGCGGTCAAACACATTAGTCTTCTCAAACAGCAACCCGTCTGTAGTGCGGTAATCTGGTTCGGTCTCTGGGGCCTCTCTAACTCTCTTTAGGAGGTCACTGTAGATAGGGTCTTGCATATACGCTTGTCTCACTTTCTCCTGCAGGTCTCTCCCTATATCCAGATAGTGTACTACGGCTCCAAAGTAGTCTGATCTCCTACTCAGAGCATCCACAACTACGTTGTATTTGCCCTTCACTGGCTTGAGCTCAAAGTCGAATTGGTCTATCTCTACAGCCCACCTAGTCAACTTAGGTGTCATCTTGGCCTGTGTCTTTAACCAACGAAGTGTCTCGTGGTCAGAATACACTTTGAAGTGCCTCCCAAGC
>BFEA01000163.1:1045800-1068758 GCA_003427395.1 Chara braunii | reverse complement strand
TTTTTTTTCTTTTTTCTTTTTTTCTTTCCGCCATAAGCGGATGTCGGATGGACTGAGAAGAGCAACTCGCTCTCGGTCCTCACTAGGGCATATTAAGCGAAGTAACAACCTCTAATCAGTAGGACCAGTTTGATTTTTTTCCGGCCCCGGCCTATGCGTTGGGATTACCCATTGTCCACTATAGTACGGCCCCTCGTTCTCGTTTTTTTACTCCCTGTCCCTTGTCTTACTTTTTCCCTTTTCTTTTTTTCTTTACTTTTTTCCCCTTCTTTTTTGTCGTTTGCATCCTCCCTTCCCCTATCTCGACCGTCGGACTAACGCACGAAACGAATGGACGGTGTAAGAAGCGTGCGTAGGAAGTGTACTATACGGGGTCAGGACGGATACTATATTAGGATTAGATGCCGCGCTTGCTATTCATCGAACCATCTGGCAATTGGTGGCTCTGACAGCGGGAGGAACTCAGTGCGATCCGGTTTCTGCGGGAATCTTGTGAGGCGGAGGACGACATGGACTTCTTCGATGAATGGGACCAGGAGGAGGAGCAGCATGTGGAGGAGGAAATGGTAACGCTCCTCGCGTGAGACCCTCCCTTTTTCGCCTCCCCAACCGCGATGCAATTTTTCGCGATGCAGGGCGATGCGACGTGCCCCGCGTCAACCGCAATGACCTGCCTCTGTTCCTTCTCGCCTGTGTTGTACACCTATCTAGCCCTGCTGCTGTTGCTTGCCCTGCTGCCGAATCTCGCCATAGCGAGTCTGCTGTTTACCGCTTGCCTCTCGGAGAGAGTGTTTTTAGGCACTTCGACGAAGTGCTTCGCAGCGCTCATCGCCTACACCGTCTGCTTTATTGCGCTTCCTCTTGCGGGCTGCTGCTGCTTGCTCTTTCTGTTAGCCGCTGCTAGCGGGTCGATCAACGAGAAGTGATTAGGACGCGAGGATACTAATGGAAACGAAGATGGCGACAGGGACGTCTTCACACGTCTTTTTAGAGTTTATCTCTTTTCTGTCCTTCCTATCCTTCCTCTACTTCATCTACTCTCTCCCCTCCCCCTCCCCCCCTCAATGCTGTCTCTGCCCCCCTTGCCCTCCTCTTCCCCCCTACCCCACCCGCAATCCCCCACCCCCTCCGTTATCCTATCCACGTAACGCCCCCCCGCGCCCCCCTTCAACCTCCCCGCCTTCCAAAGATCATGGAAGATGTTCCCCCCCCCTCTGATGACACCCCAGATGGCATGGGGTAGAAAAGCGCTTCAGGGATTTGCCATGCCCTTCCTGCGCGATTCGGCGAGATGGCCCGAGCGGGTGCAGGAACGCATCGGGCCTGGAGGAGAGAGTTGAAGCAGGATCTTCTTTCGCCACCGTCTCCCTTCCCCTTKTTTCCCCCCCCCCCCTCCCTCTCTGACTCTTCCCTATGACAGTCTGTTTGGCACGGTTACTCGAATGGATGCTGGCAACGATGTGAGCGAGGTCGGTCGTTTTATGGATCTTTGGTCGCTGCAATTTTTCAAGTACTTTTTGAATTTTGTCAATAATTGGATATGCAATGGCGTCTTTCTGGTCGCTCGCCATTATCGTTCTTTTTCGCAAATATGTGTGGAATTGTACTCTTGTTATGTTGATCGTGCTTCTTACTACCACATGAAAATCTTTCTACAGAATTTCGGTTTCTCCTTTGCGTGTCTATTGCATATCGTCACTATGAATTTTCCTCTGTAAGTGGTTGTGTTTATCGAAACTTGGAATTTTCATTCTCTTCTGTTTCCAAAGGATAGCTGTGGTATTTGAATGCTAGCATGTATGATTAGCAGACTTCTGCTCACCTTTTAGCCATCAACAAGCTCCCTTTATCCCATCATCTTGATTTTATCATGTATGATCTTGATAACAGTCGCACCATGATTTTTTTGAAATATTTATTTTTATCGTATGGATTGGATTTGCGGTCTTCATCCGATTAATTATTTATTTGTGCTCTCAGATAAGGTTGCGGTTTGTAAATGTGTGTATATTCGCATCGAAAAATAGGCTTCTGCCACTCTTGCCCCCTGTCCTGAATGGCGCTCGCGTATTCACGTGGCAAAACGGCCTTTCCTACCCTTACCGCAAAAGGGCGTACGATGTGCTTATACCCTGCTTTGTTTGAAATTGCCTCCGCGCTTTGCTCTTGCCCGCAGTATGCCGACATTTTTAGTCGGGGTAAGCACGAGTATGACGTGTTGTACTCGCGCGAAATTCATGTGACACACACATGCAACACCCACACCCACACACACACCCACACCCACACACGTGTAGCAGTGTATATTTCCATGTTCTAGCGGAAGATTCATCTGATTTTGCTCATCGTATCGATGGAAGTAGTGTGAGGCCAGCTGCAAGGTTGAAGACTTACCTGTCCTCTTCCTCTCTCTCTCTCTCTCTCTCTCTCTCTCTCTCACACACACACACACACACACACACACACACACACACACACACACCACAGAGGGCCGAATGGCCTAGTGTCTGCATGTGGCCTTCATGATATGTTTGCCAATACAATCGGGAATTTGGATCGGAATTACGAAGTGCTGCTTGCTGATTGATCAAGTATTGTCCATTGGAATGACGT
Organism: Chara braunii; assembly: GCA_003427395.1. Taxonomy (NCBI): domain Eukaryota; kingdom Viridiplantae; phylum Streptophyta; class Charophyceae; order Charales; family Characeae; genus Chara; species Chara braunii. The sequence continues at coordinate 1,066,145 of BFEA01000163.1, read as the reverse complement.
TCAGTACCTCCAGTTATTCTGCAATGGTTGGGTGATGCTTTGAGAACATAGTCTCTTTGCTGAAGACAATGTTTATGTGTCTACACCAGGCGATGCTTTGATAACATAGTCTCTCTTTGCTGATGACAATGTTTATGTGTCTACACACACACACACACACACACACACACACACACACACACACACAGATATGCTCCCCTGCTCCCTTCCATGCACCACATGTCTCTGCCAATTCCACCATTCCCCACCCATTTATTGCAATCCTCTGTGCCTTTCCAATTCCCCGCCACCACATCATCATCCTGCTTGGATTGCCAACTCGTTAAGTCTTTTCCAGAATAGATGTTTGTAATGAAAATCCTGCTTGGATTGCCAACTCGTTAAGTCTCTTCCAGATCAGATGTTTGTAATGAAAATCCTCATCACCTCCCTTGGCACCTCCTGCACATCAAGCCTGCTCATCGTCCACACGTTCCTTTCCTACCACTAACCCATCGGCACAGTCTTGTCAAATGCTAGACAGTTTTGTGCAGGATTGCAAATGCAACTCATAAGAAAGATATCAAAAGCTGTCATGACGCTCCTGCAGAACTTTATGGGCAAGTGGGATGTGGATGCCAGTGATAGGAGGAGGACGGGGGAGAGAAGGCATGGGAAAGTCAAAGGAGTGTAGTGCTGCTGGCAATAGAGCAAGTGCAACGACTGCAGAAGGAGACTTTGCGTCACTCTCAACTGTCTTCCCCCAAATAAAACATACCGTCATTAAGGCTGTATATATCTCGACTGAGGGCGTTGCCGCACGGCACACGAAATGAAAAACGAAACGAATGTGTATCTTCCCACAGAAAATGGCCAGGTTCATATGTTTGCTCTAAATAGTAACGAGCGTATTTCGCCACCTTTGGTGGGCAGATGCACTCGTTTCGTTTTCGTTTTCGTTTTTGTTTCGTGTGCCACTCGGCGAGACCCTGAAAGTTGCCCAATGACGGCGAGATAAAGACTGTGTGCTCTATTCGAGGGAAGAGGGTATGCTGCAGGAGGTTCGGGGGTTTGGAATGGACACGCAGACGACGAAGCGAGAGAGGAAAAAAATGGAGCAAAAGTTCAGCGTGCCTAAAAGGTCCCATATGCCAAAATGAAAGAGGACTAAGTCAAAATTAGAAGTGAAAGAACTAAACATGTGCCACCAATACAAACTGCTGGCAGTGCTGGACCCTTTTTTTTTTTTTTTTTTTTTGCTAAGATATACCACTGGACCATCTTCCTACGCTATCCAATTTTCTTACAAAGAAAGAAACAGATACCGAAAATGGGACCCACTGCTACCACAATAGGCACCCTTTTTTTTTTTTTTTTTTTTTTTTTTTTTTTTTTTTGCTAAGAAATACCACTGGACCATCTTCCTACGCTATCCAATTTTCTTACAAAGAAAGAAACAGATACCGAAAATGGAACCCACCGCTACCGCAATAGGCCAAAGAAAGACCAAACTCGTCCCAATCCTACAACGCACACAACTTTCCCTGTTAGGAATAATCACTTATCTGGGCCCGTCCCAATCAGACAAGGCACACAACTTACCCTGTTAGAAGTTATCAATAATCTGAGGAAAAAAAAAAAAAACAATGCTGCAGGAGTATTGCCTCGTGCACATCCTGGTATGTTACGAGCAAGATGCACAACATGGAGAACTGCCACCGCCTTCTTTCTCTTCTTTTTTTTTTTTGTGTGTAAAAACAGGGCGATGATAGCCTTCGCATATTTAGTAGATCCCCAGATTCGAGTTGGACCCAGTCCCTAGGGCCCTCTATACCATTGGATCGATGCTGCAGTGGCCATCATGGGATCATTCGTCGGCAACTGACACCCAAAAAAATTCCTTGACGACTGATTGTGACTCTTTTCGGAGTGTCCCGGAAGCTGGGGCAGAAATGCTGCTGCTCACTGAGTAGCTGGAAGTTATATTTCAATGTGGGTCATGCGTTGAACCTTTCATCGCGCGTTGAAAACGAAGGGAAACTGCGTTGAACACCCCCGGTTATTGCGGTTCACCGCAACCCGGGAATACCTTTTATGCAGGCAAAAAATGAGCAAAAAAAAAAAAAAAAAAAGGGTTGTAGATCTTTTCAATAGCTACAACCTGCTAATTTTTTTTACTTATTTTTTGAGCATTCATGATATTTTAAAAACAATCGAAAACCATACCCCCGCCCTTCACAGAGATTTTTTTTTGCAGGCAAAAAATGAGAAAAAATAAAATAAAAAAATAAAAAAATATAGGGTTGTAGATCTTTTGCAGATCTACAACCCCATGTCTTTTATTGTTTTTTTACTGTATATGTATTAAAAAAAAAGAAAAGAAACATAAAAACCAAACACCCTCACCCTCACACACACACACACACACACACACACATGCGTACATACACTCGGGGGCGGCGGGTTTTTGCGGGGGATGTTCAGGGGGTTGGGGGGGGGGGGGGGGGGGGGGGGGGGGGGGGGGGGGGGGGGGGGACGTTTTTTTTTTGTTAGTTTAATCGCACGGGGGGGCTGGGCCACGCACCCGAGCCCCCGTGGACCTTGTCCATTGAAAAAAAAAACGGCGGGAGGGCCCCCGTTTTTTATTCAACGGGAATTCAATGGGGGTGTGGGGGAATTCAACGGTTTTCAACGGCCATTTTATTACTCGGCCCACGTTGAACATGTTACTCAGGCAGCTCATGTTGCATTGTGTGCAACTTGTGTAGTAGTGCCGTTTACAGCTGAAGAAGATCATGAAGACAGGCATCTCGCGAGACCTGCGGCATAAAGTTGTTATTTACAAGTTTACAGGATGATGACGACGAGCAAAAGAAAAGAAAAAAAAGAAAAAAAGAAAAGGATGACGAGGAGCAAAAATAGCCAGAAGATCTGTGGTATGGCACGAAGCAGGGAGCCGTGCTCCGGACTCAGGTGCCGACTGGGCAGCAAAGCACGGATCAATCATGTACTCCCGAGTCCCAACCCTTGAAGCAGTTCCAGCTTGCGTCTCAATTTTCAAATCGCGATTTGCGATACTACTTGATCTTGCATTCCTAAATTCCGGTGTATTTCAGTCTCTGATTCCAGGTTGCCAATGGGTCACTCGCTGCCACATATTTGTTATACGGGCAGGAAAAAGACGGCCTCTGAGCAATCGCTGGGGTGTGTCGCAAGTCATTCACCGCCACATATTACATGGCCAGGAAGATGACCTCTGCGCGGTCGCTGGGGCATGCCAAGGGTCAGTTCGCCGCCACAGAATCACATGGCCAGGAAGATAGCCTCTGCGCAGTCGCCGGGACGGGCCCACTGCCTTGCACGTCGGCGCTTGATGGCAGCAATGACAATTCCCGCATTCACTCCCACAGAATCACATGGCCAGGAAGATGGCCTCAGCGCAGTCGCCGGGGCGGGTCCACTGCCGTGCAAGTTGGCGCCTGATGGGAGCAATGACGATTCCTGCCCGACCCGCTTCTCGTAGAGTCCATCTCCACAGCCACTTGGACAGGCTTTTGCTGTCGGGCAGCAAGACTAAACAGCATGAAGTAGACAGCATCCACAGCACAGAGGTGCTGGTAGGCAGCATTCACAGCAAGCGACGAAGAGCCAAGCACCTCAGCAGACATCTGGTCCACATGCACATACGACATGCAAAGCTGTGCTCTGCAGCGGCATCATAGCACACAGAGGCGCTGCTATCATCTTCACCCAAATACAACATACGGTCATATTTCTGTATCTAGATTCAAAGTTGCCCGAAATACAGCCGTAATAAACGTACGTTGTGTATTCAGGTGAAGACGGTGGGCAGCGTTCACAGCATGCAATGAGCAACCACGCACCTTGGCAGACATCTGCTCCACATGCAAATATGACACACAGCTCTGCCTGCGGCAGCATCCATAGCAAAGAGGTGCTGCTACCGTCTTCACCCGAACACAAAGCGGGGTCATTAGACGGTACGTTGTATATGGGTGAAGACGGTAGGCAGCATGCAATGACCAACCGTGCACCTCGGCAGACATCTGGTCCACATGCAAACACTACATACAAAGCTCTGTGGCAGCATGCATCCATAGCACAGAGGTACTGCTAGCCTGCTACACAGCATTCATAGCATGCAATGAACAACCATGCCACCTCTGACGACATCTGCTCCACAGGCAAATACGACAGAGAGTTCTGCAGCAGCATCCACAGCACAGAGGTGCTGCTAGACAGCATTCACAGCATGCAAAGAACAACCGTGCACCTTTGCAGACATCTGCTCCGCAGGATGTTCGTTTGACTCGAAGAAAAAATGGGAGACCGAGACACGATCAGACAAATTCGGCTACAGCTCGGCTATTAGTCAACAATGGGGGGCTTTGTTTGTTTTCGGAAGAAAGCTCATTGATTGCGCAAGAGAATCATATTGTCTCTGCAATCGGACTGCCCATTCGCTTTGTTCCAGTCCTACCTTCGTCTTATCATCACTCTTCTCTAAGAATGTGTATTCCCCGTCCAGGAGAGCAGTGAGTTTGGCCAAGTACCGACCCACTGCCTCTTCACTACCACTCAGCACAGCATCCTCTAGCAAGTGTCTTGTATCGAGTTCCGCCTCCGGGCTTTCCATGTCGGTCTCCGCACAGTTATCGTCTGTTTCGACGTTGCCCAAGCCATCGTTTTGCATGTCATCGTTCACACCAACGCCATCCGGAACACCATCCTCATCCGTTTCTTCATAAGCGGTTCTTGGCTGCGCCTCCGACTCGCTCATCACTGTTATTCTCTGGTCGCTGACGCCAGGATTCGGCATATCGTTCGTGTCAGCAGCATCCTCACCATCCTTTGATGAATGGGGGGGGGAAGCAATCATTCGTGCGCTGAGCACCTTCATGGACTCCACAACCTCATCGAGTCTCTCCAGCTCCAAGTAGGCTGTCGCAACAAGAGCGCATGTGAAGAGCCCAGGCTTCACCCCCTCACGCCGCATGTGCTCAATCACGAACTCTATCACATCCAGTCGCTTCTGCCACATCATCCACCCACCACCAAAGCATCAATTAGCCTAATGAACCTTTGCCCCCCTACTACAAACCCCTCTCCACGCAGAATCTACGAAATTTTTCAACTCAATCTAAGCAACCCATCGCTGTCCACCCCAATCCCATCGTACCCAGCGCAAGACAACCCTAAGACCCAAACCTAATCCAAACCACGCTTATTCCAATCTCATCCAATCAAACGTTAACCCACTCGAATTCAACCCCGTCCAATCCAATCCATTGCAATCCACACCTAATCTAAACCAGCCCTACCAACCCCAACCCGCACCTCATCCCACCCCTCGACCCAACCCTCAACCCCACCCTCAAACCGCCCCTCAACCCCAACCCACCCCTCAACCCCAACCCACCCCTCAACCCCAACCCCAACCCTCGACCTGCCCCTCAACCCCAACCCGCTCCTCATCCCACCCCTCAACCCAATCCTCAACCTAATTCAACCCAATCCAACCCATTAACCCAATCCAATCCAATCCACCCCAAAACCAAACCCAAATCCGACCCAACCCTCAACCCAACCCTCGACTCAGTCCAATTCAGTCCACCCCAACCCTCGACCCAGCCCAAATTGGCCCTCAGCCCGCCTGACCATCACTCCGACAAGGAGCCAACAAAGTCCAAACGGACCTCAACCCAGTTTGACCTGAGCCACTCCAACTTGATACTCGACACACAATCCAATCAAAGCCCCAACCTTGCCGGCGAGTCATAACAATCAACTGCAATCCAGCCCGATGCCAACCGAAAACAAACCATCCTCTTATTCAGTACATGCGAATACAAGCCCAATGAATGGTTACTTGGTATTGAACGGAATGAAAAGTCCAATTTGCTCTGCCATGATCCACGCAAAGCAACTGGCTTTAAAAAGCATATATTATATACCAAAATGGTCACGGACCCATCGTGCGTGCGGACACAAATGGTTAAAACATAAAAGCCAAGTGCATATAGGACTTCAGATGCATGCTGCCTATAAGATACCCCCCCCCTCATGTGTGGTGCCTATAAGATAACACCTCTCATGCGTGGACTTCCACGGCCCCATGGAACTCAACAACAGGTTGGTTCCGCACACAATCTCTGATTCCACACCAAACCTGTCGTGGGCCAAGATGGGAGGGAGCCATGAACTGTTGAAATACATCATACCTGAGTTCGAGAATCTAGATGGACTACAATGTTGTTGTTGTTGTTGTTGTTGTTTTCTTTTTTTCTTTTTTCGATGGACTACAAGGTTACTACAAGCGTGCGATAATTTGCAATTGACTAATTTCAGAATTACCTGAGGCTGCCGGGTTCGAGAATTGTACGTATCCCAAGGCCATAGCCCGCTTTTTTTTTCTTTCTTCTTTCTTTTTCTAAATGGGGGGAGTCAAGGGTTTCACAGTACTCAGTTTCCCATTTAGGGTTTAGGGTTTGGGGGCATCGGGGTGAGCTCATGGGGCCGGTATCGCCCAGCCCTGGAGTCCAAAGTGCCCTGTACTACAGGGATCATCACGCTTCAACAAAGGTTGAGCAGGTTTTTCCTGCCCAGTACTGCCTGCGACCACTGTCCGGTATTTCCCGGGAACGCCCAGGGGAGGTGGTCCTCGATGTTCTCTAAGATGGGGAGGTAGGGGGTGCGGTAGGGTGAAATTCCGAGGTAGGGGGGGAGGGGTGTCGTGAGGTGACGCAGAACAGAAAAAAAGGAAAAAAAAGAGAATGTACCATGGCAAATCAATGCTTCTGTCTCAGGCTTGATCCCTCGACCATAATAAAGGGAAGCCTAGAGTGTGTAACACTGTGTATAGTAGATGATATAAGGGACACTAGACCCGTTATTTTCCAGTCATATTAAAAAAAAAAAAAAAAAAAAAAAAAAAAAAAAAAAAAAAAAAAAAAAAAAAAAAAAAAAAAAAAAAAAAAAAAAAAAAAGAACGAGAAAACAGAAGTCTGACCAGAACAACTGAAGAACGACTTCCAACCCTCAGTTGTTTGATTTCAGACGTTTTGATAAATAAATAGAAAAGAAAAGAAAAGAAAAGAAAACTCTGAAAAAGAGAATGTATCATCATGGCATCTACACATCCTGCTACATGTCATGCATCTGGTCATTGTCGGTGTCCACGTTCTGACCAAGGTCGCCTGAATGAGGAAACTCCATGATTGACCCCATAAGAATGTTCCATGGTGTCGAACACATCCTGGTTCAGATCATGCACTTGTCCGTATGTTCAGGCACATTCTGACAGTGGCAATCATTACGAGGAAAAAAAATTATATATATAACCAGCACACACGACGAGCGGCAGCTGCTCCCTTTTCCCCACGGAAAGGAAATAAACTGCCTACATAAGGCGACTATACGCCGTATAGATTAAATTTGTCTTTTGACATGGGCTGCCGCCCGGGCCGCGCTGATCACATTGTTTGGCCGGGCGGCCATCTCACCTTGTAGGCCGAAGGCGGCATCACCCGTGCCAGGCCCAGGGAAAGGCCCAGGAAAAACAAATTCCAAAAAATCCGGAAAAAAAACTACAGAAAAATAAACTGAACAATTGAAATTCAAATAAAATTAAAATGAAAAAGTACTTTTTTTCCTTTAATTTTTTCTTTTTTTGGCCCGGCCGGGCAAGTTGCTCCGCGCCGCTCTGGTAGCCTAGCAAGTCTTTTGTCAAAAAAAAAAAAAAAAAAAGTATTTTGCACGTAGTGTACTTTATGGAATTTGGTCTTCAACAATAACCAGGTAGGTTGTGATTGATGATCGCAGAACACTGAAACTCAGAATCCTCTGCCGAGACCCCCCGCAAATCACACTTCATTGCTCCGACAACATACGTACGAAACGCAACCTACATAGATAAATAGCAGTTTTAATACGGAAGTGTTTCGAGCATCCCAAACCCAAAAGGTTCCCCACATACTACACATAGGTTTTCCCCAAAAAATTCCAGTAACTAGAGTAGAACTCCCGCTAAGTAAGATAACAGATCCCCAGCGGTGGGTGCTTCTACATGAGCTTCAGTGTAACCAAATATGAACCGGTACCATAGGTACTTTCACTGCAAAAGATGCAAAAAAAGCAATCCTGTCCTTCGGGACATCTGCTAAACTTGGACTGATACAGCGAGAGGAGAAGATCAGCATGGCCCCTGCACAAGGATGACACGCATAAATCAAGACATGGATTAACAAAAAAAAAAAAAAAAAAAAAAAAAAGCAAACTCGTGTTGCTCGTCATAATATTAAATATTATTAATATAATGAACACAAAGTTACAAACACTTGATAAAGTTGAGAGCTCTGCTCTGGTGAATTACTCACGTGGTAAGTGGCCGACGCAAGCAGGGTATGAAACGTGAACGTATCTGGCTTGATTCCCAGCGCGCTCATTTCCTGAAGCAGAGCAAGCGCCAGGTCCAATTTATTGCAGTGGCAAGTAACCTGCACGGAAAATGCCGAAGAAAGCAAGGGACGGACAAGCGGAAAGTGCAATCAAGAAAAAAGGAAAAACAGAAAGAGAAAAGGAAAACAGACAGAGATGCAAGGAAAATAAGCAACAACGAGATGACAATTCCAGATTGCACCATCACATTGAAAGCCAGATAGTCACACCGTGTCCAGAGAGCAGCATTGCACCAATAATACACCAATGGAGGTTCATAGTACTGAAAACCAATGTCGTGGAGAGCATACTCTCACCTCATCAACACAAGAGTCCAGTCCCTTCACTCTCCTACTTAGCGCTCAGCGCCCAGCCTACTCCTAACACACTACAGCCTACTAATTGACAATGCAACTGTTGACATCAGCAGCAACCCGAAGTACTTGAAGATGTCGCCCATGCAGACCATCGCCAATACAAGGTAAGTGCCCTCACATCATCATCATCATCATCCTTCACCTATCCCCTGACTTTACTCCCACGTCTGTCCTCTCTTACACCCGAAGACCACCCCTGCGCCTCACTGTACATCCAAGCCCAGCCCGCTATGAAGGCTGGCTATGGCGCTGCCCTCAGCAGCGCCCTGCTTCACCACACGACCGCACGTGCGCAGCCTCTTGCTCCCAATGCCAGCAGCCAGCCCGTGAGCTATCGCTCCAGCAGCGCTGCCGCCAGCCAGCAAGTGACCGAATGAGGCTGCCAGGGGTGAGCTCTTTCGTTTATGGAAAGAGCTGGCCTGCTCGCGCAGCCTGGTTGCACTGGCCTGGGCCCAGAAGCTTCCGGAAGGCCCCAGGAGGCTGCCTGTGTACAGCAGCTACTGGGCTGCTGGGCCTCGTTGTGGTTGGGCGCCCAACTGTCTCTGTATGAGGCTGCGAATCACGCCCAGGGCCTGCATCCTTCGGAAAGGCCCGGAGGCCGTGGAAATGTCTTTGTTGGCCGGCCTGTGTTTCTCTCAACCAACTGGCGCGTCGCAACTGCCTGGACCCCAAATATGAAATTGACAGTCGAGGGCCTCTTGCGATATGTCAGGCCCGCCTTCACTTAGGGCGGGCACCTCCGCCTTCACTTAGGGCGGGCAATGCTGTAAACAGGGCCCCATAGGCCTACCGAGGACCCTGAACCTCGCAGAGAGAAAAACCCAAATAGTTTTCACACACCGAAGTCCCGGCATAGGTCTATTATTAGTCCATCACTGTGTGTTTCAAATTGCATGCAATTTGGTTTCAAAAAACAAAGAAGAAAAAACTTCAACAAGTCCATCAATCTGTCCGTTTATCGGTCAGCTCATCGCCCGGTCAATACGTTCCTCTGTCCTTACAGTCTGCACACTCAACTGTTCACCCATCTGTCTGTCTGGCAGTATGTATCCATCCATCCATCCAGTTCTGTCTACTCGTCTGTGCGTCTGTCTCTATCTATTCATTGCTACCCTCCCTCCCTCCCCTCCCTCCCTCCCTCCGAGATGAGCACGTGGACAGTACCCTGCAGTTCTACCAACCTCTCTGGAAGTTACAGATCAACAAAGTGACCATTCATAAGCACTTTGGAATATTGTTGGCCTCCTACTACTGTCTTCACCCACATAGAACGCCCGGTCATTAATCGCTGCATCTGGACGCAAAGTTGCCCCAAATACAGCTATAATGAAGACGGGAGTGCTATCTTGCTGACCAATCAAACAGGGAATTTCCATCTTGCTAACAAATTAACTTCTCGTGTCAGTATCCACCAAGATCACCATCCCCTGATGCGTGTACTCCCTCCTCTGCCCCCCCCCCCCCCCCCCCTTTCTCTCTCTCTCTCTCCATGTCACACATATGAAATGTTTTAGAAATGAACCTTGCAGCCTGTACAGGCCATATGTGGAATCTTGCAGCACGTGTGGGACATACCGGCAACCTTGCAGCTTTGTGTGACAGAACTGAAACCCTGCAGCCTATGTGACGTGGGTGCAGTATTATGCCATTCGTTCTGTGTATTACTTCTTGCTCTGCCCCCCTCCCCCCTCCCCCCCCTCTCCCCTCTCCCCCTTCCGAATAGCCTTTCAGTTTGAGCAGCAGGAAGTTAGGATTTTTACGCAGGGAAACTTCCAGAAGGAAAAAGACTCTTCGCAAAAATATAATTATAAAAAAAAAGGAAAAAGAATGGAGTCATTGTCTGCATGAACGGACTACTAAATGCCTTGCCTGGGATCCTTCCCAGGCAGGACCTTGCCAGGAACCGTCCGTGGGACCATTATCTGACCAGGGACTTGCTCAGGACCAGCATTCTTCTCCCACGACCTTGCCCGGGACCAGTATTTGCCTGGGCCCTTAACCGGGACCATTGTTTGCCCGGGACCATTATTTTGCCCGGAACCTTGCCCTTCTTCTCCCACGACCTTGCCCGGGACCAGTATTTGCCTGGGTCCTTAATCGGGACCATTGTTTGTCCGGGACCATTATTTTGCCCGGAACCTTGCCCAGGACCACATTCCCCCAGGACTTTGCCAGGTGCCTTGCCCAGGACCTTGGCCTAGATCATTCGTTTCATCTGTGGACTAGTGGGCTACTTACAAGTTACTACCTAGTGGCCCTACAGATATGAGATGCAAGAATTGTGCTTGGCCGCCTTTGCATGATTTTGAAGATTTGGCAATGTAGAAGATACAACACAAGGAAAGAGGATGCCAATAGACCTTGTAGCTCCATCCGTTACACACATGAAATGAAATACAGACCTAAATCCAACCCCAATGAAACTCAGATGAGTAAATAACTCTGAATTTACCTCGGGCTGGTCAGTTTTTTTAGGGGGAGGGAAAAGGAGGTGGGCAGGGGAGGGGGGGAAGGAGACAAGGAAAGAGGATTTGGGAAAAAGGCAACTGAGAACGAACCTTTATGAGGGAGTTGTAGCTGATGATATCAGGTGGGATTCCCTTCTTCTTCATGCTATCCATCAACTCGAATGCGGTGGGCAGATTTTGGTTGTAAGAACAACTGTTGATGAGAGTGTTGTATGTAACCAGGTCAGGATCGCAACCCCAACCTTCCATTTTCCCGAAAATATCCAGAGCAAGCTCCACCTGTCACAGTCGACACCATCCGGACAAGAAAAATGAGTAAATACTAAAACTTAGTAAAAAGTTAAAACCAGTTGCCGATCAAAGGAGTACACAACTGGGAGCCTCTTTGCAAGAAGCACAACGCATCCGGAACGCGAAAAACAAAAACCACATAATTTTTTTGAAAATTTGAGATAATAGCAAATTTAATAAAGCAGCTCAAGCGGGCTAGCTCAGTTGGTTGAGCATGTAAGCGGCACTGAGGAGGTTGTGGGTTCGATTCCCAACGACCTCCTTTCGATCCCCCACGGCCTCCTGTGGTATGCTTGGAGTTCACTAGCGGAGATGGTTGGCTTGGGCCTCCTGGCTGGTTGTGGAAGTGATTTAGGCGCTTCCCAGCTGGCGCCAGGTGTGTTCGGCACCTACACCCCTAAGAAGAAGAAGAAGAAGAAGAAGAAGGAGAAGAAGAAAAAGAAGAAGAAGAAGAAGAAGAAGAAAGGAAGAGCCCACCTGTGTAGTTGAAGAAGAAGAAATAGTAGGAAGGGCCCACCTGTGTAGTTGCGACAGTCTAGAACTCACTGCACCCACGGCACAAGTTGCCAAGACCCCAAAGTACCACGGTTGCCGAGGTCCCAAGGTGAGTCCCAGGGTTCCAAAGGGTCCCAAGGTCCCATGCAAGGTTCCAAGGTGCAAGGGACCAAAAGTGAGTTGCAGGGTGCCAAGCTCCAAATATGCTGAACATAGGGGCCAAGTTGCACGGTGCCAAGCTGCAAAAATGGCTGGGAAGCTGCCCAGGACGAAAAGTGAGTTGCAGGTGCCAAGTTGCAAAAATGGCTGGGAAGCTGCCCGGGACCACAAGTGAGTAGTTGCACGGTGCCAAGCTCCAAAAATGGCTGGGAAGCTGCCCGGGACGAAAAGTGAGTTGCAGGGTGCCAAGCTGCAAAGATGCCAACATAGGTGCCAAGCTGCCAAAAAGCTGTTGGAACTTGTCGTCCGAAACTTGCTGTCGACAATTGACGATGCAAAGATGAGCAGCCCTCTACCTGCTCAGCCGCCTGCTGCTGCACACATCACATGCATTGAATCATTGATGTAACAAACATCTGTGTTGCTGCATGGGATCACGTCCGTGTTCAAGAAAGGCCTGTTGAAAGCGTCTGCTAAACCACCACTGCCGAGCACCCTATTTTTCGGTCAAACCCAGAAATTTTTCCGCGCCAACGGATTGAATCGGTTGACGCCACACCCATACATTGAAAGCGCAGCCTCCTTGTGTGCAGGATCGCAAGTTTCGGACGATGAGTTCCGACAGCTACGGATAAGCCACTGCCAGAACGTTTCCAAATTCCAAGCCATTTTTCTACAACCTGGGTGGATGCGCGCCGCGTCTGGTAGGATGTACCAGCCTGCCGCTTCGCAAAAAGCGCATCCACTGCCATCCAGGCAAAATGGGACTGTGCATACGATGCTATTTGCCTGGCTGTATTTTTTGTGAACTGGCATGCCGGTTTGTCCGGCGAGAAACACGGCGTGCATGCGTCGTAGAAAAAATGGCTGTGAAACATGCTGGTGGTTTAAACCACCAGTACATGCCAGTCATCGGCCGCGAGCCCTTTTCGGAGGCCGTCTGCCATCGATTCATTTTATCCACGGCGTGTGAGTCTCCGAAATTTTAGGAGAGGCTCAATCCGACGCTCAGCTTGGCTGGGGCCATGTACTAGTGCTTTAAAGTCTAAACCTTGGGGAAGTTGGGGGGGGAAAAAAAGAAAGGACAGAGTGAGAAAAAAAAAGCACTGTGCATGATGCGCACATTCCCTCTACCTGTTTGGCCTTTTAGGCTTTTTTTAAGTTTTTTTTCCCGTTCTTTTTTTTTTTTTTTTTTAATTATGATGTTCCTAGGGCAGGGGCATTTCTTTCTCTTTTAAGAAAGATCCATTTTCTACCTGTTTGGCCTGCACACAGGCATTGATAGCAATGTTGCATGTGAGTGTGCTCAGGAAAGGCCTGCCCGAAGCGTCCATTAAATCTTGCACCGAATAGATCCGATTCAGCATAGCATCCAGCATACCCTCATGTCCAAGCGTATGTACCTGCAGAAACCATTCGCCACAAAACAGAGACAAAAAAGGAGGGAGGCGTCGTCAGTGAAAAAAAAAAACAGAAGAAAGATCAGTGATCACAACATGACTGAAAAATATTATCGAGTCATTAACACAATCAATAGTGCCACAGCCCACAGGCAAACAGCTCTGCTGCGCCCGAGCACTGCCTCTGTTACAAAACCCATTGAGGGCATAGGGCTTGACGCCACCTTGCCTAGATACATTCAGAATGTTGTCCGGTGGAGCGCGGCCCATAGTCGGTCACTCCCAAAAGGAGTTTCTTGCACGCATCTACCCGCAATTCCATTCCAACCAGATTCAACCCGAAAGAGCCATCATAACATGAGCATCCATCAGTACGCCTGTCCCAACACTTGAATTGAAGTTGGCGAGACACAAAAGAGAAACACATGCAGGAAAAAAGGTATAGGTAGAAGTACATAACATACTTGCGGCGCACCTATGCGGTGCGCTGAGCGGTGCGCTGTGCGCACATGGGCGATGCATGCGCACGTGCGCAGCGCACGCGCATGGAGGATGCGCTGGAGTACGCAAGGCTATCCCCCATGCGCACGCACAGGGGGATGGGATGTTTGTCTTTTTCCCTTTTGTCTGTGTGTGTGTGTGTGTATGTGTGTGTGTGTGTGTGTGTGTGTGTGTGTGTGTGTGTGTTGTTTTAAAAGWCCCCAGATTCTCTCTCTCATTCCCTTCACAAATCATCACAAGCCATTCATAACGAAAAAGTTTAGATAGGCCATATAATAGAAAATGAAAGATTGCTGTGTGTGTGTGTGTGTTGTTTTAAAAGACCCCAGATTTTCTCTCATTCCCTTCACAGATCATCAGAAGCCATCCGTAACAAAAAAGTATAGATACGCAATATAATAGAAATGCAAGGTTGCCCACGTTTGTGTGGTTCAGCGCCAAGTGGCCACAAACCCGTCTGCTGGCAAAGCGCAACACTTGCACATATACATATCATACTTGCGGCGCATCCCATGCGCGCCACTTGCGCACATGCGGCACACTGCGCATTGCGCATGTGGCGCGCGCACCCGGTGCGCTGCATAGGCAAAATTCCGGGTCAAGTTGGTCAACCAAAAAAAAAAAAAAAAAGTTGGGGAGAGGGTGAATCGAAGTTCCCACGCCCAGCTAAAATTCGGACATCGCCCGCGCAAATTTTTTTCAGGGCCGCACTGCCCCAAAAGCTCGGTGTTTCGTCATGTTTGCTGTACACAACTCCATGCTACCTCCAGTGTATCCGAGTCCTTTCAGAGGTCCAATACAGTCATGATGAGGACGCGTCTGTGGAACCGTTGCTCTCCTGTCAATGGCTGTCATTACTTCCAGGTATAGAAAACGACAGAACTGACAGTTGTGTTTCCTTGGTGCTTTTGCTAAAAAAAAACAAAAAAGAGAAAGAGAACGTCCGTGACATCCTCCTGGGGCGTGGCTCCATTTTCGGACAACGGATACTCCTGACACTGACAATAGGCCTCACTCCCCCTTTTTGGACAACGGATACTCCTGACAATGGGCCTCGCTCCACCACTCTCCAAATGTGCAAAACGAGAGTGAATCTTCCCCTAGAACAAGGACATATACATCGCCATGTTGTTTGTCTTGTGTGCATTTCCGGAGCAGTGCAGCAACGCCCTAAGACCCTTCTAGACTCGGCTATGGGCGTGATTCCAGGCATCATTGCCGTTAGAAAACTCCTATCTTCTTCCCTCGAATACAACGTATGGTCATTATAGCTGTCTCTAGACGCAAAGATGCCTCAAATACAGCTAATATTGTATTCGGGGGAAGAAGGTAGTGTCAGGAGATACGAGATGGCCCCCGGGCTGTTTTTTTTGTTGTTTTTTGCTTTTGTTTTTCCAGACATACATAGTTGTCTTTTGCCATTCTTCTGACACTGCCAATCATGACTGTATGTGACCTGATATTAGAGTAGGATACATTTGGGGCAACACTGCCCTCCATACAGGGCGGGAACTTGGAGGGCGGGAACTCGGATCCAGGGCAGCGTTGTCTCCTCGAAACTGCTGCTGCTCATGAATGTATCCGGCCTGGCAATTAGAAGGATACATTCGAGGGCAATGCTGCCCTCAATCAAAGTTTACGACTGCACTACACACACACACATACACACACACACACACACACAAACAAAAAAAAACAAAAAAAAAAAAAAAGGAAGGCCCGCGCACCAGCGAAGTTGCGCCCTGCATGGTGTGCTGCACCTGTACGCGTTTTGTGCGCGGTGTGCGCACGTGCGCTCACATCTCAGATCCGCGCACGGCGCAAGGCGCACTGCACTGGTGCGCCGCAAGTATGATACATATGTATACATATATAGTCAAACAGAGCTGCCCAGTAAACCGTAGGCAGAGAGGGAGAAGAGGACAACAAACACGGGGCTGTGACAAACTCTTTCGTCGGAGTTTCACCGACTCATCAGGCGGCTGAACCCTCAACATTCTGCAGAATCCCCTAACTGATTACACTGTAAGTGATAACCCACCTTAACCCCGGCTGTGGTTAAGCATCAACGACTACCCGACAACTGATACTCTGAGGTGGGCACCGACCACTGCCCTCACTATGGTTTACCGGGCAGCTCTGTTTGATTATATATACCACGACTTCTCTAGCACCCTGCTACGGTTTTCTCCGGCCAGGTCGAGCGGGAGTGGTCGGGGCCATCACTACGCGGCCATGGTGTGCCTCTAGTGCCAGCGGTGTGTCTGGAGTGTATTTTTTGACTGTGACAGACCTTTCTTTGTTTCATGGGTATTTTGCTTGCTTGTGATGGGGTGTAAACCGACAGTCTGTAGAGTTTTCCATCTGGTGTGGGTGAGTGATAGTCTGCTTTGATTTTCGTCACAAGTACCTTGAAGGCAGTGGTTGAAGCCTACCTCAGGGTACATATTTCAAACCATAAGCGGATGGAGGGTAGAAGGCAACTTACCTAAGACAGAAGACTGCTCCAGCAAGAAGGCACCGACCCGACCCCCTGGAGAGCCTTCTGCATCGGCCCACAAAACCAAGAACTCATTTATAAAAAAGAAACAAATATAACAGCATTGGCATTCCCGACATTCATCTCAAACTACACACTCGCGTCACTGCCAAAGAGGAGGAAGAAGATAAGAGATAACTTACCTAAGACAGAAGACTCCAGCAAGAATGCACCGACCCCCCCTACTAAGGGTCCGAAAAAACTGAGAAAGCCTTCAAAGTGTGTGTGTGTGTGTGTGTGTGTGTGTGTGTGTGTGTGTTTTAAAAATTGCACCACAACAGCCCCTGTTCCATCCAGACGAGTAGACACGAGTTGAGCCAGCTCAACAATTAAAGAATTTCACCTCTTTAGCAAGCAACGTGAATCATAATAGAAGTGTTTCGAACTGGGTTTAGCTGGGGTTTCCTCAGGGCAAAAGCTCCTCTTTTATACCTCAGACATACAAGGCTGCCCACGTTGATGGTGGTTGAGCGGCAGCTGCCCACATCACAGTGTGCCTTAACGGCCCACTTGCAGGAGGCAGAGTAAAAGGGAAGGTATGCTCCTATGCATTTCTCTTCAGATCTTCATACTACTGTTCATTTCACTTCAGATCTTCAGCTTATACTTAGTCTTTGTGTCTGTCCTTCACCTTCATACTTCCATTCATTTCACTTCCGATCTTCATATCGTCTGTTCTCTCAACGATGCCCATTCCTATGTATTTGCTAGTAGCACAAAAGGGGAGCGTGGAGGGGAGGTGGAGGGAAAGGGATAGAAGGCGGAGTTCTATAGGAGTGTGGGGTAGGGGAGGTGGAAGGTAAGGGGCAGGAAAGAAACATGTGAAGGTCAGGATAGAGTATGACATGCAAAGGGCAGGGAAGAGGTGTATGACAAACTTTGCAGAATTCTAAACACGCACCACTGGAACAGAATACTCTAGAATGGTACAGGGTTGCAAAAAAATATTTTTTCGTTGAGAGCAGTTATTGCCTATGGTAAGTGGCCCCACCCCTAGAGACCAGACAGGACCGGTTCGGGTGTGGACTATGGAAGCACCGCATCCCATTTTCGCAGTTACAATTGCTGCGTCGAATGGAGCAGCGCAGACAGATGTCACAGGCTACGTGGCTCCTACATGCTAGGAACACAGAGGCATGTCGACCGCAATTATAGAGGCATTGCCGTTCCAGGGGTGTGTGTGTGTGTGTGTGTGTGTGTGTGTGTGTGTTTGTGTGTTTGTGTGTGTATGTCTGTGTGTGCAGTGTGGCCCCTGTGCGTCAAGAAAGACCGGAAAAAAAGAGAAAAAATAGGCATTGTCCCGCGCACTGACAGTACCCTGACGAGGGCAAAAGGCCGCCATCAACGGATACAAGCCCTTTTTCTTTCTTTCTTTCTTTTCTTCAAAGGGCGACTGCAGGCGCGTGGGAACGAATCTGGCTTCAATCACAGCGAGATATGGATGAATTTGACCGCAATCGCGCCTAGCGCGTTGCCAAAAAAGGCCTGGTGGGTGTATGCCAGTGGAGGACACAACGGCCGGTTTCCGAGGTCAGAGAGCGTTGAGGACACAACGGCCTGACGCTCCACTACTCACCACATGCACAAAAGACAAAAAATATGGCTGTGTATCTGTCCGCGTTCTAGTGGAAGATTCATTTTCATTTTGCACATTTGGTGAATACTGGAGCGAGGACAGAAGTGACGAGGGCGCATGGTGTACACTTCTTTTTCGTTCTTTTATGTGTTTTTCTCAGTAGACAACGGCCCCATTTGAGACAGAGAGCACCATCATCATCAGTGTATCAGACTTGGAAAACAGCCTGCATACGTTTGTGAGCATTTATGCTCCCTCATCAACGTTCACGAGTTCGTGAACTTGGATGACGGGGCGTTGTGTCCTCGAATGAACACTTGTGACGTCCCAGGCCCGATACAGTCATGATGAGCGTTCCTGGTGTTAAGGAAGTTGGCCTTCTTTTTTTCTCTTTTTCTTCTCTCTCGTAACTCCCGTCAACAGAATCCAGTTGGTACACTTTCTTTTTTGGCCCTAAGCGCGGCGGCAAAAAACAATTGCCTGTGGCTGTTTCTATTTTCTTTGGCGCAAGGGAGAGGGATCCTATCATCCCCTACCCCCTGGCCCCTCCCCCCCCACCCCCCTTTTTTTTTTGAGGAACCCCGATCTTGACCGTGCAGCGCATGCTGTGCGCAATGCACCGTGCAGCGCATGTGCCCGACTGGCGCGCACTTTATGCGCCGCAAGGATGGTAAATAACCATGCTGATGGAACAACCCTGCAAGGAATCAAACCGGCGACCTTGGGCTAAACAGCCAGACGCCTTAAGCTGCATGTACACGTCCCCAGCCCTGCAGACAAAGCAACTCGTCCCCACTGCACTGTAGCAATGGCTCGGCCTACCGGACCACAATGGCTGGTGGCGCCAGCCAGAAAAGAAAAATAAATGTGCTGCTGCCGGTTCGGAAAGGCTTGGCGTGCACTGCGGCGCCTCCAGGCCCGGGTGTACTGGTGGTTTAACCACTGCAACCGCGACCCGGTGTTCAAAAGTGGAGCCGTACTGGCCGTGATATCCACACCACCTGTGCACGGTTGCAGTATGCAGGCACACTCTCCACACACTGCATCCTCTGAAACCCTCTTGCAGACGACTAGCCCTGCTCGTAGCCACCAAGTCCACCTATTAGTTCCCGGCCAGTTGCTGCACAAAGTGTTAAGTATATAACCATGCTGTTGAAAAGATCCTAATTGAAGCCACATCTGTGACATAAGGGCAATTATGTGAACTTGCACCTGACCTGTGGTGCTGACATGGAAACCGTGCTGAGCCATCATCGCACGTTCCACTTTATTTCTGTAAACACAGAATCTTGAAGGGGAGCCCAAAACAAACAAACAAAAAAGACAGCACTGAACCGCTGCTCCATGCAGGTGGCGCACATGGGACATGGGTCAGAATGCTCACCAGTGCAGAGAACGTCGCACGCGTGTGTTTCACGCCAGACTTCTCCATGTCTTCCTCCAGAGCCAGGACCCGCTTCCCAACTTCTGTTCGCGACCAACTCCCCCCAACCACTCCTGACACATGCGCGCGGCCAAACGCCGAAAAGAGTGACACATACGTGTATTCGTCCGGGGCAACTCCATGGTTCTTCATTTTTGCAAAGATCTGCAGAGCTCGCACTGGATCGCCCTGCACGCCGGAACCTCAGAGGCTCAGAGTTAGCTAGTAGGATTCAGAAGTTTTCTCGCTTGGGAAGATGCTTCCCCTCCGGAAAGATACAAGGAAAGGGGGGTAACTGACGATGGATTCTGCTCAAAAGGTAGGGTAGTTACGCACGGAAGTACATGGCGGTATTATGGCCTAAGTAAAGAACTTTCTCAATCCACACCCAACTCCATCAAGATACAAAGTAAGAACAAAAAGCCAAAAATTAGTCATACCAACTGGCCTAGCTCAATTGGTACACCACACATGAAGTGTTGAAAGCTGAAACACAGACCTGAGTTCGAAGCAGATTAAAAACTCTGAATTTACCTGAGGGCCAATCAGTTAAAACTTCAAAGATGGTATCTCAAGGCTGTCTCGCCCTTTTTTTTCTAAAAAAAAAAAAATGAAAGCAAGAAAAAAAAAAGAGAGAGAGAGAGAGAGAGAGAGAGAGCTGTCTCTTATACACATCTAGA
>BFEA01000163.1:1026132-1045734 GCA_003427395.1 Chara braunii | reverse complement strand
GAGAGAGAGAGAGAGAGAGAGAGAGAGAGAAAGAGAGAGAGAGAGAGAGAGAGAGAGAGAGTAAAACATCATACAGTTCTTCAGGGAACATATCATTACATAATAAAATTGGAAAAACAAAGAGAGGGAGAGGATTAGCATAGCTGCCGCCCTTAACAGAAGAGGAAAAAACAAACAAACAAACAGAGAAAGTAAGTTAAGTAACACATCATGCAGTTCTTCAGGGAACATACTGTTAAAATTGGAACAACACAAAGAGAGAGAACATTAGCATGGCCCCTGCGGAAGGATGACACACATAAATTGAGAAATAGTCCAAGCAATGGAACCATTTAAAAAAAAAAAACACGAATATAATAAATAAATAAAAATCAGGCAATTGATGATTCTATATATCATCAAACAGAGCTGCCCGGTAAACCGTAGGCAGAGAGGGAGAAGAGGACAACAAATGATTGGATATATATCCATCCCTCTCCAACCCTTGACTGCAGCAAATCCCTGTTTCTCTTCTACCTTCTTCACCCGCATACAACGTACATACGGTCATTATAGCGGTATTTGGGGTATCTTTCAGTCTAAATACAGCAACAATGACCGTACGTCGTATTCGAGTGACGAAGGCAGTAGCCCAGCAGAACCTGACACAGAGCACTTTGAGGACAACGCGTCTGCCTTCCAACCTTTACAGGAAAAAGACAAATCCAAAAGAACTTTCAAGAAGTAAAAACAACAACAACACATTCAGCAGTATGAATAGCTTCAAGAAAAACACAACAGGTACCTATCACAGCGCAAAACCACATTTACAGCGGTCTGGATAACTCCCCGCTTGTTGTCTTGACAGTTTTTGGGGTAACTCCCGTAGAAATTGCACTCTGTGCCAAGATAACAGTTTCGAATTGCACTTCGGGAAATGTTTACAACCCAGCTTTCTGGCCAGGTAGGCTGCCCGAAGTGCAATTATAACTCCTTTTTGTGACTCCCGGCCAGTTTCCCCAAGGTTTTCTCTTCTTTCTTGAAGTTCTTTCCTTCTTCTCTTTTTTAAAAAGAGGTAGCCCTGAACCTGATTTTATCCATCCGATTCACTCAGAATTTGAACTTGTGACCTAGTGACTAACAGCTGCATACGTGTAGCGTCCAGCCACACAGGCGGGATAGGATAACTCGACAACGCTTTGTTCACAGTCCAAACGCGCATATTCACTGAAGTCGAGACCTGGAATGATGACAAAACAAATGTCATTGAATGAATGCTGGACGTCCATGCTCAGCAGCGCAACCATTTCGAAAAAGAGTGAGTAAAGCAATGGCAGCGCATATCTGACTCCTCGGTCCCCTCATTCTGAAGTGGAGTGCTCATTGTCTTTCACACAGCGGAAATAGAGTGCCAGTAGGGATTACCACCACATATCCAGGCAAGAGACCAAGGAGAGACAGCAAGAGCACGGGAGAGCGAGATTGTGGGGGGGGGGCAGGAGGGGGCAGAGGGGAGGGGGGGGGAGAGAGAGAGAGAGAGAGAGAGAGAGAGAGAGAGAGAGAGAGAGAGAGACGGGGAGGCACTGCTCACCTTTGCTGTGCAGGCATCAATTACACGGTTGTATGTGAAGCATGTGGGGTTGCCATATTCTTGGAGGCGGTTCAGCAGGACCTCGGCTTGATTTATGTTCCCCTCCTTACAGAGAGTCTCGATCATAGCAGCAATGCTATACTGATCTGGACGTATTCCAACCATCTCAAAGGACTTCATCTGCACATATTGCCGTTCACAAATAGATCCAAATAAAATTATCCACCACAACAAAGAGTGAAATGAGCAAGTCATGACGAGGGAGGTGTGGAACATAAAACAGAAATTAGCGCATCAAGAGAAGAGAGCTATGAACACACACAAAGACAAAGCCAGGTATGCTTCAGGAGGACACCAAAACTGCCAGGCAAGCTGATTGATGGACAGACCACACACATAAAACACACACACACACGCACACACACACACACACCTTTACGAAATTACGAACACGATCAGCCGAGATGATCCCAATGTGTACACACCTGTATCAAGGAGCATGCCTTCTGCACATATGTTGTGTATTTCCAAGGAGATCACACTGCCAGCACTGCTATGTGACCATTGAGTTGGTCGCATGAACTGCAGTCACAGTGCAGGTAGGCATATTTACTATGGGGGCTTCCTCTTCCATGTCCATTCCCTGGGCTAGGACACAACCTCAAATGGTGCCTGTTCTATGATGAACCATGATCTCCATCCAGCCGTGTTCAGCCGAATACAACACACGCTGCTTATGAATGTATATAAGGTACCTTTCAATCCGGTGCAGTCAGCATGAGGGTGCGTTGTATTCAGGGGAAACTGGTAGTGTGTCCAGGTCGAGAGCAGGTGTGGTGCCCTGATCCCAGCGGGTCCTCTAGTGCCTCCATACTTGTGGGGACCCTGTGGAAATCTAGAGGGGGCTGAGAGTGTTATTATGCTGCCCTCGTCTCTGCATGCTGTGAAGGTCACAGATTTGCAGCCAGGTGGTCTAACCACGCTTCCTAGGGCCTTCTGCAGACATCAAACCCCCCGCCTCTCCCCCCCAACCCTCCCCGGGCTGTGGGCTTCCCTCCAAAGAGGGGTTTAACAATACTGGACCATGGCATGACTGCAAAACCCCACAAGTAGTGATACAAGAAACTGAAATCAACAAATGGCACTACATACTTAGCAAGGTGATAATGGTCCAATCTCTCTCACCACGAAATGCACTTACCACCCTCTTTGCGTCACCATAGCCCCGCCCCCTGCCGACCGCACGCAGAAGTGCATTGAATGTATAGATGTCTGGCTCTAGTCCACCCTGGCGCATCTGATGATCACACAAAGCAGCAGGTCAGACATTCTGTATCCGACACAAACCACATCAGTGACACTGTCCCAGAAAGCACATCAGTGAAACTATCACACAGAGCACATCAGCGAAAGAAACTGTCACACAACGCATAACGCACATCAGTCAACCTATCGTTTGTCAATCTGCCAGACAAAAGTTGGAAGGTCCACCCTGTTGATCTGCCAAGTGTCATGTGCCTTGACTCATTGAGCTAGTGTTCGAGCTTTTGACCATGAGCAGCACACAGTTTCCATTGGACATAATAAGAAGGAATGAATTACAAATAACAACAGTTACGTCATTAGCAGCCATAACCTCACAGCTCTAGAAACCTGTGTATATGATTTCAAGTTGCAAACAACTTCCGACTGTAACTCTCAAATTGTGCGGATCTTGCTGGCTTCATGTGGATGTTGAGTGTGATGCATGCATAAAGCTTGAAGCAATAAAGATGAGAAAGCAGGATTTTTCCAGTAAAGGCAGAAACTTTCCAAGATTTTCTTTGTCCGCGTATGAGATGAGATTGTGTGCGGCATTCTGCACAGACTTCTCCTTCCTCCTCTCTGCTAGCATTCTGACTCCGGTTGTCGTCTCCTAATCCCACCTTCCTAAAAACGGATCTACCACCTGCTTATGGGATCAACTTGTTGCTAAGAGTATTAGGTAGTGTTGGTGTATCAGATTGTTTTCCACATTCTTCTTGGCCTCCTCCTTCCCCAGGGCTCAGGTGGTTGCGCCCTGGGCACACGCTGTGTGAGGCCGACACATCACAGACTGGCCACATGCCAATGAGAACGCAGCATTACCGTCACACAAGAGTCGAGAGCCAATGGGAAGGCTGCAAACACTTGGAAGCTGTGTGGCTGCCCAAACGTGCCTAACTGCATGGGGCCCAGGCCAGTATCGGAAGCTGGGCCTGGGCGCAGGCAGAGGCAAGCTACTGGGCCCCCCACACGCCTGGCCAGGCAAGCCAGACACCGGCAAACTTTCCATAAAGGAGAGTGTCTGCCCCAGCACTGCGACATTTCTGACCTGTGCAGGCATTGCGGCCACACTGCTGCATTCCTCTGCGAAAATGCGCTATGCGGGCAGGCTGGGGCACACGCAGGCGCTAAGTGGTGAGGGCACTGCGGTGGCAGTGGGCACAGACACTTGAGGCCAGAGGCAAGCTACTGGGCCCCCCACACGCCTGGCCAGGCCAGGCAGACACGGGCAAGTGTCTGCCTCAGCACTGGGGCATTCTGGCCTGTGCAGGCATTGCTGCCACACTGCTGCATTGCTCTGTGAAGCTGCGCTATGCGGGCAGGCTGGGGCGCACGCGGTGTCGGAGGGCGCGGTGTCCCGGCCCTCCGTTGTGTGCCGAATGCCTGCTCACTTACCTCCGCTGTGTGCCAAGTACCTGCTTGCGCACCTTTGATGTGTACCACACTGTGTATCAGGTGCCTGCTCGCTGACCGCTGCGTACTAGGTACCTGCTCACGTACCTTCGTTGCGCGCTGAAGACCTGCCTTCTAATCTTCGCTGTGTACTGCGCGCTTGCTCATAAATTCCCGCGGTATCTCGGGTCTGCCTGGGCTGCACTTTGCTGTGGGACCAGTCCAGTCGATGCTACCATCGGCAAAAGGATGGGTGCGCCACTGGACTTTCCATTGGTCCATGCAAGCTCGGCGCCCTGCTGTACAGCAGAGCACGACCGACCTGTAGCCGCGGTAGCCTCCGGGCTCGCCCAGGGACGCGAAGGTAGAGTGACCAGCGCGGTCTTTTCAAATGCGTGCCAAGTGCCCTCGAGTTGGGTTATGGGACGTAAGGGAAGAAAAAGAAAAAGAAAAAGAAAAGCAAGGGGAAAGTCGTGGGTCAGACCTGCGTTTGATCTGGGCCGTTACTTAAAGTACTGGACGATCAATCGGCCCCAGACAGTACTGGCGCTACGTTTACTCCCCTTCTCCCTTTCTTCCTTCCTATTATTATTGTTCTTATTAGTTGTCTTTTGAATTTCTTTTCCTTTCTTTTCTTTCCTTTTCTTTTCCTTTCTGTCGTTCCGTGGGGAGAAGAACGACTCTTTTTTTTTTTTTTTTGTCTGGACTGGTCGACCCTTCAAGCGCGGCTGTCAAACATTGTGTTGCAAGGCCCCAAAATGGGAGCACCCACGGTCGCGTTGGTAGGAGATTCATCACCTCCTGCGGGAGGTCATGAGCCCCCTCCTTGCCATCGGACACGGGTACCCATCAGGGTTAGCCCGGCGGCATGTTTTGAAGGGAGGAGGGTGCCCATCGGTATCCCGTTATCGGACCACCGCGTCGGACCTGCGGTTACCTTACGCCGAAGACAAAAGTGGCTGGCGATTGACAGCAGAAGGTTCTGAGGGCGCAATGACCGTTGAGGTCCTCGTCTTCTTTATTTTGTTTTATTTTATCTTATCTTATTTTACTAATTCCTGAATTACAAACTACCAATAAAAAGGAAACAATTTGAGTCCCTCGTTCAGAGCACGGGGATTGCGGTATGGGGAGAGCCTACAAAAGGGCGAGAAAGGCTGATTGTTGGCTACTGGCCTGCGGGTGTGCACAAGCAGCCCCGCTTTGCCGGCTTGATGGTCTGAGGCTGGAGGACAGAACGGCGAAGTGGGCAGGTGGTAGGCTGTCTGTGTGTGCGCGCTGTCGCACTTTTTCCAGTCGGGCCACTTCAGGCGACCGGAAAGCCAACAGGCTGTCACGCAGGGTTTGGATGTTTGTTTGCAATAAATAAAAATAAATTAAATAAAGCAAATCCCTTCCTGTTGTGTGCGTCCGACTTCGAGCGAGACCCTTCAATTACGGTCTTCGCCGGTTCCCGATCTTAGGAATCTTTTATTTTGATTCGGAACAGCAGAGAATCATGCAAATAATAACCATAAAATTCTAGTATGTCATGCATGCATTGTTTTGCCAATTTTTCTAGTCTTGAGAACTGTAACAGAATCATCAGAGAATACAATCATCAAGCACGGCAATGCAAGGAAGCAAGAGTGACTGACTCGGGAAACGACAAAGTTAAGTGAGGGAAGAATGACAACTCATAATAGCCTCAGAAAGTACATACGTAGAGAGCGTGGCCGGGCACTAGTCAAGAGTCCTCACTCATCCCTCTGAATCTCACACTCAATCTCTCACTTTTACAGTGCGTTTCTTGTCCCACGGGCCATGTCTCTGTGCTCCCTGAGGTTGTGGTCTCTGGATGTAGAGCCACCTGAAGCCCGCTAGCTCTGAACATTTCCAGCCAAGTCCCATGACACGGAAGTCAACCATAGCACAAAACTCCTCCCAAAGTGCAGAAAGATATGACCGAGAGAAAATCCCTCGTCTGAAATGCTGGAAATCTGATGGTTCAGTCACTGCCTCATAATCGATCATCGTTGGAGAGATGTACCTCTTTGCCAGGTCCACCAGGTCACTCCAGCAAGAGCCATCATTGAGGATGAAGGGCACTGGAGGCTTAGGATAATCAGAATAGAGCTTGGGTCCGAAGCTACGGATCAGCTTTGTCCTTTCCTCATCAAACTCTCTTTCTCTCTCCTCGAGATACCTGGTTGCTGCAATCCAGACTGAGTCAAAGTGGTCATGGACTTCCTTCCCCTTTTTCATATAAGGCCTTAGGTCGTAGATAGTACCGGAGGCAAAGCTGGTGAGAACCACAAAGACCGACAAGCCATCTCGCATGAAACCAACGGCACTGACATACTGATACTGGATAGCATCTTTGAGAGCTATCTGATTGAGGTTGGTCAAGACTGACTCACTGACGGGGAATGACTGGACCGCACTCATGTGCTGTTGTTGGGCAATGGAACAAATCCAATGCCTCAGAGTGGAGAAACTGTCTGACCAGAATTGGTCTTTGATGCAAAACAAAGGGGATGATTGGATACCAATTGATTCTGGCTGAAAGTCTCAAGTAACTCGGACGATCGAACGCCGATTAGGGCTGCTTGAGCGTTGCTTGAGTGCTGATTGAATACTTGTTGAGCGTTGTTTGAACACCGACCATTAGAAAGGATGCGGGTTGCTGAAGGGTTTTCGTAGGCTGGAGTGCTGGCGAGAACCTCAAGAGAAAGCCTTGATACCTTTCGTGTTTAACCAGGCCTCATTCTAGCCTGCTGCACCGTCTCTAGCAACGAGCCAGTACTCTGTAATTTATCTTTGCGATCATAAAAATAAATTACTTATTCAATATATTTTTACCCTTTTACCATCCGAACCGCCTGTTCGTGCTGAGCTTTCCTATACGTTTCCATGTCTCGGCACGCGTCTTCCTCCCATCCCGCTTTCTTGTCTCTGTTAGATCTGTGTTTCAACACGAGGACCTCGTCCTCTTTCATAATTCCTTCAGACCTCTCTGGATTTGGGTAGTGAACAAGATTGACTGCAGATGAGCTTCGTGAGCCTTGCACGCGGAACAAGGGACTGTTCCGGAACAAGGGATTGTTCCTGAACTTGGGGTCATGGAAGTTAGTCAGATTGTCTCGTAGATGCTGAGTACTCCAATCATTAGGTACATCTCATCACCTTTCGAAGTGTGGAAGCAGGCTCTAGCCCACGGTCTAGCTACGGGCATTGGAGGGAGATCAGACGGGAGTGCCCAATGCTGGACCGCAAACCGACCATGTCCCTATTCTGGTGCCGGTATCCGAAGTCCTACTGGGTGCCTGGCGAGCTTAGTTCGATTGGGACCACCCTGGAAACGAAATAAAAGAGGGAGAGCAACTGCCGTTCTTGACAGTTGGCCCGTGTAATTACTAGGGATCTTTCCTGAGGGCTACTGCCTATAGGTAAGGGTTCGAGCTTGCGATAGCTTTCTCAAGTCGATAGATAGTTATCCAGTCGGGGGTTCATTAAGTCCCGCCTTGCAAAAAGACAAACAGATCCGTTACCTGTGGGGTCACCAATCATAACATTATCTGCTCCAGGAGAAGCCACGTGCGTTCGACACTTAGTAGGGTGATTGTTCTAATGTTCGTTTACTCAGCGCACGCCAGATAACAATGTTACAGGGCCCTCAATCTGTCTCCGTGCAGTGGACACTTCAACTTTCACTCTCGTTTATTGTATGTACGTTCGGCCCGCTGGTCTCAGTCCCAGCTACTTACACAATGCAGGCTTAGCTACTGGACATAGACACCGCTCACGTAATGTGCAGGTTGCCCCCAGCAGTAAGACTCGATCGAATGAGGCACTGGGCAGTCACTGTCTGGCACAACAAGTCTGAGTACAGTTATAAGTTGTTCCCGCTTATAGACTACGAGATCCCCTCGGTGTACAGAGCTGAGTTCAGCCAAATGCTTGGTTATGCGAGCCAAGTAGATTTAAATAACGATTAACAGTGAATAAACCAGCGAAAGAAGTGTCGTATAGCACGAGGGCTTAGGATCAACCTTAGGACCAGTTCTGGTTTAGTATGTGAGGGCTACTTTAGGAGCCTGTCTTTTCCATTCGAGTAGCACTTGCTAATATCCAGTATAAACCTCACTCAAGGTTTTGCACGAAAAATATTAGCACCTTCTGCTCAAACTCCACACTGGCGTAAAGTTTGTGTGCCAAACAGGGCTTCAAAGATGGTAGCATCGTCGGGACGAGTCTTTGGCCCCTGCATCCTTTCTAGCAGCGGACCCGACCCGGCCAGTACTCGACGCATGACGGTTGGTAGAACCCCACCCAATCAATACGCCAGGGACTATCAAAACCTATGAGGGTGACCTCCCCCCTGTTGAATGCTGCCCAGTTCCTCTCGCACTCTGGTACACTGAAGGGGTGTTATCGTCGACAGATCAGGGTTCTCACGGGACATTCAGGTGATGACCTCGGCACAGCGTAATGCGGATCCGTTTCCTGCTTAGGACCCCGCTTTTCAGACCTGCCCTTGCATTGCTCACTCAATCTCCGCACCAAGCTTTTTACAGAGCTCAATGTGGACAACAAATTTTGCTTTCACACCAATCAGGGTCTTAGTCTCAGCAACACAAACGATTTTGAACTATGTCAAGTCAACAGCCCCTTTTCGTTGAGCAACCCGGTGTCTTGACAAGGAGACACTAATCTCCGTCCATTAGGAACTTAGCGAGTAAATATGCAGCCTCCCTAAGAGCAACTCACTTTTTTCCCATTAAGCAATCATGATCAGACGATAAAACAGCAAGGTTAATACTTTAGGATTTACTTAGCCTCGCTGGTTTTGCACCCTCATGGAGGCAGACGGACCGAGACTGTTAGGCCAAAGCTTCTTTAATAAGCCCCCCCCCAAAGGGTCAGTGCTTATCACGGGGCTCGCCAAAGTCGATCATCGGCCTCCTGCAAGCAGTGCTTAGAGCACGAGGCACAAACAACTTATAACTGCCTCAGGCCAAAATTTCAAAGCGAGGAGGAGGAATTCAAGAAACGATAAGAGATACACGAGAGTGTCTTACCCTCATGTATGCTTCGTTCAGTACCCTCGCCAAAACTCCATGGAAACCGGCGTCTTTCAACTTTTTCCCAAGCCACCACTTCCGAATCAGAGGAGAGGGGAAATTCGAAGAGAGTCGTATGCACAAAATAGAGTTGCGGAAGCTTGACCGCAAGGGAAGGAAATTACCTCTCGCACAAACAAAACATTGGAATTACTTTAGCGACTCAGTTCAAACCTGGTCCAACCAGCACTTGCCTGAAAAACTAACAATTAACACTCACAATGCACCAAGGACGGCTCATGACGGGTGGGGAAGCTGGGTCGAGTTAACTGCACGCGCTAGTAATCACTTCCCATACGAAGTCATCCAATTGACCAGCTATCATTAGCAAGCAAACCAAACTAGATAGGAGCAATTGAAGTCTTCCTTCATCTCAGAGTGACGATGTGTCAAACGTGGTAAGTCACTGGCGTAGTCACGGGACTAGAGCAGATCCTACCGTTCACATTCTGAGGCTCGTCCGGTACTCACTAGTTGCTGAGTATACTCTAATCACAGCGACGACAAGAATAAACTGCCTTACGGACTCTTAATTGATATGGTCATGTTAGCACGAGGCAGATCGAATCAAGAGACTCCTTTCCCCGACAGACTCCAGCAACTAACGCAAAACCCTATCCAGTAGGTCATCAGATAATGCTCTTAACCGAGAGGGCACGCACTGACCATTAACAGGATTGAAGTTGATACTAGGAAGCAAACCTCAAGAGTGCTAACGCGCAAAGAGGGCGGCAACAAGCAATTAATGACATTGCATCCTCTGAGGTCGGACGTGCCCCAATTAGTTAGCAGTCCCGTCTTTCGCTCCTCCCACACGTACTTGGCCCAAAAAGCGTGTGAGCAGCACTCCTTCAGCACTATGACTGTCTCTTCTTTTGCCACTCTTCGCGGACAGCAGTCGGTGGGGGGCGTTATTGGTGTCAATCTTCCCTGGCGAGCTTGCATTTCGACACATCCACTGGGTGTATATGCGTCGCCCCCATAACTCACTCAGGACTGACGTCATCTCAGGTTCGCCTCTCGTTCGCACACGAGTCGACTCTCCTTTTCTTCCCGCGTGTGGAAGTCAAAGTTGACATCAGCATCGTTTTTCTTGCACACACCCGGTCTGGCCTTTCTCACTCTCCTGAACCGTCCCGCATCCCCACTGTTTGTCTTCTTTTCCCCTGTCGTCCGTGAGCCTCAGTGTCCGCCTAGCGACCTTGGTCCCGATCACGTCGTCGCGAGCTGGCCTCTGGGCCACTTTCCACAGGTTTCGCGGTCGGGTGACCTCGCCTCCACTGGTCCAGTCCATGCCAGGACTGGGTCCGAACCTCCCGGTCACTCTCTTCGCTCTCTGCCTCCGTGTCGCGGTCTAGATGCTGTTGTCCCCTTTCCACAGTGTCCCTCGAGGTCTCTCCTTCCATGTATGAGACGGTCACCCTCATTTCGTCCGTGACCCTGTCTCGTCTACACCTCCTTTCGGCCCGGTCCTTGGCTTCCGTAATAGCCAGCTGCAGGCCCTAGTCCGCTCTCATCTCGTCTTCTTTCCCCCCTTCCACTTTTACTTCCAGCCTAACCTCCTGATTGCAGCGACTATAGCCTAGGATAGCTATCACCGTTGGCCGCTCTCCAGACATCCGCTCCCATCTCCAGTGGAACTGCAGGCACCTTGGCCTGTACCCATACAGCCCATTGCAACGCACCATAACTGCACCCCCTTTTAGATAGGCAGTGTATGGAACCCGAACACCGACTCCCGAAACACTCCGAGCTTAACACTCCCCGCACGCGCCTTCGGGCAGAGTGCCCCACTTCCGCCCAGCCGCTCAGCCCTCTCCTCAATTCACCAACAAGTAGCGAGAAGAGGCTACTAGTGGTCGGGTAGCCGGATGCTCATCTCCCTCTCTTTTATAAGATCGCCATTTGTCGCGACCTCGGCGTTCTGAACAAGGGACCCAAGCACCCTCTTCTAAAATTTTGTAACAATAAATATAAATAAAAGTCAAAATATTTACTTCCCAATTTTTTTGTGAGACAAGTTTGAATAAAGAAAAGACAGCGGAGCTGAAACCCCAATGGTCGCTCCGGAGGTGAGGTCACCCAGACTGAACGCGGCAGTCCCATAACAGGATGCCACCGATCACTTTCCTTCTTTCAAAACGTGCCGCTGGTCTACCCCTGATGGGTACCCATGTCCGATGGTAAGGAGGGGGCTTATGACCTTCCACGGAGGGTGATAAGCCTCCTACCGATGCGGCCGCGGGTCGCCCCTCTTTTGGGGTCCTACTACACGGAGCTCAATCGGACAGATTTGGCGCAGAGAAGCAAGCGAAGAGTCAGGGTCAATCTAAACCATCCGACCGCGACGACAGTTCAAAATTTGAACCGCTAGTTTCCCCCGCGAAATGACAGAGAGCCGAAAGGAGAAGCGGACCCTAGGAAATCAACCAATCAGATTGATAACAATAGCAGTAATAATAATAATAATAATAATAGTAATAATAAAAATAACAATAATTCAAAAAGGAAAGGGAATTATGCCGCCGCCGCGTTCAGAGAGCCTCTCGTTCATTGCAGACCAAACGAGGCCCCAGATCAACGTGACGAGCGACCCTTCCTTCTTCTCTCCTTACCTAGCCCTTTTCTGTTCGAGAGCGACAGTTGCACCGCGCATCTAACCCATGACCTAGCAAAGGGGCTTTCGTCGCACAGTAGAAAAACACGACGATACCCCTGCCTTTCGCACCTTTGGGCGAGCCCGACGGCTACCACGGCCACAGACCGGTAGTGCCCTGCTGCACAGCAGAACGCCGAACCTGTGTAGACACATGGAAGGCCAGTGGCGCACCCCTTCCCCTTTTGCTATAGCACGCACCAACTGGACCCATTTGCAGCAGTGCATTGCCATGGGTACGACTGGCAAAACCGTGAAGACCCATAGGCAGTCGCAAGGGTCCGTACAGCAGCTGGCTTCCCGGGCTGGTAATAGGTAGATAGAGGGTCCGGGCAAGTGTTGAGCACTTAACGGAGGGCCGGGACACCACACCCTCCGACAACGCACCGGGTACCAAGCTCAGGCTATTTCAAGAGTGTGCAGCTATGGCCCTGCACGACTATAGGTCGGACTGTTCGAACCTCTTGGCACGCTGGAGGCCGATGTCCTGGGAGAGTCCTCGGATTACCATGATCCTAAACTATGATGGAGGGAGCGAGGCAAAGTTAAAAATCAACGTGGAGGGAGTGAGAGAAAAAACGATGAGAGGGAACCCAAAGTTATAGGCAGCGATCACGGAAGCTAAAGACAGGGCAAAACGAAGGTGCAGGCGAGACGGCGTCACGGCAGAAGTGCAAGCGACGGCCGCGTATCATGAGTCCGAGACCTCCACTGATATGGTAGAGCGCGAGCAGGCTCACCTGGACCGAGACTCAGGAGGTGAAAGTGAGGTGAGCGCGGCAGAGACCTTGTCCTGGCACAATCTGGAACAGTGGCGACTGGACCACCCGACTGTCGACCATGTGGAAAGTGGTCCACAAGCCAACTCACGACGACGACGCATCTGAGGCAGAGAGGTAATGACAGGGACGCGCGCGACAGTCAGGCTCAAGAACGAGAGGTGGAAAAGTCAAGACGTGTGTAGAGAGAGGGGGGGGAGAACGGGCGCTGCCCTACGTCGTTGACGTCATCAGGTTTCTCTCAGCCCACGTAACATGTGTTTGTCAGCCAGACCTATGTGCTCCAGTGCACGTATGCTGGTGAAGTGTACGCGAAGATCAGCTCTATGGTGAAGCGTGCGCAGAAGGGACTCCGCAAGGCCGTGAGCTATGCCTGACGGTGATTTTCTCTAATCGAAGTGGAAACTAGCAACGAACGCACAAACTGCATACAAGACATAGCTGTAAGAGTTCGCGCGAGAGAGACGGAGAGGACCACGAAAGGGGCCGGGCTTTTGTTTCCTTTGTTGTTGACATCAGTCTGGCTTCCATGCATGGAGAACGTTAACGCTCGAGCTTCACCCCCTTTGCGTGGGAGGATGAGAGTTGGCACGAAAGGAAGACGGATCGGAGGCCAACTTTAGAGGACAGGAACACTCAGAGACGGGTCGTAAACGTGAGATAGAGAGGGAACTATGCGAGCATGCGACGTGCACCCAGTGAAAGGGGGAGGCAAGTGAGCTCCTTGTGGTTGCTGTTGACGTCAGCTTTCGACGACCATGTTGAGAGGGACATCGACTCCAGGCAAACAGTGACAGGAGAGGGGCTTACGAGACAGTCAAAGGGGCACGCGCTCACGACTATCGAAAGAGATATCAGGCCTCCGGTGAACGTCAGATGTCACCCTCATGGGCCTCCCGTCACGAGCTTTAGATCACCTCTTTTCTCGTCCTCGCCGTAGTCTGAACGTGCTCTCTCCCTTCCCAGTTTGTAGCCAGCACTACAACTCTCTTGGATGAGCAGACAGGGAACGAAATTGCGCGAGCTACGCAGTTGAGGGAGAGAAGCGTGAGGTACAACGTACTGATCAAAGAAGGCGTGCGGAGACAGGCATGCTCCCTGTCCGCTGACATCAACCGCTCCCTCGCGAGTAGCCACTCTCTGCCATTGTCTAGGCTCTAGTACGTTAAGCGTGGCCTTGCTGTCAGCTGATCACTCCCGTCACTAGGAGGGGCAAATAATTTCGCCAAGTAGACGAGAGACGCGCATTCTTCGAGATTGATGCACATTGTGTCCTCTATTGATCCGGGCTGGCCAGCATTATTATTCTTATCTCAGCCACCGAGACAAGAGTGAACATGTAAGCTAGGCATAGGTGATGCGAGTAAAGACCTGTCACGCCTTATTCAACTATTGCACGTGCAGGGAGAACCATGTAAGCTTCATTTTGGCAGCGTCCACACGTGGGAGTCCCGGACCTGACAAGGTTATGTCCTGACGGAGTAAAAGGACAGGGGCGATGGGAAGAACCATTCGGTGGTCAGACTAGTAATGCACGACAGAGACCTTTATTGCTAACGAGTTTAACTCGCAGCGCGGGGTTAGAGACCTCAAAATGTTCTTGAACGGCCAGAGGAAGTGGCATGATCATTAGCGAGTAACTGCCCGTCTGCAGAGCAACTAGTGATGTTTATGCATAAATTTGGGAACAAACCTTTCAAGGAACGCGCGAATGGCACTTCTGTCCCATCTTTTTGTTGACGATGACATTTCTAAACGGGGGTTGTACGTCAGTTACACCTTTTGTTGACTGTGCGGTGGGCTCATCTTCGTTTGTATCATGCATCGCTATCGCTTCTCCCCCCCCCCCCCCCCCCYCCCCTTTTTTTTTTGGCTGCTAGTTTGACTCTCTCTTTCCCGCGGGCGAGAAGAAGCAAATTTGGCATTGGTTGTGCGATCCACTTAGTCCTGTCCGTGTGGCTCAAGTAATAGTACTCTGTTTTAAGCTGCATGCACTAGTTCGACCGAGAGAACAAAGATTAAACTTTGTTAGAGTTTAATCCACTCATTTGAAGGGTTTTGTATCACCGGGGAAGGGTAAGCGTGCGATCATACAAATCTGGGACCACGCAAGCCTGCAAGTATCCATGCAATCGTACGACCACGTGAGAGTATGAGCCTATAGGTACTCGTGTGATCGTACAGGCATGCGACGGTATGAGCCTGCATGCACGGCGATTGCATGAGCAGGTGATCATACATACCTACAGGTTCTCGAGACTGTGTGGGCCTGCAGGTGAGGTGACTGTATGAGTGAGCAGTCGTGCTGGTCTGGAAGCACGCAGATGAGCTTGGACATACGGATTCTGGCGTGATAACGGGAACCTACAAGAGTTCGCTTAAACCCACTGGTGTGTGGCCAACAAACATGGTTATCAGCCTACCTCTTTATTTCGAGTGATCAGAAGTGCTTTTGTTTAATGGCTGAGGCTGAGCTGAGACTGAGTGATGAGCCACAGAGGGAGGAAGCAACAACTAAGGAAAATACTTTATTTAATTGTTAGATTTTTATAAGGCGGGGATTAGTGTTAGTGGTAATTGATGCTCCAAGTGTTGATTAGAAATCGACTAATTCCACGGGGACGATGATACACTGACTTACCAGTCGTGTGACATCATAGACGGTGTCTACAGTCAAGACGTAACTTCTAGCATACTCCAGTTTTCCCTCCTGATGCTGGAGAGCTTTACAGCTGGAGATGGGCTCTGACAGATGTTATGGGTCAGCCCCGCAATCAGAAAACACATCACGAATACATGTCATTGACCAAAGCAGAACCCACGATTCCCGTTAATCTTTCATGACTGAAGTACCTTGCTACTCAGAAAATTGAAACACGAGTATTCCGCTGTGTCTTCCTTGGTCGACTCAGTACGCAAGCCCTATCGCCAAGAGACAAAGTTATGTAACTAATCATAGTACAATCTAATTGAGGCAAGGTCTACAACTGGCCGTTTTAACACGAGGCCTAAACTAAGTTGATTGTTCAAGTTCTTTGAAGAGATAGTCACGGTCTGTGTACTAACCGGCCCTGGTTGAGAGGAAAACTAGCAGCCGTTAGTTTGTTGAGGGTTTTATGGAGGAATGCCTGCAGACAGCTGCAGGAGAGCTTCCTTGCTGATAAGACTCCTATCGCCTAGTCGCTGCTCATCCTAGCGGCGAACTGCTGTTTCATGCCCTGATAACTGGTTAAATACCGCGACTTTTTTGGACCCCAATTGAGGAGAGTTTTCTCATGTACTTCCCGGTCCCTCGAAGCAAACATGTCTTTTGAGGCGGATTAGTGTGGTAGGACCTTGCAGTAGATCACTGTATATAGAACGAAAGACCTGTGGGAAGCGGGGGTGTGTTGGTGATGCTTTGCGTGCTTACTGAGGAAAAAGTGGAAGGCTGGGAAGAGAGAGCGGTCGGGAACACTCAATGTTGCAGATAGTTGGTGGGGAGCAAACATTGGACCCCGCGGAGGAACTAAAAGTTCAATGAGCGTGCTTTATGTTTCTACGATTGCACAGGCAAAATGATACCGTACGAACCCATCACCCGAAATTATTGAACAGATAAGAGCAAGGATCATTTGAAAGTTGATCTCTCGCAGTTTCCTTCTTCGAAGATTCCTAAGTGAAATGATCAGTGAACATCATCCACTACCCTCATATTTCCCCTCAACGGTTAACAGTCAGTGAGTCGGAAGCCTGGTAGCAACCAGGTGCCCGAAGGAAACTCCTCACTGAGTTTTGTCTTTATCCTGCTACTACCGTCTAACACTCGAACCAGCAGCGTTTAGACAGTGGCCCCAGCAAGGGCCCTCAAGCCAACCTCAGTACCCACCTCTGTACCACCAAAGCCATCCGCATCATGCGTGATATGACAACAGGGCAGAAGCACTGCTTTCCTCACGAAGAGTGTGAATGAAACTTGTGCAGCAAGCATCCTCCCAGACTTAAGAAACTGAGTCACCCCTAACTGCAGTTTTTGTATCGGCCCCAACTGTTGATCAGCAAAGCCTCTGAAGTCTGTTTATAGCCTGATATTCGTGGTGAAGACGAATAGTCCAGCACGTCCGTGGTCCTCAGCAGTGTGAGGCCACTGCCTCTCTAAGCCCCATTCAGCCCCTTTTTGGGAGCCTGTCGGCCGCCCTAAGTGGAGGCAGGCTCGACGAGGCCCCTCAGGGCCTTATTTCGGCCTCTGCGCAACTCAAGGGAATTCAAGCAGTTGCGCAGTGCCAGCTGGTTGAGTGAACCCAGGCCCTGGGCCGCCTGTGTGAATGTATGTGAAGCAGGCCCTGGGCTGGATACGGGTACTGGGCCAAACACAGGCCAAAGGCAGTTGAGCACATGCAACCACCTCAGGCCCATGGCCTATTTTCGTCGAGCTGGGCCTTAGGCTACCGGGGCCTACAGGAAGCTTCCTTGGACTGCATGCAGGCAGGCCACTTCGATATAGCAAAGAGCCTGCCTCCGTATTCGGCATTCGGGTGCTGGCTGCATGCTGCGCAGGTGCTGCTGCGCTATTTGCTGGCTGGCACCTACGCTCTCACAGGCGAGCAGGGAAGGAGCACGCAGCCATAGCCGAGCTGCGCTGCTGTAAGCTGGGTGAAACGCAGGGTGGTCCTTGGGTGCTAGCGGCATCTGTGTCTTGGGGAACGAGGTTGTGAGAGTGGCAAGAGACATACCAGGTGCTGGAAGCGTGCGACATTGGTCGCCATATGCTCGTACTTCGGGGATGCTGTTGACGTCATCTTTCGGTATCGTAGTGTAGGCTAGATAGGATCTGCCACATGTAGTCTGCGCGCCGAGTGCCAGATAGGATTTCAACTCTGGTTCTTCGTTGATGATGATGGGACTATTTCAGCATTGTCAATTATGAACTCTTGGTGTGTTCTTGTTTGGTGAATCTCGAGATGCAATTCTACTGTTCGAGGTCACGACTATCTGGACTCGTATGTATGATCCTGTTTGATTTCTGAAGTTCGCTATTGCTCATCTTCCTTCCACTATCGAAGTAAACGAACACTTCCAGGAGGGAGGAGGTTCAGAGGCGGGCAGCATAGAAGCTTCAGAGGGTGGAGTAGTCACTGCCGTTGCTCAAAAAGGTAAGGCGACCGGTAGACGTCGTGGAGGCTCCCGGTCTAGGAGTCAAGTTGACCCCAATGCTCCTCCATGGGAGAAAGCGGGTCTTACAGAGGACGTGTGGAGAGACCGGTACTCACGGCAGGCATGTATTCGTTGTGGTCAATGTGGCCATAGCCAGTACAAGTGTCGCAACAAGAAGGTAACCGAAAAGATCCCGCCTACTATGGGGCAGGTGTTGGGGTCCTCTCATCCCGTTGGTAGCAACATTGCCACTACTTCAGGCAGTGCTCCGGGAAACACGTCGGGCCAATAGGAATAGTAGTTGTTCCTGCTAGGGTCGAGGTGGTGGAGACACCCTCACCATCTCGAGAAATGGCCCAAGCTACTGACTCCAGCGTCGTCCCGCAAGCACATTCAGACCCATCGAGCCTCTGTTCGATGAATGTGTTTGAGTCCTTAGAGGAGCTAGAGGTGGAGTGGTCTAGATCAGACCCGCTAGCTTCTTGGACGACACTAGTCAAAGCCCCGAAGGGTGAGATGTTCGTCAGTGAGGTTGTTATTGGCGGCCGGAAGGCCGGGGCCTATTATGACACTTGCTCGACAAGGAACTTTATTAGTCGCGCGTGGTAGTCAATGACCTGTGGAGTCGACCTGTGCCAACAAACAGCGCATGGTAGTCAATGACTACCTCCATGATGTTGAGTGTTGTTTCCCGTACACGGGAGGGGGACTTGAGACATCGCGCCTCGTTCCTAGTGAGCGATGAACTCCCCATGGACATGTTGTTAGGTATATACTACCTCTCTGTGACACAGCCCCAGTTTGACTGGGACCGAAAAGTGGTCAAACACACTTTGCCAGGTGGAGGGACCGCCAGATTACATACGTTCAAAGCTAGTAGTCTAATTGAGTCCTATGGGTGCATGTGTGCGGCCGCATTTTATAACTATCATAAGCAAAATCGGGAGGAGGGTATGTACTTAGTTTATGTCTGTGCTGCAGGCGAGCCGGTGAAAATGCGGCCGAAGATAGAGGGAGTTGTTGCCAAGTACCCTGATCTATTTGAAGAGCCGACAGGGGTTGTAGAAAGGGAGGTCGTCCACGCGATAGAGATTATCCCAGGGTATAGCATCCCGAAATGTAGGATTTATCGGATGTCTCAAGGGGAGCTCGATGAGCTTCGCCAACAGCTCAAGGAACTCGTAGAGAAGGGTTGGATCCGGCCGAGTGTCTCTCTTT
Source organism: Chara braunii (assembly GCA_003427395.1). NCBI lineage: Eukaryota > Viridiplantae > Streptophyta > Charophyceae > Charales > Characeae > Chara > Chara braunii. The sequence continues at coordinate 1,026,579 of BFEA01000163.1, read as the reverse complement.
ATGGATCTCCAGTACTATTCATACCTAAGAAGAAGGAGGGTACACTTAGGATGTGCATTGACTATAGGGGCCTCAATGCCATCACTCTAAAGAACAGAGAACCCCTAGCGCGCATCGATGATATGTTAGATAGAGTGCAAGGGTCCTTGCAGTCTCCTAAGGCTGTCATTATCTCCTTATCCACAAGTAGATAAGCATCATCTCCTTGGAGTGAATCTCCTAGGGCTGAAATGAAAAAGTGCTAATGCCATCGTTTGGTTGTTAAGACCAACATATATATGTGAGGCAGGGTTGCATACTCGCCGACCACCAAACCCGACCACCGACCATTTTGCAGCCGACCAGTAGGACCGACTGGTTGGCAGTCTCGAAAAACAGCCATCCACTGATTTTTTTTCAAATCTGAGTTGGGGGCTGTATTGCACTTGCCGAGTACAGCCCAAATCC
>BFEA01000163.1:996019-1013108 GCA_003427395.1 Chara braunii | reverse complement strand
AGTACGATCGAGAACAGGCCTGGGGCCTGCGGTAGTTGCATGTGCCCAACTGCCTTTGGCATGTGTGTGGCCCAGTACCCGTATCCAGCCCAGGGACTGCTTTCCATTCATTCACACAGGCGGCCCAGGGCCTGGGTTTCTTCAACCAACTGGCACTGCGCAACTGTCTGAATTTATTTAGTTGCGCAGAGACCGAAATAAGGCCCTGAAGGCCTTGTCAAGCCTGCCTTCACTTAGGGCGGCGGACGGGCTGTAAAAGAGGGCCCGAAAGGGGCTCATAGAGGCAGTGGCCTCGCACAGTGCTTTCTGCTTTCTGCGTTCTGCTTGGGACATGACTATCTGGTCTACACTGTGATGTTGCAATTTGATTCTCTGTCTGTCACTCTCGCTGAATTTCCTTGCAACTACATTGTTGTTGAAAAAATACTATTGTTTCTCCCCCCGCCCCTCCCCACTCTTCCCTTCCTGTCTTCAACTATGTTAATGTTTTTTTCTTTTTTCATATCCAGTTACACTGATTGTAAAGGCCAGGGGCAGGGGGGGGGACAGCGGGAAGTGCTGTCGATTGGTGAAAAATCATTACGAGTTGCGATGAAAAAGACGGTCTTCACTGGGGGGGGACAGGAAAAAAAAAAAAAGTGTTGTCAATTGGTGAAAATTCATTACAAGTTGTGATGAAAAGGGGGGGGGGGGGGGGGGGGGGGGGGGGGGAAGTGTTGCCAAGCGGTGAAAACTCATTACAAGGGGTGAAGGTGGAAAGGGAGTAAAACCAAATGGAAATGACCGGGGTATTGTACATAGACCAAAGGTGACTACGAGTGTCAATGAGCAGGACAGGTACACTGGAACTGTGGACACATGGCAAGAGGGTAGTGGCACATAGCATAGCACGTTAACAAAGGAGCAATGCACATTTTGTGACCTTGGAGGAGGGGGGAGGTAGCACGTTAGAGAGTGACAAAGGATGTATAACATGTCACAAGGGGAGGATTGTAGTAGTCAACAGAAGGTAGGGAAACTATAACAGAAAGGAACATATAAGTGGGTGTTGGACGTCGAGCGGCCTGTGAGGCTGCCAGGCAGATCTCCCCCGCGCCTTGCCGTTTATAGGATCCACCCGTTCCATGTCTGGGTGTTGCCAGCAAGCTACCCGGCCAGCAAGTTAATCCCTGCAAACGAGTTATGGTTCGGGGGGAGAACGGCTGAAGCAGGCCCCCCCTTGTGCAAGCGGCTAGAACTGCAAGGGTGGCTGTAACTTTGTCTTGTCTGTCTCACCTTCTTTTCTTTCTTGCTGCTTTTTCCATGTAAAAACATGCTTGCCGGTGATGAACAACCGGAATGACGCCCCCCAGAATAGATGGGGCATGCGTTGTTAAAAGAAAAGAAAAAAAAAGAATGTAGCAAAGGGGAAAAATAAAAAATAAAAAAATCATTGCAAGTTGTGACAAAAATGACGGTCTTGAGAGGCGAAGCTTGCACCTGTAGGAACCAGAGAGCACACCTCAGCATAGAAGCGCTCCGCGAGGTCCGTTCGCCCATTGTGGTACGCGCAGTTGATAACAGCATTATATGCCTGGGACAGCAGTCTGCGAGTCTGTCGATCCATCAGTTCGGGAAGCGGTCCCTCCCACCATTTCCACCCCCCTACTGCTTTTTCCTCCAGGTTCTTCTTCTCAAAATTGTTCAAGCAAGCACTGTCCTGATTTACCATCGGGTCATCCCCTCGCTGCTGCCAAGAGCCATTGGAAGGTGACATCTCCTGCCCCTCATTGCCCCTCAAACTGGAGCTGGCAGCATGATCCAGCCATTGCTCTGCAGCACCCTTCATCTCCTCGTGATCCCGAAGAACAGCAGCATCTAGCACGGCGTGCTCTGTGTGCACAATCGCATCGTCTTCGCCATCTTTCTCATCACGTAATTTCGCAGAATCATAGGGACCGCCACCAACAAATGCATCGATATTGTGCTCAACCACAGGCTCTGCTGCTTCCATGCCAGCTTCGTTGACCCGACCTCGATGCGCATCTGTAACACTCTCCACCATCTCCATGAGAGCTCGTTCCGCCGCAGCAACATCTCTAGATCTGCAGATAGCCACGATACGCGCAGTGTGCACATAAGGAGTTGGATGTGCAGACAATTGCTGCAGCTCTTTCCACCACCTCTCGATACCTTCCTCACTACGCAGAACACCCTCGAGCTGCAAGTGAACGATGGAACAGCCAATGACGACGTCTTAGTTCTTAAGCTTCTAATGGGGATGGAGGCGAGCAGTCAGATAACAAGTGTTAGGTGAGACCCCTGAATCCTTCTGCCCGACGAACGTCTAGAAGCTAGGGATGCTAGGCAGTTGTGCGGAGACAGGATCTTGAATCTACTTGCGTAGAGTTCGATTATTGGCTCGCATTGACTTGGATTGGCTTGGATTGGCTTGGATTGGCTTGGGTTGGATTGCGTTGGCTTGAATTGGCTTGGGTTGGATTACGTTGAATTGGATTGAATCAAACATTTGATTGGGTTAGGTTGCGTTGTAGGCTGGGTCGGATTGGATATGACTGGATTAGGTTGCGTTGTAGACTGGGTCAGATTATGTTCCACTGGGTTGGAGTGGATGGAAGGGGGTTGGAGTGCTGTGGAGTGGATTGGAGTGGTGTGGCTTGTGTTGTAGATTGGGGCAGATTTGGTTAGATTAGGGTGTATAAGGCTTAGATTTGGTCCAATTTGGTTCCATTGGTTCAGATGGGGTTGGATGCAGTTGCACATGGGTTAGTCTGGGTTGAATTGGGTTGGAACGAGTCAGCGAGGGTTTGAACAGTTTGGGTTGGGTTGGACTGGATTGTTGAGAACATCAGTCAAAGTGTTCAAATCAATGATCCAGAGACACACAAACATACAGTGAGACGCCACACCATGCTGTAGTCGAGAAGAAGCAAAGTCAAAGAGCACAAGTAACTGCGTTGACAAAATATGTCATTGAGTCAGTACTGTAAGCCCAGTAGGACCGGGGGGCCCTTCCCCAACCGGAACCAGACAGGTCCTACGGGCCGGTCGACCGGACCGGTTCCGCCCTGGTTGGCTGCAGCGCATCCTTTTTTTTTCTTTTTTTTTTTGAGTGCCCAGGGTGTTGTAGAGGCCAAGGACTAGACCCAAGGTGATCACTGGCAGCAGCAGCCGGTGGTTGTCATGACAGGATACGCCACCTTCCCTACCCTTCCCTGCGTTTATACTCCCAGCGCACACCCTATCCCTACTATCCTACCTCAGTGCGACCAGCACTCAGGACCTCCACCCTACCAGTATCGAGGGCAACTTGGATCAGACAGCAGTGACAAGCACCAAGGGGCCCTAGCGCATCCAATCTGGGGGGTCTTACCAGTTTTGTTTTGGGCCAGGAGGTCTCCACGCAGACTGTAGGCCCAAAAAAAAGTCAGACCGGGTCCGGTAGGCCCGCCAAAAAGGGTTGAAAAGGGCGGCCTATCTGGACCGCTGATCTCGAGAGATCGGCAACCCAGATCGGCCGCCCTTTTCAAAGTTTTTGGGTGCGAAGTACCATCCCTACCGTGCCACTAAAACCCCTCCCCCCTCCCTTTCATTTCAAAGTTTTTGGGTGGAAGGTCAACATTTGCAGAAAGCCAGGTACGTTGTTGTCAGTGTCTGCTGAAGCCCGTGCTTGCTGAAACCCCACCACTCACACCCCCACCATAAACCCCCCGACCGCCAACCCCTGAAATACGGCCCCCCTCTCCCCCCCCTTCCCTCCCACACACACACAAACGAAACTTCTCTGTTCAAAGTTTTTTTTGGGGATTCGGGGAGATCTCAGCAAGCGCAGTCCAACCATGTTTTCAATCAAATTGCAGTGAATTGGGTTGGCTTGGGTTGGAGAGAGGCAAGCAATCCGCACACACTCTGAACTGTGACGCAGCACTTACCCACCTTCATCAGCTCTGTATATGTGACATCATCTTTCGGAATGTTGACGATGTTCATGAGCTCCAGGCATCGTTCTGCCAGGGCCCTGTTTTTTACAGTTGCGCACCCATTCAGCACAGTGTTGAACATAATCCCATTGGGTGTCACCCCTGACAGACCAAGTTGGTATTCTCGAACAAGGCCTTCGAGCACTTTCATCGCCTGCACAGGTGCAATCCACCACAAACAACAGATTACCGTCATCCTCCATCATCATTCTCAGTTAGTATTTCACTACAATTACCATCATAGTCAATTTGTTAAGAGCGTACGTCCACAGGCAGCTTAAGAAACACAACCAACCATACATGCAAACGACAGCATCATCATTTTGCTAAACAGGGTCAAACATGCAAATGACACTGCTTTTCTTTTTTTGAGAAAATGATGACTTTTTGGATCCTCTACCCAGGGGGAAGTCCTCCGATCAGGACAAATCGGCCTCTCTACTCTCCTCTACTCTGCCCTCCTCTACTCCACTCTGCTCTCCTCTCCTCTGCCCTCCTCTGTTCTCCTCTTCTCTCCTCTTCTCCCCTCTCCTCTCCTCTCCTCTCTTCTTCTATCCTCTACTCTACCCTTAGTCTAGTCTAGTCAAGTCTGGCCTTAGTATATCTAAATTTAATCTATTTTATTAGTCTGTGTGTGGCAGGAATAATGGACGGTCAAAGGGTCCTATGGAGAACACAGATTTGATTGATCATTCACACGGCGTCCATCCAGGTCGCAGTTGCCAAGCCTCTGCCGGCTTACTTACAGTCGCTAACTAAGGACCTCCGTGAGAGCTGTATGCGAGGAAACTTGCACATACGGTTCAGGAAAGGCTCTCTGATGCCTATCTATGTATGAAGGCGTCAGTTATGGTGGGACAATCAGTTATGGTGGGACAATCCTTTACCTACTGTGAGACAACTTTCCTGTTGACATCAGCAGCGATTGTATTTCATAATTATCAGCTACTGCTTGCTCACGTTGGTTTGATACGTAGTCGGCAGCAGTCGATCCTCAATTCACTGCTGTTTATTCCAAGGTGGTACATTTTGCTGACGTGCGATAACCCGTCCAAACACGGACTGAAACACACAGCTGATTTCTGAGTTTTGCTCATTGACTGAATGCCCTACTGAGTTCCCCGCCTGCTAAGTCTGTGTGTGTGCGTGCTTGCTGGACTGCATGTCTGTCTGAGTGCTGGTTGGCTTGCGTGTGTGACAATGCCTGTCTGAGTGCTGGTTGGTATGAGTGTGTGTGTGTGTGGCCCGCCAGGGCACTTGTTCGTTCGTTGGGCCCTCAGGGCCGGTACTTACCTGTGGCCGTGGCTTCGAAGGGTTGCAGCAGGAAAAAAGCACTCAAGTAGCGGGTAGGCCGGTACTGCACCCGGCAGGGGGGTAAATATGCAGGTACCGGAGGCCGAGCAGAAGAAGACAAAAGTGGCATTTTTCAGAGGCCGGTAGTGCAGGCTAGGTCTAGCGGGTACCAGTCTGAGTCTAGGGCCTGTAGGGGCAATATCAGAGTCTGCAATGATGTTCCCTCCAAAAGGAGGAAGAGGTACCGGTTGCTTGGGAAGGCCAGCGGCCTGGAAGTCACCGCCCAAGAGGCAAAGCAGGCCGCTATATCTTCCGGCCGGGCAGAAGACCCGGCCTCTTTTTCGGTGTGCAAGTATGGCGACACACTGGTGGAGCCCTGGAGGGAGCAGCGCTGGGTTGGAGCTGCGCTGCTGGGGAGGAAGAAGAAGGACAAGAGGGAGGAAGAAGGAGGAAGGAAGGAGGAAGGGGGAGGAGCGCCAGGGGTACTTACCTGGATATGGTGGCAGCCATCTTCATCACCTTGGTGGGCGCTGCAGCAAGGAGTCCCCAGCCGGGGAAAGCCACACCAAGAAGCTTCAGGGCAGGGTTGGACATGGCGGCCTGAGTCCAAGCAGCCATAGCTGCTTTGTGTTGTCCTTTGGGCATCGGAGCAAGGCCTAGTAGTCCGCCATAGCCTCGGCCTATGTGTATGAAGAGTGGGAGAGGCGGCCATGGCTATGGTACCTGCAGTAGAAAAGGGACTCGGACATGATTCTGGACCAGTCATTCAACATTGTACTATTATTTCTTGTATGAATAAGAGAAGGGGGAGATAAGGAGGAGGAGATTGTTGGGCGAAGAAGAAGAGCCTTGTCATCATCTTTGCTGGTGTATTTCTTCTTCTTCTTCTTTCTCATTTCTTCTTCTTCTTCTACTCCTCTCTCTCCTCTCAAGTTCATTCATTTCTTTCTGCAATTGGATGACATTGTACTTCTCAGTGGATGTGTATTTCGAATTTGGCCAGGGTCATAACATTGGTATCAGAGCGGATTCTACTTGCTGGTGAGAGTTGACTTTGCTACCCTAACCCTAACCTAAGTGGTTGAGGACAACACTTAGGGTTAGGGTTGGATGGTTGAAGGAAGTGGGGCAGGGTGGTTAAGGGAAGCTGCCCCCACCTGGTTGGGTCATGTGGGGTCAACATAGACCCTAACCAGGTTGCTTGAGAGTGAGATTGGGGTGGCGAGACATTTCAAGGAGACTTCATGCGGCGATTTGAGAGAGGCGACAGTGAGAGGCACTCGCACCTGGAATCTGGTTCAAGGGAGACACTTGGCAACTTAAGGGCTGCCCTCAAGTAGGCGAGCTTGAGGGTCAGCGGTCATTCTGCATCAACGGACTGCAAGTTGCTACTTTGTTCTTCAGCATCGACGGGGGATCCGGCGTTGCACTTGGGTGTTGGAGTCAGACCCTCCTAGGAGATAGGACACTAGTGTAGGGGTAGCGTTAGATGGGTCAAGAGGACCATATGAGAAGGGGGGTGAGTTCTCTTCATCTCGAAGCTCAAGGCCACTCAGGTAAGTGTCGTGCACCTACGGGATGCCCATGTATGTGTGTATGGTATTGATTGTCCTGCTGGGGTATTCTGGGTTTCTTTTCCTACTCCTCTGTGGTCTTGATTGTGTGACTGGATGCGTGTGATCTACCTACTCACCTGATGGATGGAAAATGAAGTATCTTGTTATACATGCCGAGTCTTTCTACAGTGCTTTGTCTTTTCATCACTGAACGGTTATAGTCTGTAGGTTCTGCCAGAAGTTGAAATTTCGTTTTTCAGTGCAGTTGAGACTGAACTAAGTTCAGGTGGGACTCTTCTTGGTTGGGACCTGGTTGAGACCTACGTGGGACCCTTGGGACCAAGTGGGACCCTTGGGACCCAGCGGAACCAGGCCCAAACAAGGAGAGCCTCTGGACCTAAATCGGTTAGGCATTGACCTCTTGTCTTCTTGGCTGGGATATGAGTTCATTCTTCTTGGATTAGGACACCCACTGCCGAGGGGATCTTGGCTTTGACGTTTTGCTTGCATTCTGATTGCACCATCCGTGGCTTGACTCGCACCCTGTACACCACTCAATTCTCCATCGTTGCATTTGGTCACTCGTTGTCTGATTTGTTGTACGGACACGGAGCTGGTCAGGCTGGACTCGAGAGGACCTAGTATGCAGCCTGATCAGACTGGGTCGCTGGATCAGACCTCTCTTTGAGTTTGATTGTTTCTTTTGCTGTTCTCTACTTCCAAATGAAATGCCGCTCCGGCTAGGAGTTCTACCTTCTCTACTCTGAGCTGTATCTCTTTTTCTGAGTTCATTTCCGATGCCCGTGGAGACGCGCAATCTGAAAGAAGAAAGAGAGAGGAGGGAGAGAGAACAGGGAGAGAGGGAAAGTGATAGTCTGAGGTGGGCAAGGACTGGGAAAAGGAGTGTTCGTCTAAGCGCGAGGGGGAGTGAAACTCTTGAGAGTCTGATTGATTATTTTGCTGTCTGGCGACTCTCTGATCCACATGCCCACACAGACAGTCCAAAGATGGCCCAGCTAACTTCAACACAATGGCGGGCCTTGTTAGATGCAGCCCGTGATGTTGAGAAACCACATCTGCAAGCACTCTTGGATGGTGCTATAAAACGGGAACAGGAGACAGAGAAGGAGAGGAAGGAGACCCTGCTAAGAAGGCAAGTGGCTCTCCTAGAGACTGTCCCCTCACTGACCGAAGTGCAGTGTGGGGAACAGTTGCAGTCCATACTCACAGCCTTGGTTCAAGTCCGGAATCTTGAGGACGATACCACTCAGATCGCTGAAGTTTTTGCGAAGCTGCAGACTCTTCAGGATGATCTGACTGAGATGACCCGCAAGTACCATGACTTGACCAAGGAGGTGGCTGACCTGCGACAAGCCCAAGTAACCCTCTCCCTCTATACCCCCTGGGACCGGAGCTGCAATCGGAACTACTTCTACCCCTCTTACTGTATCTTCTTCTACCTCTTCTTCGAGTGTGATGGCAACTTCCTCAGGACCTGCAGCAGGTGCAGATTCCACTGTTGCTGTAACAAGCAATGAGGCTAGAACTTCTGCAAGTGCTGCAGCCTCAGGATCGGCACCAGCTGCTGCTGGTCCAAGCTACGCAGGTCCCTATGTGGACCGGAAGTCGGTTCAAATGCCGACCAAGTACGACGCAAGGAGGACATCGAGTCCTGGATCGGCTCCATGCGGGCCTACTTCGAGATTTTGGGGACTCAAACTGAGACCCAGGCAGTGATCATGGGAATGAATGTCGAGCCGGTCGTACGGGGCTTCCTAGAAGTCCAAGCAACGCGGGCTGGGTTTCCGAAGGCTGCATTGGCCAAATGGCTAAGGGTCACCCCTGTTGCCTCCCTCGAAGAACTCCTTACCTCAGAATACCAAGATCCACATGTTGCTGCTAAAGCAAGAATTCAACTGGATAAAGTACAGCACAGCAAGTGGAATGGCTCCATGAAAAGCCTGCAGACCTATCTAAGCAAACTGTTTGCCACCCCTAGTTTGGAGTTGTCCCCTTAATCTTGCTTGCATGTGGTCAAGGGCGTGGTCCCAACTCACTTTACTAGTCGCCTGGGCACGGGCTACATTGCATATACTGACTGGCTCGCCTTAATGAAGGACGTAGTCGGTCTGGAGGCCATGGACCTCGTGAGCACGGCAGGCAGCAAAAAGCCCATGGGCGACAGACGGTTCAAGGGCAGCAACCGTTTTGCTGTGCATGACCTGCTGGAGGCCGAAGGAGAAGTCGATGCGGTTGACCCCACTTTTGGTGACGACCAAGAACAAGACTCCGATACAGCTTGTTCTTCAGCCCATGAGTCCGACGCAAATAACGAAGAAGAAAAATTTTTTGCCTTTAAAAAGACTGCCAACACTAAGGGACCGAATCGGAGTGCCGGAAAGAGTTATGTCCAACTCCCCAAAGGAGTTAAGATCCCGCCTAAACCGGAGGATACATCTACCAAACTGTGGGTTGACCTCCGGATCACTGAGAATGATTGGCGGGGCAGACTCAAGAAGGGGGTTTGCCTGCATTGCCAAAAGCCAAATCATAAAGTTCAAGACTGTTATAGGCTGCAGGGAAATCAGAAYCGGGCGTAGAGTCAGATTCAGCAAACTCTACAGCAGGGGAATCTGGTTCTGATGAAAATCAGCAGCCCTCCCTTGAAGCTCAACCATCTGCTGAAGACAAGGCTGCGGTAAGTAACGTATTGTGTGACGAGCCTTGGGAGGAGTCTGAGATGATTGACTTTCACTACCACTTGGAAAATTGGGCTGAAATAAAACAGCAACGGGCCCAAGGGACAGTGAAGTTCATCTTCTTCAAACTTCTCATCAACCACCGCTATCTCCGTGTGTTAGTTGATTGTGGTGCTACAGCTAATTTCATGTCACCACATGGGATACGCAAGGTGGGCTTGGGGATGAAGCAAGTGGCCCTGCAGAACCCTTGCCGGACCCAAGTTGGCAACAAAGAAGTTGTCTCTTCTACACATGCAATCAAAGGTGTGCGCACTACCTTTGACAGAGGTAAGACTGTCACCCATGCACTGAACTTCTTTGTCCTTGACAAGTGCCCCTTTGACGATGTCCTTGGCTTGGGCTGGCTGCAGTCCCAATGCGAATGGACTAAGTGGAAGGAATCACTCTTCATGGTCAAAGATGCTCAGGGGAACGAGCTTCCTGTCCTCTTGGGCGGAAGACCCGGCCTCTTTTTCGGTGTGCAAGTTTGGCGACACACTGGTGGAGCGCTGGAGGGAGCAGCGCTGGGTTGGAGCTGCGCTGCTGGGGAGGAAGAAGAAGGACACGAGGGAGGAAGAGGGAGGAAGGAAGGAGGAAGGGGGAGGAGCGCCAGGGGTACTTACCTGGCTATGGTGGCAGCCATCTTCATCACCTTGGTGGGCGCTGCAGCAAGGAGTCCCCGACCGGGGAAAGCCACACCAAGAAGCTTCAGGGCAGGGTTGGACATGGCGGCCTGAGTCCAAGCGGGCATAGCTGCTTTGTGTTGTCCTTTGGGCATCGGAGCAAGGCCTAGTAGTCTGCCATAGCCTCGGCCTATGTGTGCAATCAGACTTGTTCTCAAACACACTTTTCATGCATGTAAACAGCAACGCAGCATACTGGCGACATGCGCCCACTCAAAACTCAGAGATATGGCTTTCAGATACGAGTTCACTCTCAATTGGCTATGGCGACTTCAGCACCCAAACATCTCACTGTTCACATGCACTGGATCACCCTGGATATCCCACACGCGTCACTCTAACACTCGAAGACACACACACACTCGCTACTAACTACAGCTATGGCAGCTATCGTTGCATCTAACCTGTCGCTATGCTAACTCCCTCTCTCTTGCCCACTGCATCCTCCGGGCTCATCTGCAGACCTCCTTGCACAAGTCGTTGTGACAGCGCCTCCGCATGGCTCACGCAGGAATGAATGAATGGCTGGGCGCTGCCTCTTGATCTATACTTCAGAAACTCGTTGGTCTGCCCTTTGCCATCGGCCCTTGGTGCTCACAGTCCCCCTGTGGTACTTGCTGGACCGGACTGGGACAGACTGGACCTTCCACTGACTGACTATTGACTCACCGCTATCCTACCGACGTTGTACTGCTGTTGCCCTGCGGTTTAGTCCACCACTTGCCTCGCCACTTGACCACTTGCCCACTTGCCTACCTTCTAGAAGGTCTACAGCTAAGCTTTCGGAACTCACTAAGACTTCTACTCTATAGACCTACAGATCGAACCCCTATTGCCTATGGACCTACGACAGACCTACCAACTATCTGCGAATACACATGTCCAGGTTCAATTCTCGGGATCTATACAGATACTGCACATAGGGTGAGGTCTGGGGATCGAACCTTGGGTATTGCATCCGCTACTGCTAAAAGGTGAAAACCGTTTCACTCCCGCCGTCCTAAATTCGAGGTCCTACGATAACATTTCAATCCAAGGTGGGACCTTTACCTTTCTTGTCACGTTCATAGGCTCTGACTATGTTGGGAGCGGTTTCTAGAAGTCTTGTTTTCGTGAACCAGCGGTCGTCTTCCGGTTCCTGATAAGCAAAATGGACCTTATATTATTTCTGGGGACGACCTCTACCTCCTGTTCTGAACACATCCTCATCTACAATGCCTTCAATGTCATAACTTCCATCCATATCCGGGGGGATCATGGATCTTCTCGAAGGGAACGGTTGACTTGTGACACACAGCAGCAGCTTTGAAGCATGAAACACAGGGTATGTGTGGAGGTGTGCTGGAATCTCAATGCTATAGGACGGTCCATCCTCTCCGCCTTTGACTTCTAGAACCGGCCACGGTCCTCTATATGCGGGCAGTAACTTTTGCGAGATGTTTTCCTCAGGTGCAAACTCTTTAGCCTTGACCCAGACTAAGTCGCTTACCTGAAACTGCGACGGGCGGCGATGCTTGTTAGCTTGCTCTATCATCCTATGTTGGGCGTTCCTGAGGTTTTCAACAACAGTGGCTAGTTTTTTCTCGTGTTGTATCGCAAACTCCCTGGTACCGAGCGGTAATCTGTGAATCTGATCCCAGTTCAGTCCTTCGAACGGTCTGCGTGATCTAAAGGACTTGTGCAACTCATTGGGAGTGCGGCAGGTGGATAGATGCACGCTGTTGTTGAATGCACTAGCTACCTTAGGCAACATCTCATCCCAGTTAATCTGATCTGGTCTAATATACATGCGCAGAACTTGCTGTAGGATCTTGTTCATTTGTTCTGTTTGACCGTTAATCTCTGGGTGACGGCCAGATGACATTAGCAACTTAGATCCGTAAACTCTCATGAGTTCTTGCCAGTTCTGGCTGGTGAAACGGCTATCTCTATCACTAACAATTGACAATGGGATTCCATTCTCACTAACCCAAAAGTCAGAAAACTTTTGTATAACTAAGTCCGTACCTGCCTCTGCAGGCAAAGGAACGAAAACTGCATATTTGCTAAAGCGGTTAACTACGACCATGACTTGGCTCTTACCATGTCTACTCTTGACTTGGGTGTCCATGAAGTCTATGGACACGGAGTCTCCCGGCTGATCCGGAATAGGCAAGAGTCTGAGAAGACCTAGGGGCGCGCGTGTAGTAGACTTATTCCTCTGGCACACTTTACAACTGCGGACATACTCTATGCAGTCATTCTTCATCCCTGGCCAGGTATACGCACGCATCAGGTTGGCTAATGTCTTTTGCCAACCGAAATGCCCTTCAGTATCATGGCATTCCCCTAAAATCAAACTGCGGATCTCTTCGCTGTTGGGAACGCACAGGCGGTCAAACACATTAGTCTTCTCAAACAGCAACCCGTCTGTAGTGCGATAATCTGGTTCAGTCTCTGGGGCCTCTCTAACTCTCTTTAGGAGGTCGCTATAGATAGGGTCCTGCGCATATGCTTGCCTTACTTTCTCCTGCAGGTCTCTCAATATCCAGATAGTGTACTACGGCTCCAAAGTAGTCTGATCTCCTACTCAAAGCATCCGCAACTGCGTTGTATTTGCCCTTCATTGGCTTGAGCTCAAAGTCGAATTGGTCTATCTCTGCGGCCCACCTAGTCAACTTAGGTGTCATCTTGGCCTGTGTCTTTAACCAACGAAGTGTCTCGTGGTCAGCATACACTTTGAAGTGCCTCCCAAGCAGATAATGCTTCCAATGGTCTAAAGCCTGCCTGAGAGCGTAGAGTTTTCTCTCGTGCGTGGAGGTAGCGACCTTCTCACAGGGCATCCTCGCTGCCATTAGCCATTGTCGTCGTCTTGCTGCAACACGGCGCCTATCCCATACTGACTTGCGTCCGTGGTAACGACAAATGGCAAGGACGGATCTGCTACTTTGAGGACGGGATATTCTATTAACGCCACTTCTTGAGCGCAGACGTACAGTATTTGTCCCATTGCCAAATTGCCTCTTTCTTTAGTAGTCTGCGCAAGGGGGCAACGATAGTGGAGAAGTTCCTCACGAACTTCCTATAGTAATTAGCTAAGCCTAGGAACGACCGCAACTCTGTCAATGTGTGGGGCGTCCGCCAGTCTCTAATTGCCGCTATCTTGCTGTCCTCTAGCTTAATGCCATCTCCGTCCAACACGTGGCCCAAGTACAAAACTTGTGTCTTGGCCCACTCACAATTCTTTGCGTTGATCTTGAAGTTAGCCTCTCGTAGCTTCTCCAAGACTTGCCTCAGATGACCCTGGTGCTCCTAGAGTGTCTTAATAAAAACAAGGATATCATCTAGATAGACTACTACAAACTTATCTAACCACGGTCTAAACAGGTCGTTCATACAACGCTGGAAGGTAGCTGGCGCGTTGGTTAGTCCAAAGGGCATCACTATAAACTCATAGTTCCCGTATCTAGTCCAGAACGCAGTCTTGTACTGGTCATCAGGATGGACTTCTATCTGATGGTATCCGGACTTCAAGTCTATTTTGGAGAAATACTTGCAACCCTGCACCCGATCTAAGAGATCGTCTATCCTGGGCAGTGGCTCAGCATTCTTTACAGTAATCGCATTCAAACCCCTATAGTCTATACACATTCTCAGCTCTCCTTCCTTCTTGGGGACAAACAAAACGGGTGCTCCAAAAGGAGACGAATTGGGCCTGATCCAACCTTTCTCTAGGAGCTCATCTAACGGCTTGCGAAGCTCCTCTAACTCCCTGGGGGACATTCTGTAGACTGCACACTTAGGAGTTCTACTGTCGGTCTCTATCTCTATCATGTGCTGGATGGATCGCGGCACTACCCCTGTCAGGGACTCAGTCAAGTCTTTGAATTCTTCCAACAACTTGGCTATGGTTGGATCTGTGGAACTTATTTGTTCCTTGCCCTCGGTGACAGGTCTAACATACACTACAAAGACCTGTTCCTCTAACTGCTCCTTTTTTACTAATCGCGCGAACGCGGGAGCACTGAGACAGCAATGTGCCAAGGTGTTATCTACACCAGACGCATGGAACAAGCGGGCAGTCTTAACCTCGCCTGACGGACTAGGGAGCCTACACTCATGCTCTCTCAAATGAAGTGTGGCCCCTGCTGCCTCTCCCCAAATCCATTCCTAACACTATATCGAAAGGAAGGTCATCTTGTACGAGGAGAGTCAGGGAATGGAGAACTTTCTCCACCTTCCCAGGCGAAAATACGCCTGGACTCCCTCTACATAGTCCTCAACTCGCATCGTGCGGTTGTCTGCGAGGACACTGACTATGGGGTCTGCCAATTTCTGGACTTTTAATCCCAGCTTCAGCTTCTTCAGCGCCCTACGGTTAATATAACTGCGGGTGGCACCTGAGTCTATGAGGGCCCCTACTCTGCTTCTAAAGGCTTCTACATCTACCAAGATCAGTTGTCCTTTACTCTCTTTCTTCATCTCGGCCCAGGCTGGCATTCTCTCCTTCAACTCTTCTACCACGCCTGTGAGGGACGTGCCTAAAGAGACGCTAACACAGGCGGTCTCTGGACAGCTAGCTAGGCACGGGCCTGCAACCTCTGCCATAGGTTCATGTGGGTTGGGAGTGTCCTGTTCGCGCGCGCTCACTTCTCCACATGACCTTGAAGTAGGGGCAGTTGCAACCCCTACTGGCAGCTGCCTTCTGACTGTTGGGCAGCCTAACGGGCCTGTCTATACTTAGGACAATATTTAATTACGTGCGCCGGGTCACCACAGAAAACGCACTGACCCATGTTCACGCGTTCTTGCCATAATCGTTGGTCCAAGCCCAAGTCTTCCCAAGTCTTCCCAGGGCCTGCCCTGTGGCAAGCCTGGGTGCCATCCTCCTTGAGGTGCTCTTCCACCTCCTCGTTGTGGGGACCGATTACCCTGGCGATTTAACGGGGGACCTTGACCCCTACCTCCCGCTTGGCGGTTTCCTTGGCCGCCAACCCCCTGCGCGCCCGGTCCTCGACCTCCCATGGCCTGGCCCCTTTGGCCCTGGCCTCCTCCTCTACCTTGCGGCCTCCCTCCAGCCACGACAGCAGCATAGGACCTCCCTTGCCCCACACTACTGCCATCATCCTCGAGGCCCCACTCGATCTGACTATACGGAACCTCGTCTGTACCACCTTCCTCTAAGGTAAGGATCATATGATCCTTGGCCTTGACTTGGCCAGAGATGGCACGCCCTTTCCGCCCTTTTCACTTCTCCAAGTCTTTGTGCCAGAAGGTGGTAACTGGCATAGACTTCGACTCATACAGGACGACTTCCCTACTGAATGCATCATATGTGATGCCGGCCTGTTGAGATTTGTCAAAGAAATGCCCGCGCAGGGCTTCTAGTATGGCACGATAAAACAATTGGACCAACTGGGTCTCAGTGACCGGAAGGCCACTAAGTCACCCATGGTACCCTTGAGTGCCCTAGCACTCCTCCACTGTCGTGAGTGGAACGTTTGCAGCTTGTCAGAGGCTCTAATGCCTCACGTTGGGTCAGCGAAACGCTCCTTGAGGAGCTTGAGGAATTGGGAAAGAGGGGTGACTTTGAAATATGCAACCAGGTTGTTTTCACGAGCAGGCGGCGAAGATGAAGAGGTTGGAGGAAGAGATGAAGAGAGTACAACAAGAGGAGGAAGAAAGAAGAAAAGTTGTTGAAGCATAAGTGGCAGCAGAAGAAGAGAAAGAGAGAATGAGGATTGAGAGTGGAGAAGAGAGCAGTGGTGGCACGATGATGAGGGAGACATATATTGAGATGGAGAAGAAGATCAGCGAATGGGTCGCTAATTTATCGTTGGGTGAAGAGGAGGAGGCAGAGTCCTATGTGGCTGAGGATGAGAGGGCTGCACTAGCCAGTGAGCTAGCAACAATGACAGATCCTATGGAAAGGCGAGAAAGGGAGGAGGAGCAGACATTGGCATGGAAGTTGACGATGAAGCGAGAGAAGAAGAGGAGGAGAGAGGAAGTGAGTAAAATGACTGCAGAGGTGGCGAAGGTGCAAGCGTGCAGGCAGGAGGTGTTGGCCCAGCCGGATGATAAGGCCAAGTGGGACAAGGTACTGGGGTACCTGGAAGTGTTGAGTAAGGCCTGGATGGAAGAGCGCCAGGTTAGCTGGAGATGTAGCCTTAAGTGCCATGCGGTCAGGATTTAGAGACTTTGCGCCCGAGATCGTCACCCATATTGGGGGCGAAGTTAAACAATTGAGAGACAATGTAGGGAAGTTTTGTGAGGGCGCCATTCAGGGTGCCAAAGCTGTAGCCGCTGTAGAGGGAGAAGCCAGACCCCGTAAGGACCCAGTGAAACTTAAGTTCCCAGATGCGTACTGGGGAAAGAAGGAAGAAAACTTTGACAACTGGGAAGCCAGTGTCAATAGTTATATTTACTTACAACACATCCTGATTGAGGAACAAGTCCTCATGGCCTTCCAGGCCCTCAAAGATGAAGCGGCTAGTTTCGCCAGGTTCGCTTGCTTCTCACGCTCTTTTCTCTCCCTGTTCTCTCTAACTAAGGCGGCCGTCTTTTCTTGTTGCTCCTTGCTATAGGGGCTAGTTTCTAACCCAGTACGGGTCTCAACCATGGTGATAGGTGCACAATCAGGATGATTCCGCTCCTCACCACGTAGACTCTAACCCCTGACTAACAACCTAGGACTCAATTTAAGACTCGCAGAATCCGGACAGGGATCCTGTCAACTATGGTCTCTAGCCTAGACCTAACTACGGTTGTCACTACTGAACCAGTGGCTGATCAGGAGGCATTTAAGGAGATCCCCCGTAACTCCTCAAAAATTCTTTAACGTCGCAGACAGGACGACG
>BFEA01000163.1:969606-983767 GCA_003427395.1 Chara braunii | reverse complement strand
AGGAGAGAGGAAGGAAAGAGAAGATGAAAGAGGACGAAGCAATCCATGGAGGAAGGGAACTGAAAGAAGGGAAGAGGACGGGAGAACCGAGAGAAAGAGGGAGAGAGGAGGCGAGGGGGGGGGGAGGGATGGAAAAGGAAGGAGAGGAGGAGGAGTAAGAGAGGGAGAGGGAATGATGAGAGGATAACCTTGAGAATTGACGGGATCTGGGCTGATTGCGCTCTGGAGGACTGGATTGATGACGACAGCGCTAATTGGGCTGCTGCTGTCGTGATTCTCATCGACGGTGGCCCCAAATTGCCGCGCCAACCAGACGCGAATTCGCGATGTCGACACGTGGCGCACACCGCCATATCCACGATGTCGACAGGTGGTGGCGACACGTGGCGCATCTCCAAGATACCTCCTGGCCAATAGCTGAGCTACGCTGGGCAACACCTTCATCCGCGTTAGCATGGCGGCGGTGCTGTCGATAATACTGACGGAATGATGACGAGGCGGAGGAGCAGCAGGGAGAGGAGGGAGGAGGACGCCGACCTCGATCTCCCATTACTTCCACCACTGCCATGGAGCCATCCTCATCGTCATGCTAATCTTCTTCAGCCAAACACGCCTTCCTCATCCGAGATGCCGGATGATGACCGGTAGCTATTGCAAGAACGACAACGTTACCAACTGGCCTAGCTCAGGTAGTGTACCTCCTGAACTGTTGCAATGCAGAGCCGAGTTCGAACTCCGCGACAAGCAGATGAGTGAAATAGGGCATAGCCACACCACTCTGGAAATGTGCAAAATGAGAATGAACTTCCCGCTATAACATGGCCAGATGCACCCGCCACATTTTTGTCTTTTTTCTCACATTTCGAGAGTGGTGTGGCGAGGCCCATACTACTTAGGGCCGGTCAGTTCGATGATAGTGGGCATCGCCACACCACTCTCGAAATGTGCAAAATGAGAACGAAGTTCCGGCTAGACCATGGCCAGATGCAACCCCCACATGTTTGTTTTCTCCACATTTCGAGAGAGGACCATGGCCAGATGCACCCCCCACATGTTTGTCTTTTCCACATTTCGAGAGTGGTGTTCGTCTTTTCCACATTTGTCAAAAGAAAGGGAAAATTGTGGAAATGACCCTGAAAGTTGGGGTATTTCGAGGCATAGGTATGGTGAAATGCCTCTACTTAAACGTTGCGAAATACCCCGCTTGCCAATGGGACATGTCATATTTTGCATATACCCCTACCGGCCCTAGGAAACTTGTCTATCCTCAAGTTGATGTTTGAATTTCACCACCTTTGGGATCGAGAGTCGGTAGGTTGCTTGATGGTGGTCACAATAGTCAGGCACAAGCTGGATAGAATGCTCAACACTGCGCATCGGAGGGATCCTGCTGTATGAAAAATACGGGAGAAAAACGTCAAGGTACTCTCGAACCAGGTCACGAACAGCGGGTTTTAAGTCGGCCGTGAACCGTTTGAGTTCCTCAGCGTCTGCGTCAGCATGAGACGTATGTGTGGACTCGCCAATCGACGGCGGAGGAACCTGGGATGTTGAAGGGGTGTTCGTCAGTTGAGGGGTGGATGTGGAGATGGGAGCCGCGAAAATGGAGGAAGGGTCAGGGGGATCGGGCTCCAAATGTCGCTATGACAGTAGTTAAACGTTGCGAAATACCCCACTTGCCAATAAGACATGTCATTCTTTGCATATACCCCTACTGGGCCTTGGGAAACTTGTCTATATGCCCCGGTATTCCTTTTTTTTCTTTTTTAAGGCAGTGTTTTTAAACCACTAGTACCTCGCCAGTGTTGGGAAATTATGGTTTTTCCAAACTCCTGAAAATTCGGAGGTTGGGGCCGACGACGGCCGCCATTGATAAATCTGATCGACGACAGTCATTTCATTTCGGCCATCCGAAAACGTCGGAGGCCCACCCAAGGTCCACTATACTAGTGGTTTAAGCCTAACCAATTCAATTACCTGTCAAACATGGACAAGACCCTTTTCATTATTTTTTAATTTTGATTATAGATTACGGGGAACCTCGTAGCAGCCACAACTCAAACCTCCAATGAGGGAACATGCGGGAGTTGAACCCAGTAGGTGTGATACCTGCTACAGCAGGTGGACGATATCGATCAGGGGTCATCCGGTAGCATCTGGACCGAGTTTCTTTGATGGATCAGTCGTTATGCCTCCCCTCCAGTCCCCTTCCCCTATGAACATCAACAGTTTCTGCTAAATGTCACTCGGGGGGACCAACGACCTATCTCCACGTACCAAGCATCAAACTTGTCCACAAAGGTCCACCAGGCCAATGGGAATTGAACTCAAGACCTCATGAATATCACTTGTGTGTCTTACCAACTGAGCTAGGTATTTATGGTCGTTGGACCTTGTAGATGGCAAAAGAAACGTACGACCATTGTAGCCCAGGGCTACAGCATATGGCAAATTTGTCAGTGGGACAGGGGTAGATGCAGAAGTTTAGGGCATTTCAGCGTACTTCTCCGTTTTATGGGTATTTAACAAAATTATCAAACCTGTTGGATTATTTCACCAAATTTTTCCTAAAAAAAAAGGAAAAATAGAAAACAAGGGGGGAGGAGGGAGAGGGGAAAAAAACGTAATGCAATACACTTATCCCTTGCGAAACGTTCGGTGGTTAAGGACCTCGCCACACCACTTACGAAAGAAAAAAAATGTGAGCACATTTTTTTGCAGATGGTGACAAAATACAATCGTTAATATCCAATGTAAGGGGATGAATCTTCTTAACTTCTTAGGGACGATGCACTCACAACTTTCTCGTTTTGTGATCGTGCGGTCACACTATAGTAGCAAGGTTTTAGGGTTTACTGGTAGTTGCACTACTCATCATCTGCCACAATTGTTAATAAATATGAACGAGAGCAAATGACGAAAAACATACCACTACCTTTCAAAATTGTAGCCCCGTTTGGAAAATGACCTCATCTGCAACTTTTGAGGGTCCAACATAAGGTCAGTCTCCGACTACTTAAAAACCTACAAAAAAAAAACATTCAGGCCCTGTTGGTCTACTATAAGGAGGGGTGGGGAAAAAAAAATTGTGTACTTCGAGACTATTGATTTCGAGGAACCCATACAACAAAAAAATTCCCACGAAAAATGAAAGTTGAAAAAACATTCCATAAAAGAAAAATCCTTCATATATATGAATTATCATTCCAATGTTCGTCCAATTCTAAAATTTCCAGTTTTATTTGATAAGTTTCCGTCTAAACATGGGTTTTTCCTTCCAACTACATCTATTTGTTCAAGATGGAATGAAAGTCTGGATGAGTTTATGAAATATTTTAATTAAACTTTCGTTCTACTACAACAAATATCTTCTAATTTAGATTGGATGACCTTATTTATGACTGAAAATCCTTACTTAGAACGACAGTCCAATTAAAATATTTATTGAACTCATCCAGACTTTCATTCCATCTCTAACATTCAGTTCAAATAAGAAGGGATACCCCATTCGAGGAAGGAAAAATTTTAAATAAGACGAAAATTTTTAAAATTGGAATGACATTTTTTAAGATGGAATGAAAATTTAAAATTTAGAATGTAATTTTAGTATAGAATGATTATTTAATTCAGAAAAAAAATTATGTTGTAGCCAAAGGACAATATCACTTGTACTTTCAGTTATGTATTTGGTCACTATCACGGCTACGTATTTGTTGTTGATTTATTTTTTTTCATCTTATCTTCGTTATTCTTTTTGCTTCGTGCGAGGGGGTTATGCTCACACTGGTAAAAAAATGTATCTGATTGCAATCACGTCGTAAGACATGTTTTTATTTTTTTCCTTCTTCTTTTGTTTTCCCTCAGACAGACGATCTCATTCACGGCTTACTCACACTAGTACTTTCGAGAATGTATCACACAACTATCACGGCGTGAAAGATGTTTTATTTTTAATTTTCATCATTATTTTTTTTTGTCAGCCGATTCGATTTATTTATATTTTTAGCGGTACAAAAAACGAAATATCAAATGATGTATTCCCCACGTTGTCGGTGTGAATACCCTTACAAGGGTATCCGCCCCATTTTTTACAAATGACAGAAAAATAATTTTGACTCGAAAATTCAGAGCGAAAGTTGGGTGCATTGTATGAGTCATGACCAATTTTTTTTTTTTTATTTTTCAGTTGTGTCTTTAGAAGAAAAATAGGGTGTCCATGAGCGCGTAGTTTTAGGGCACGCATGACTTTTTTTTTCCTTATTAATGTTACAAAACTGACACAATTGTCGGTCAACCTTTGATTTTTGATTAAACTATGATTAAAAAATATTTTATTTTGATCAGTATGTTTGACCATGACGCGTATGCGCATGCGGAAGGGGGCATGGGTATAGCCGACGTCAAGTCATACTACCGACGTCGTGAATCGTGAAAGTATTGGCGTTTGTTTCTACTTGTAGAGACTTAGAGTCTATGTAGCACGTGGTGCAATAGAGCGTCTGTTATGGTTGCCGCTCAATAAAAAAATTTCTGCAACCTCGGCGAAGGTATGCGTAAGCAGAGTTAGCATAGGCAAAGATTGAGCTTCGTCGTTAAAAATGAAAGAGGCGTGACTTTGGCAAGTTGGATGGTGCAGACGAAGGCTATTAGCAGCACCAAGCCCCCCGTACGACGAACGACGGAGTGTGGGGGTCGTGGATTTGGTTGGGAGGCCAAGTAGTATCATTGGGGCATTCCGGCAGGTCCATGCCAAACACGGTACCCATTATATAGATTTATGCCACTGCTAATATCAACTTTAGGCCTAGCACTATTGCTTACGGTGTTGAATTTTCAACAGGTAGGTTCGAGATCGTGGTTAGCGACCGACGACGAAGGAGTGATGGAGTGTTTGAAGAAAATCGAGGGGTTGAGGGTCCGGCGGGGCTATCCCCCTCGGTTTTATCGGCGATTTCAAATATGGACCCGACCGACGAGACAAAAAAAAAGCCAACTGTTCCTTTCTCTTTTCCCGCGCTTCGTTTTCGATTTTATTATCTTATATATTATTTACTGTTTTTTTTTTTGGAAAATTTATCTAGCGCCCCTGTAATTTTCATTATTTTGCCCCACGCCCCTCTAACAGCCCAGTTACCCTGTCGTGCCCCTCTAACCAAGATTCAAATTTCCCATAGAACCCCGGCGTCGGTTGGGCCTGAAATATTTTTGTTATGACCCTCCCTGTACACGTTCCAAATTTGCAGTATGCCCCTACCAGATAGCCGTTAAGTACCAGAACCAAAATTTTCCATATGCCCCTACTTGTAGGATGCATGTTTTCAGCACACTTTTATGGCTATGCGCATGATGGCCACTTCATTTTATTTATTTATTTATTTATTTTTCTCTCTCTCACACACACATATACACACACACACACACGGTCATTTTTTGCAGTAACGCCACATGCTTCAAATCATAGAAAGATGTATGCCACTCATGAGGGCATACATCACAGGGGCCGATGAAATGAGACTAGTTGTCCAGTAAGGGCACCGCGAAAAGTTGCGTCCCTTGCTGATAGGGGCATGCAAGAAAGTTAGAGGCCTCAATGGCATGACAGGGTAAGTGGGCTGTCGAAGGGGCACTATGCAAAGTAATGGAAATTGCAGGGGCACCAGACAAATTTTTCCTTTTTTTATTTTGATTTTCCAGTTTTTCTTTGGACCGGGTGTGGCACAGGTTTCAAAGACAGGTGACGCGACAATCGGGCATAGCTCATTTGGTAAACCCTTACAATTAGATGACTATAATAAAATATCTGGAAATTATCCGGTCTCGGTCAGTGCAATGTTGATATCTCACGATCGTCGCCCTTTAGTTAGACATCGGATGATCATCAAAGCAATTAAGGACCTTGAGCACGCACATCTTCTAGCTGGCCTATAGAGGTGCTTGCATGATCGGAATATGATCGGAATTCCTATATCTTGCCCGAGTCTTGAAATGCGGGTCAAGGAGGTCAGCGTGCATGCGAGTCGATGGGTAATAAGTCGTGAGGCGGAAGAAACCTGCGTGGCAGATGCACCTTCCGCCAACCACGATTTGTTGTAAGAGTTTAGCATGAGCAGGCTGTTGAGGTTGGTGTTGATGCTGGTATTGGGACCGGCGTCGAAGCCTGCTAACTAGGCAGTTGGTACACCCCTAAACAACTGAAGTACATACCTGAGTCCGATTACCGTTGGCAACAAACGAGTAATGTATGGCGGTTTTGAATTACTTGGGGCGGACCAGTTCTGTGGTGGCACTATGGGGCATGATTTCTGCTTGTATCCCTCGATACATCCGTTAAAAATAAGAGCGATAATGAGAAATTGGCATGACCCCTGCATCTAGTTTCGGGGCTGGCCATGCAACCAATGGGTTGTCTCAGTTGGTACCCCAAAGAACTATTGGAATACAGGCCTGAGTTCAAACTCGGATGGAACAAGATGAATGAAATTGTTGAATTACATAGGGTCAGTGGGCTCAACGGACATACTCCAAGGCCTTCGCCACTTTCCTCACCTTCTCTATTTTTCCTAGGTTGAAATTAGTGGTAGATTAAGGGCGGATTCATTGCGAGGGAAGGAGTGATAGGAGTTGACCCACCCCGAGCTAAAATAAGGTGAGCAAACTATAAGTTACGCAGCCACAATTTTCTTTTCCTTTCTGCTTGATAGACAGAATGTTGTCAGACCGGGCAGTGAGCGGGCGTCAATTTAGAGATAGCGGCGTTACTGAAGAAAGGAGGGGATGGCGTTACTAGGTAGAAGATGAAAACGATGGGGAGGAAGAATAACAAAGGGGAAAATGTGATATCTCGCTCGTTCCTTGATTGATTCGAGCGGGAAAATAGGCTAAGTGGGGGTTTTGGGATGCTATAAAGTGAACGATCGCGCCATATTTTTTATTGGGGCAGTAGTTCGAGCGATATTGGCAATATGAGTTGCGCGACTATTACGGAAAGTGACGATGCTAATGCATCTTCCTGTGTTCTAGGGGAGATAACATTCTTATTTAGTGCATACCGAAGGCGTGCACAGGGATGGAAGTGTTGATCTTCCTTGTCAAGATTGATCGTGCTAGTTCATATGGAGTTAGTAGTAGAAAAGAAGAAAGGAAGAGAAAGAGAAGAGGAGAAGTGCGCTGCCCCTCACGACATATGTGCTCCTCGTCGCGGTAGTCGTCGAAAGTGATCGTCTCGGTGATGTTCGTCTTCGTCAGAATGATCTTCATCATCATTTCCAACATCGTGATAATCGTGACACTGATCGTGGTCGGGTTCATCACCGTGCCGATAATGATCGTCGTTACGGTCGTGTCCACGCTCATCCCGGTGCCGAGCGCACCGGTCCCGCAGGGGGACTCTCCCGACCGCATCACGCAGGATTTTGCGAGGCTTTGTCATAGAGCATTTTTGCCCCTCTGGCAAAGTGCGCCAACCATACCTCTCGCGAACCCCTACGACAAGACAGGGTTATGCGAGGTACAACTTACCTCCACCCGCGGGAGCTGTCACCATCCCCTGGGTGGGCGTATCCCCGCTGAGCTACCGAACCACGTACGGAAGCTTTTCGTATACAAATATAGAGGTGGCCCGACCGAGGGCATTTCTCGTTCGCTGTAGCATAGGGAGCACGCGTGGTCAACACCCCTCAATCGGACCTGCACGCGAATCGACGCATTGGGGGGCTGAGGTCCCAAGCACGACTCATCGTCGGTCCACTAGGACGTAATCCACTCACGGCACGTTACACTACAATGAAATCAAAATACACACACAAAGACAAAACTCTCCTAGTCCTTTCAGTGTCTGACCCATAACCTTTTAACACAGAAATCGGTAAGGCGTCGTACGCGAGACTTAATATAAAATCGTGCGGGCGATAGGCCTTTCTCATATCGACCAGCAATGCAAGCATACATACGCAGTTGCAACGATGGAGCACTATGCGGTACCCACAATCATGCGACCCTCAATAATATCGGGGGTCACGTTTCGACACTCAAGTGTCGACTTACACGCACCTTGAGGGGTTAACCTCTTGACGCTAGACAACCGCCAAGGCGGTTGATCACCACATCCTCTTCTCCACCTTGCGGAGAGTGGGTGGTACACAGGTTCCGGCCTTTGGTGGCAGTCAACTCTAGTGACTTAGGAGGCAAGCTCCATAATCCAAGCCTGAGGCCTAGAGAGAAATCAAGGGGTTTGACTTTGACGGCTGCCACGGACTACAACGTCCAACCATAATAACTCTAAAAAGCAAAAGGTGAAGGAGATCTCCCTTTTCTCTTAAGACATAGCTTGTCTAACTCTCGCACGCGGTCACAGCAGACCGTACGAATACTAAATGTATATGTAAGTCATAATGTATACATATACATATATGAGGGGTTATGAAATATGAGGCTATCACTTTTCACAACCACCGTAGGGTTCCCTTCAACCATTATAATTATGCAAAGCAAAGGTAGTTCAAACAGTCAAGCAGAAGTTTGTGTGGTATCAGACGATCACTCTCACATCAGTTGTGTGACTTGTCCATTCGCATTCACACTATACTCAGACTATCACCAAGCTCAATTCAAAGATCTTATAAGTATACCTGCAATCGCACAGAGTTCGAACAACAACATCACACACACTAAGGGAGTCAACTTTACTGCTTTATGTGACTCACACCCTACCTTATGCATACAAACCCCAACCAATTTCCATCATCTCTCAATAAAGGTACTCAGTCTTTAAAAATGACCACTTAAAAAAAAAAACATGGGTGAAACCCCCAAGAAACATACAAACCCATAAAAGCCAAAATCTCAGATTGATATGAAAAAACATGGAAGTTGTGTTGTAAACTGACCTGTTATCAAAAGATAACAGAAACGTGATCCTTCATAGAGTAAGACCGAACGAATCAAACCTTTAATCGGATCCGTAGACCTGCATCACAATTCATGCCAAAGCGGATCAATGTTATGTTTAAGACAGGTGGAGGACATGGTCCATGTCGTAGCCTAACTCCTCTGTTAACTTTCTCCTTACCTTTTTTCAATGAGTTTTCAGACATTTCTGAAAATTTTGGCAGCATTTGCCTTAGTCAGGGTAGTTTGTCAAATTCTTCCTAGCAGAAAACAATTTAACTCCTTAAATTTTACAAAATTTCGGCAGTGTTTTCCGTAGAAAAAGAATATTTTCAGAATTTTTACGTGTCAAAAAATGACTAACTCTTTCAAATTTATAAAAATTTCGGCAGCGCTTCCCGTTGGAAAAGGAGACTGCCAAGATTTATAGTATTTTATACAAAGATGAAAATTCAAAGACAAAGTAAAATTATAGTTGTGAGTAACTTCTGACACTCACTTGATAGTTAGAACTGAGATTGTTTACACGATTCTCCTTTGAAGATGGTATCGTGAGCTATCACTAGTCCTAACCTCCAGTAAGGTCAGTCCTATCATATCCCAAACTTCTTTCTCATCATTTATCTCACCTACCTATAGCTCCAGCACTCAAAGAGCATCCAAAGCGACCAAACTATCAAAAAGAATACCCCAGAGATAAACCTCAAAAACATACATAGCTGAGTGAAACAACATATCTCGCCAACCCTCAGGTTCCTTTCCAGGTCACATAGTTCATTAAAAAACCCTTATTATTCATTTTTTACCTTTTCTTACATAAAACATAGGATCAATCAATCCAACTTATGGATGTAACTGACCTGCCAATTTATATGACTAGGCCACACCAACTTATGGTACCCTTACCTGGTAAAACAAGTATACGTAAGGCATAAGACCAAACTACACCAACTTATGGTGTAACCAGTTTCTGCCTAGACGATCGACATAAGGTGTATGACTGGGTTGCACTAACTTGTGGTGAGGCTGGTCAGCCTGATTATTCGACATACACAAAGAGTGGAACCTCCCCAACTTATGAGGGGGCAACCTTACCCTGAACAACAATAAAGACATATGATCAGGACACACCAACTTATGATGTGCCTAGCCATCTCAAATAGCGACATATGGCGTAGAACCAGGCTATCCAACCTATTAGTAGTCCAACCCATCCTAGACAAAACCACATGCGCGAATGACCGAACAACCCGCAACTTATGTGTTCGTCCAACCTTCGTAATACAACAATGTTCAAAAAATAAACATAAGGCATAAAACTCACCACACCAACTTATGGTATGATTAGTCTCTGCCTTAACAATTGACTTAACGCATATGACCAGACCGCACCAACTTATGGTGAGGTTGATCAGCCTGAACATTTGACATACACGAAATGACTGAGCCACCTCAACTTATGAGGGGTTCAGCCTCTGCCTAAGCAAACGACGAAAGGCATATGACCAGGACACACCAACTTATGATGTGTCTAGCCAACCCACACGATGACATATAGCGTAGAACTAGGCTACTCAACTTATGAGTAGTCTAGCCCCGCCTAAATAAGCAACAAGTGCGTGTGACCGAACAATCCGCAACTTATGCGTTCGCTCAGCCTCCGCAACACAACTACATTCAATAAGTAAGATCAGGTCTTCAGACGAGTGACTAAATCACCTCAACTTATGAGGATCCCCATCCAAACATCAACTTACGTTTAGAAAGAAAAATAGTCAAGTTTTATATTATCTCTCCGCCTTTTGTGTTATCAGGGGCATAGGACCAACTACCCAATTTATCGATGAGTCAGCCTGCTCAAAGTTACCACTTAATTTTATACTTTGAATTTTATTTTTTCCTCTGCTTTATCTGCTACCGGCTTATATGGCTAGATCTCCCAACTTATGGGGTCCAACCTGTCAATGATATATGTAGTATATAGTTATGTCAGATTGTATACTCAGGTTCCACTTATGTTCGCGGCTCATGACTTGATCACACCAACTTACAGTGTGACTAGCCTGCCAAAGCAAGTAAACATAAGGTATAAGACTGATCCACACCAACTTATGGTATGGTCAGTTTCTGCTTAGATAATCGACATAAGGCGTATGACCAGACCCCACGAACTTATGGTGAGGCTGACCAGCCTGAACATTTGTCATACATAAAGAACTGAACCACCTCAACTCATGAGGGGTCCAACCTTTACCTGAATAAATGATGAGAGGCATATAACTAGAACACACCAACTTATGGTGTGGCTAGTCAGCCCATACAATAACATATAGCGTAGAACCAGACTACTCAACTTATGACCAGCAACAAGTGCGTGTGGTCGAGCAACCTGCAACTTATGCGTTCGCCCAGCCTCCGCAACTCAACAACAAATAAAGTCACATTTTCATTATGTATGAATTCACATAAGTAATCTAAATTCTGATACACACTTGTTAATTTAGCCCCTTTTCATATCATGTCTTGAAATGAAAACAAATAAAAAATAAAATTTTTCTTAATCATACCTTCAAGCACATAGATAAGGGGTAGTACAGTTTAGGGGATAGGATCACACGTGTAAAACGAGCATTATACCTGGATGTTCCCTGCCTCCAGAACCCCGCCTGGGCTCCGGCAGAGCTCCCGCAATCGGTGGGTGAACCTCCCACAAGGTCTTGCTGCGGTCCTATGGCTTGCAATCTCGCCTGCCGCCTTCCTCTCGTAACCTCAGATTAGACTTAGAGTAAGAAGGACAAAGGTAGATAAGTCAGACTCTCGAAATCCAAGAGAGGGCCGACTCAACTCATGTGAGAGGGCCTTGTAATCTTCAATCACCTGAGGGCCTCGCAATGATGGCCAAAAGAATGTAGTGAAGCCGGCCAAACCGCGACCAAAACGCAAGTAGCAGCCTCCTGACAGTCCCTCAAGTCGCAGCTGTAACCCCTCTTGCAGGCCTAATCGCCCTCTCAAAGTTACACGGTCTCCCTTCACAAAAGCGTGATCATCCCCTCGACCCGCAGTGTCGTTACCTATGATTGGATCGCTGCTATGTTGCCCCGAAAGACCGCGTTCAAATAGAACACACACTTATGCTCTATTTCGAAGCGTAGATAAGAAAGGATAACGAACTTCAACCAAAAACCTTGCGCACGACAACCGTGCCCTGCAAGTGTTTTGCAAGTGCTCAGCGTAACACAGCGTACATAGTAAATGTACGACGACTGCACACATTGAAGATCTCAGTGCAACAACTCAGTTAAGTGCGCAGCAGTGCGCACCGTACGGGCACAACAAGATGCACAGTGAGTGCGCAATGAAATCCCTCTCCCAATAATGTCAACATTGGTACAGACTGCAATGGTCATTTTAATCCAACAACAAAACACAGATGATAATAACCTGATCCAGCAGCAGGATCACAATCAATGGTAGTCTGCAGCACCGCGGCAACAGTCTGTTTGATCACAACAACTGCTTAGAAGAAATAAATTTCACCGCCATAGTAACCTTCGCAAGAGGTCTCACCAACAACTGACTTCAGTGAGCAGGTCGGCGACCGAAATAGCCTACCACAACCTAAAACAGAAAACTACCGCCCTTGACAACGTATCCTTCTTGCCATTGAGCTATACCAGCAACAACTTTGTAGATCAGTAGTAATGTAGCAGCAGTCTGAAAACTCGTTGCCCTGCTGTATTGCTTTGAGTAAAACAGTGGCACCTTGTGGTGGCAACTGCTGCTGCCAAAACAAACACCTCTTTCAAGGCATAGCAACGCCCTCCAAAAACACAGCAACTGTATTGGTCTCAAACACCGCACCGCCCTCAACAACAGGTAAAAAAGCAAGGACAACTCGCCACAGCAAGCTGCCGTAAAAAGCAGCTGCAACACTTTGACAGTGGAAACAAACCGATCAGTCCTCGTCACAGATGTATTGACACCGAATAGCACCCACAGGCATCCGTAGTGTTACACCAAGTACCTACGACAGGCGCTGAGTACTCGCCATCCAGCTGGCTCGTGCACAGTCATCTGCCTGCAATGTGCTTCAGTTGGGACGAGCCAACGAATTTCCCCATGGATCAAGAGAATTCATAGTAAACGCTGCTACTGCAAAAAGTACAGTCGGGATTATGACCATGCCAGCATGTGACTACCTTCGTAACAATTGTGAAGATGATCCTGACAATGGCATCTCCCCCCACTTCGATCGAGGAGCACCAATCGGGATGCGACATCCCCCTCCGAATGTGCAGCATGAAGATGGATCTTCTGCTAGAATGCGGGAGTACACTCTGATGCTTCGTGCAGGAGTTGCATGATACCAACCAGACTACCTGGTAACCTCTCTCTCTCTCTCTCTCTCTCTCTCTCTCTCTCTCTCTCTCTCTCTCTCTCTCTGTGGCAAGCGAGTGACCTGGGCGGCTTCAATGAGTGGACCTGGGCGACTTCAACGATGAGCGCCTTACCAAGAACGCCTTGTCGTGCACTGCCATGATGTCTATAACGGCGGGGGGGGAACGAAGATTCAGTGCACCGATCAGATTAGCGCAATCATGATGGGAAGCACCGGCCAACTCGATCTTGATGAAGGAAGATGATGACCGCTACTATGAAGATCCGGACTACAAAGATCACGAAGAAGAAGACCCCGCAATTGAGATGGCGGACAACTACTTCCTCCGATAGGACGTGCAAAATCGGAGTGAATCTTCCGCCAGACGTTGGCCAGGTGCATCGACACTTACCACACTCCTCTCGTGTGTCGCCAACATGGGGACTCTCGCCTCACACTACTGCCACCGATCATACGAGCAACGCACCGCCCAACAGGTAAGTCTCCAACCTCTCGGTACACCCCATGCTACTTCCATAGATGGGATGAGCAACCCCGATCGACAGGTAAGCCTCCGACCTCGCAGCAGTCTTCACGCTATTTCCACAAATATGATGCGCAACACACCGCTTTCAGGTAGGTATTCAACTTCGCCGCAGCCCTCACGCTACCTCCATTGCTAGACTGCACAAAAACGGAATGAATCTCTCACTAGAATAAGGAAAGATGCATCGCCCGTGATTTGGTTAACGAGCAGTTTGGAACCATAGTTCGACATTCGGTTCCTCCCGCATTGTTGGTACTCCAAGGTATGTGCTTATTCTCCCCCTCCTCCTCATCTCTCTCTCTCTCTCTCTCTCTCTCTCTCTCTCTCTCTCTCTCTCTCTCTCTCTCTCT
>BFEA01000163.1:951673-969131 GCA_003427395.1 Chara braunii | reverse complement strand
GAGAGAGAGAGAGAGAGAGAGAGAGAGAGAGAGAGAGAGAGAGAGAGAGAGAGAGAGAGAGAGTGTTTCGGCAATGGCCACCGGCATGGCCGAAAGTCCGCCCAGTACCAACACCGCCCAGTCCGCTGTTGGTACCAGGACCGGCCTTGAGTCCTGGTACCAACACTGGACTGGGCGGCTCACGACAGCCTGGGATTTGCGGTGTCTTACCCATCTGCACCCGGCCACGCTCGAACTCAGGTCCCCATTTCAACAGTTCATGGGTGTACCGATTGAGCTAGGCCCATTATTTGCCTGGCCAGCCCCAGTACCAGACGCAGGGGTCACGACAGTCTGCTGCAGCCTTTGTTGGCACTCCCTCTGGCCATGCCCTGCTCCGCCATAGTTCACCATTTTTTTGGTCCCACTGGGAATGCTCATACCACGACCCCAAATCTGCAAAATATGCAGATTTGGGACAGACCAATTCAAGGTTTTTGGCATGGGTCAGGTCACACTGCTGTACCTTTTCAAATGGGACAAAGCGTTCGCTGTCTGCAGCAATGGCAATTCGGTACTTTGCTGGTCACATGGCGCTATCCACAAATTGTGCAAGAACTCTTGTGAATGAATTTTTACCAATTCTCGAAAATAATGCCAAGAATAAATAAATAAAATAGGGCATCTGCGGTTACCCCAGATGTGATCGCAAATTCCCTTGCCCCGCGGCTACGCAGGCTGTTGACAAATGGGCACACGTAATGGTAGCTTTAGGACCTCGACAAATCTATGTGACCGCTCCTGCACCTCGCCGGCCCCAACAAGCGTGCTCACACTCAAACCTCTCACAACAGATCTTGGGTGGCTGGTGGTGCTCCCACAACGGGCCC
The DNA here is from genome assembly GCA_003427395.1 of Chara braunii. Classification (NCBI taxonomy): domain Eukaryota; kingdom Viridiplantae; phylum Streptophyta; class Charophyceae; order Charales; family Characeae; genus Chara; species Chara braunii. Next base: position 968,262 of record BFEA01000163.1, on the reverse strand, counting down.
TCGCCAATGAGGTTTCACCTGCCTCGTGGGCCAACACCCCCACCAGACCCACAAAAAGAGGCGCGTGCTCAAGATCCTCGGACATCCTTGCCACAATACCGGCCGCAGCAGCCCATGCCGGTTGGCATCCCACATGCAAGCGAGAAAGGGCGGTGATCTTGAAGTACCAACGTTGAGTTGCGCTGTCGTAAGCAACTCAGAATTATTTTATATGTCTGATTCCAGCGGCGTTTGAACCCAGGTCTGTATTTCAACAGTTTCGGGGTGCACCAGCTGTGCTACGCCCACTAGTCCCCACACACAACCCTGGTACCAATACTGGCGCCACACCCCAAAAACGGAACCGACAAATAATTAAATAAAAATAAAAATAAAAATACGAACACCGGGGACTGATGCTTTGGGGAGGGAGACCGTCGGTGCCCCCTCTCGGTTCCGTCAACCGGGCCCATGGATGGGCCGACAACAAAACCAAGGGGGATAGCTCTGTCGGGCCCTCAACCCCCTGGCATCTTCAACCGCTCCAATGCTCCACCGCCGCCGGTCGCCGCCTCGATCCTCGTACTTGCCGCATGAAACTCTAATGATATAACCAATAGTGTTAGTGTCCAAGGCTGAGATGAACGACTGCAAATTTCAATATAAACTGGTGTCGCACGACATGCGGTCATACCAAAATATCCCAAGGTCACTCCTTCGCCTACGGACCAATTACCGACTTACGACGCCTGCCGCTCATAAGTCCTGGTTCCGTCCACGACTGCCAACCTCCTACATCAACCTCATGGAGGCCCCCGCTCTCGTTCTATTTTCTCTCGCACACTCCAATTACTGCCCAAGGCAACACCACTTTCGATGACATCTGTCGTATGAACGCAGGTGCACCACAATCACTTTAATAAAAAGAAAACCAAAATTTTGTCATCGGAAACGCCGACTCTATAACATCAAAATAAGAATCATCACGTGTGCCTCAAACTGTGTGCCCACACACTCTCTATTTTTGGTCAACCACTCAATCAGTGTAAGTAGCACTCTACCGTGACTCGCGCGAGGTACTTAAATGTTGAACAAAACTTATTTTCTGTCACTTGCAAAAACCAGGGCGGATACCCTTGTAAGGGTATTCGCGCCGACAACGGCCAAGTGGTGACGAATCAATTTGGACCCAACTCCGCCCCACAGATGAATATGATGCCGCCAGGCTTCCCAACGGCCGAGACCCAGGCCATGGGACCACTTCAACCCCTTGCGCAACGAGCATCACAAACCAAAGTGGCTGGAGGGGGAGCTAAAGAACAAGGAGGCAGCAGTGACCACGGGAATTGTGGTTGTGGCTAAGGAGATCGCAACGGTGGAGGACGAGGCCATGATGGAGGCCGAGGGGGTGACCGTAATAGAGGCGGGCGAGGTGGCGGATGAATAATCAACGTAGCCAAGGGCAGGATGATCAGGATGACCAGGGAAATGACCAAGGGTACATGCACATGCATTTTGAATGGCGAAATGCCATTTGTTGGCATTGCGGGATAAAAAGTCATACTACTCGCTATTGTCAAGTTAGGAGGTATGATGAGAATGAGGGGTTGATATCCTTTAATTTGGACAGGGATATTAATGATAAATTTGAAAGTTATATCGACCCCAAGATTCCTGGAGGTACAAGGAAAACGTTGTCAGAGGGGCAAACGAGCAGCCCGCAGCGCCCGCAATGTTTATAGTATGGCAAGAAAAGAGGATTCCTCTGTACAAGTCGAGGAAGTGGAAAGTGGTGAAGAAGTGACTCAACGACTGGAGGTTGGAACAATTATGGAGGAACCGATAGTTGTAGAGTCAGATGAAGAGGACGCAAGTTTTGAACAAGAACCTGCGTCGGAAATCCTCCATAAAACGAAGGATATAATGAAAAAAATGGAGGTACCAACGAGAGTTGGTAATGGTAAAGAGTTGAGAGTATGGAAGACCAAGTTGCCTACGGTATTTTTATAAAACTCTAGTTTTGAGGCAGTGAAGGGTCAGCAAGAGTACCCAGGTATAGCCATGGTAGGATCGACGCCAAGGTCAGGAATGACCTTCAAACCCCCTACTTGGCATGAAAGGATACCACAAGCAGCCAGTACCAGAGCCCAAGATAGAGCCGGGAATAAAAGAGAGTGAACACATGTCTTCACCAAAAACCAATAGTTAAATAAGGTGACTATATAATTAGAGGGCAATTATTGGCAGATGGATCATCTACGCTAGATGGAGAGATTTCATTAAGAAACAATATTTAAGTAACTTATATGCCTTGGGAAGGATACAAGGAGCCAAAACCGAAGCAGAGGAAAAAACATGTAGAAGTTCCGGACGAGGATGATGATGAGGAAGATGAAAGGCTTCGACACGAAGAGAATAGGCAAGCTGGACAGAGGGCTAAAAAAAAAAGAATCCGGGTAGAAGCCGAATCAATTCAGCGCGAAGATGCACAAAAGAAAAAGAATATGTCGTTCGGCTTGAAATGGGGTTCGATGTGGAGAGAATGGTTGATCACCTCTTGGAAGGTCATAATGACCTTCTGAATTTGAAGGACATTCTCGCATCAGCTCCCAAATTATGCGACGAGTTGAAGGGAGGATTGTTAAGAAAATTGGTGTCAAATATGCATTTGGGGAAGTGGAATGAATTGAAACTGAGACCAAAATGGACTGGGAGTGTAACGTGTGCGGTCTACTAAGCCTGGGAATGAAGGTTTCAAAGTGTACCGCGATGGTGGATAGGGGCGTGGAGATGAACATCATCAAGGAAAGGGACGCAATCAGATTGGGGATGAACATCGACCAATCTGACTGCGGCATCCTAAATGGAGCCAATTGCAAGGTAGTGTTTTGTGGGATGATATCGAATGTGGTTGTTAAAATTGAGAAAGTAAACGCGAGGGTTTGTTTCTCCATTATGTCCGATGTTGATCATGTCATTTTATTAGGAAGGTCGTTCATATGCCAAACTTTATCTTTAATAAGCACGATGAAACGATAATCCTAGTACTGCGTGATCCGGCGTCCAGGAACAACGAGGTAGTTACACGTCGGAACACAGGAGCTCAAAGCGTAAGGAACATATGTCGAGCACACCAGATTTCGCCTTTTTCACAAAAGGCGAAAGCCCTCCTGACCACGTCATGTAAAAGTAAACAAAATGAAACTGAGACAACTTGGAGACGATACAAAACAACCATGTGAATCGCAGAGACAGACGCAGTCGCGTCTCCTCCTCACCGCTCTAATCGGGTCTGCCAATTGTACTTCCCGTGGTCCCCTATGACAGGATAGGATTTCGCGAGGCACAACTTACCTTCCCTAAGGGGCTATCACCACCCTTAGCGGCGTATCCCTACCGAGCTACTGACCCACATGCGAAAGTGTTTACATGCAGTCGCAGAGGTAGGTTAGTCGAGGGTGTTTGCTCATTTCGCTGTAGAATAGATATGCGTGGGTAAAACGTTATCCTAACCTGAACGTTGTTCATTGCTCAGGGCGTTGGTGTCCCAAGTACACGACGTAAATTGGTTGACCAAGACGATTTCTACCAAACGTGAAACCTATATTTCATCCTAGCCCTTTGCACAAAACTCACAAAGAGCAAAATACACAAAATATCAACAAAACACACATATATTAAACATTAGCCTTCAAGGCCTTTGCGAAATTAAAATGCCAGGTCAACAACCAAGGTTGCCGAAAACATAAGCGATTCAAAAAAAACCCTCATACTTATCGAGTTCAGTATGACAAAAATATATTAGTGCGATGCTGAATCAGCTATGCTTTGACTTGACTTAATGAATTGAATTGCCAAAAATCATCCCTCCTTGTCCTTGATATAGTCGAAAAACTTTGAGTCGCAACCCTCAWAAGGAGAGAGGCACTGCAAAAAAAAAAAAAAAAAAAAAAAAAAACCGTCAGCGGGACCTCTTGCCTCACGTACAGGAAGAACCTCGACACAACTCATTAATCTTACTGCAGTTCTACTAATTGAAACATACAGACAAAAATCTTATGACGAACTCATGAGCCCCACCTTGAACGGTTCCACAAGAAATCCTAACTTAGTTGGATACTCCTCTTCGCACAACTCCAAGATATTGTCGCATGATGTGAGTTGGTTAATCATCAAGTATGATGATTAACTCAAAGGTGTACTTCATCTTTCTCTTTGCTTTTGGTTTTATTGCACTACATTTGTGCAACTCTTCGAATGGTGGAACTAACGACTTATCATGTGAGCCGAAAACATCCACCATTTTCCATAACTTGTCAACCGTCCACGTTAAAAAGTTTATTTATCTCTTATTCGTGACAAATTTCTGCCTTGACCAATGCGTGCACTAATATTCTTGTCTGCACATGTAATTACCTCTCAATGCCAAGGTATGATAGTGAAATCAACGGGGCAATCCACATACTATCCATACGACGGTCCTAACTACATACAATTTTTTTATTTTTTATTTTAATTACCTTATGAAACAAAAATATAGTGGCTCCCTCCATTGGACAGTAGGACGTCCAACACCTCTGTGACTCAAACACAACCTCCAGAGGTTGCTCTTAGCCGTGATACACCTGACGCCCATCACCGGCCTAAGCCTCTAATGCGTCAAGGCGTGCGAGCTCGTTGTCGTGGAAAATCAAATTCACGACACTCCAGCCTTGCATAACTCTAACCGTTCGAGTGCCATACAACGGGGTCATCCAAGAGGTTAACCACCACACTATGGCTCGGAATGGTCTGCTCATCCCTAACAGGTGTTGTGTCCCCGTGTCCCCGATCTAAACGACGTCGAAGCGGTCATCGAACGAGGTAATCGTGACACTCACAATGACTCGAGAAAAACATTGGAGGTTACTCGCACGATGGAAATAGAAAGTATAACCATAAAACTCTCCTGCTGTTCGAACCATATTAGCATGAACGTCCGAGCGAGAGTCTAGAAAAAAACCTTAACCGCTCTGAAGTATGTCGATTAAACCAATTCACTGGGTTGACGAACCGTCTCGAACCATCAAAAGTTGCTCAGCTCCTTTGATCAACCTCAAACGTATCATGAATAAAGGAGATATCTCGCAATGGTAAGGTCACATCTACCGCTGCCCATTTGTCCACAAGAGAAACACATCAAGCATTAATCAACTCAAAAGGTCGAGGTTCCTCGCTTTGGAACTCCTCTGTAGAAAAAACATCTTGCCTGAATCGTTGACACTTGTTGTCGCAGGTTCGACGATAGCGATGGACATAAGTGAATGGACCATGCCGCTTGTTATAGCACAAGAGTTTTAAAAGGAAAAACCACCTCACTTCTGGAGTATCTTCGACATACAGATAACACTCATCGTCGTAACGAATCGAAAGGTGAGATACTTCATTACTCCTTCGAGGTGTGAACCCGTAACAGATGATGTGCCTTGCAACGTAAGTGCAAAAAATGCATACTCGAGAGGGATTCCTTAAACTCCGTTGCCATAACCGCGATCTATCCCTCGCGGGGAAAGTGATAGACTGATCATAAATCAACCGGCCAACTCTCACCATGTCGTTCCTTCTTCGCTTGACTTTTACATCCATTCACTTGCTTCCTCGCGTGTATAGAAGAACGTCTCCACCTCCACATTATCTGCCATATGAAAAAACCCAATAATCCCATTAGTAAGCATCCCTCCTTTTTAAATTATGAACATCTTTATCCTTAAGTCTCTTTCCTTTTACGCTTTTTTTTTGCTCACTCTACCAAAACCAAGTTGCTTCACACCCGAAGAAGTCGTCGCAGTTTGCGCACCTCGAGCCAATTCGTGACCCCATCGAAGGTCTACCTATCGATGATTTTGAATCGGTTAACACACATCCGTTCGAGAATCTCAATGTCGTTGAACGGACCTATGTGGCATCATAGTACATGATAAGTCTAAGGTATGGCCATCTAATCTCCTGGTCATATTGAGCCAACAACTTCCTATCTTCAAATTCATAGGTTTGCGGGGGATTTCTCACCATGCCACGATCCATTCTCAATTCTCTCCTTGAAGGGAACACAATGGTTGAGTCGAAAACCATACGGCCAACCCGTTCTGAGTTTACTTCGTGCCTTCCCGCCCGATCTATGTGTCTTGCGGCATCCCCTCTGTTTGAAAACAATAGAATGATCGCAAGTACCGTCGACATCTGAAAAAGAAAACACGAGCGACTCTCGTGAGTTGCAAATTTTAAGTAAGCCGAAAGTTTTTTTTTTTACGACTCCCCTCCTGTTCAATTCAACCACAATCCTTAACCAATAATTCAGAAGTCTATCTCTCTCGAGCCTCTTCCAAGATCTCAGACTTCTTATGACGCAAGACTCCTACGACGGAAACGTCGATAAGGGTTCTGTATAAACCTAATGTTTGTAGACTTTTTTCAGCGTAAGCCTGTTAGACATAATATGACACCTAACGCGGTCATTTGAAAAGTCTGCTAGTTCAGTCATTTTCTCGTGTATGGGTGCGAGGAAACCAATGTCGACTCCTAACCATTGCGTGCCCTACTGTCTAGGAAGTGGTTTAGAGTACTCCTCCTCGCCCGAGCCTAAGGGTCGGATCCTAGAAGTTTGATCGTCTCCATCGAACCGACAAAGTACTCTCCCGTTAAACGGTTCACTTCGGGTCGATAACATGGCCAATTCCTAAAGCAAAGAAGCACCACCCAAAATTTCCTCCTATAATGAGGAAACCCGCAAACTTAGAGCTAGGTTGACCACCCTAACCCCCTATACAGGGAACACAATTTAGACGAAACAGAAGTCTAGAGGGAAAGGGGAGGAGATACTCTTTTGGACGAGAATAGATCGACAGGGCCTTCGAGTTAGGAAAGGGGTACCCCTTAGTCAACTTAAGTTCATTCGTTCCTTTTCTTTTTTTTATGATACAGAGGTTCTTTCCCCGGCCCCGATTACTTTTCCCTAAAAAAGTCATATCGTATTCTTGACCAGTATGTGAAAACATTAAGGAGAAAGTGTAAAAAAATATTCACTTTTTACTTTCACACTCGACGAGATCTAAGTTTTATTTCCACACATTTTCCCTTCGCTTACCTGCATGCCAAGCAAACAAATAATTATGAGAATTCAACTGACAAACCCTTACTCAAGTCAGACCTCCAACAATTTTTTTCCCATTTAACTTTTTCTTTAGCACCCAAAAAAAGAGAGTCAAACAGCGTTGTCAGCGCGAACACCCTTACAAGGGTATCCGCCTTGATTGTTGTAGGTAACAGAAAATGATTTAAATTGAAAGTTGGGAGCATCATGTGAACCTCAACCGAGTTTCTTTCAGAGACTAAGAATGTGAGACAATTTGAAGGGAGCAGAGAGTGTGTGGGCGTACAAGTTTGAAGCGCGTGTGATTTTTTCTTGATTGATATTCATAGAACCGATATAAATGTCGATCGACTTTTGATTTTGATTTAATTATGAGTAAAACAATTTTTCATCTTTGATTATCACGTCTGTCTGTGGCGCACACAAATGTGGCTTGTCGTGGCTGGGGTCAGGTTTGACCGTCAGTGTCTCGATATTCTTTTGGGGTGGCTATTTAAAAATTTTAGTTGAAGGGACCTAAAGTCGCGTATTGCGCAGGGCAGAAAGACATTTTGATTGGCCATATGGAGGCATAGCTTCGACATAGTAACTAGTGTGCGCATCATGGGTGATGGGTTCGGCAGCTGCAGGTTTGGCGTAGGTAGACCAAGGCGTAGGCTTAGGGCGTTTCAATACGACAATGTAGCAAGCGAAACCCGTTTATATGGGTTTCTGCTAGTGTCAATGTCAATCTTTGGCATAACACTACTGATTACGATGTTGGACTTTTATACGACAGGTACAGGGATTGAGACCAGCGATTGGCGACGGAGGAGCGAAAGAGAGCATAAAGAAGGAAACAAAGGGGTTGAGGGTCCGACGGGACTATCCCCCTTAGTTTTGTTGCCGATCCCGGCAGCGGGTCCGATTGTTGGGACATGAGGAGTGTTGGCGGTCCCCTTTCTTCCCCAGCCCCGTTCTGCCTTTACGCACTTGATTTTTGCTTTATTTTGTTTATTTTATTTTTTTGTCGTACTGTATGGAACCGATCCAGGTACCAGTACGGAAACCTGGCCTGAGACCAATGGGCTTAACTTAGTTGGTACACCCACGAACTGTTGAAATATAGACCCAAGCTCGAGTTCAGATGCAATCAGGTGACCGAAATAAAATAATTCTGAATGGACTTATTCTCGAGGTCATGCCCAGACGTCGGTCCTTCAAGACATCCGTTAAAAATGGGAAGATACAGAGAATATTAGCATGACCTCTGTGCATCGGAGATATTGGCGAATTCCTCTATCTTGCTCGTCTTGAAACTCTGACTTAGAAAGTTCAGTGTGCCCGTGAGCCGGCGGGTGTTTCTGGCTGACGGGGCAGAAGGAACCAGAGTGGAGTGGGCCCATTGCCAAGGTATGCAGCACCCGCCAACCTCGATCTGTTGTGAGAGGTTTGAGTGTGAGCATGCTCGGTTCGGACCCGAAAGATGGTGAAACATGCCTAGGAGCAGCGGGGCGAGGCACTAGGGCGGAGGCCGCAACAGCTTTGACTGTGCACAAATGTGCGCCTAGAACCCTTCTCCACTTCGGTCCTCAAAGTTCTCATTTTAATATTTATTACTACCACCAAAATCTGCACCAGGGCCCGCTTCACCTAGGCCCACACTACAGGCTTCGCAGCGGGCCCACGCCCTTCTACTCGTTGTGGCGTCGAGATTGCCACAATGACCGAGCATAGGCCGCGCGCTTTAGCGCCATCCATTTTCGGGGCTGGTTAATTCATTAGGTGAGTTGTTGCACACTCCTTAGTGGATTTCGACATCCATGACTACCATTATGTTGTCTGTATAAATCAACACCCTTTGTGGCGTCTGGACTAGAGCGTAGTTTGACATCGATCAGGATAGTAAATGAGGATGCAGGATCGAATGAACTTGGACGCAGTTTTGCGCCAGATGCAATCGATGAAGGAGAAGATGAAAAAATGGTTATGGTGGGGAGGAGAGGGGATAATTGGCTCAATTCTGGACGGAATCAGGCAAGTAAAGAGCGAATCTTTGTTTTTTTGGGATGGGCGATAATGGATTTGACGTTAGTTTAGTCAGAAAGTCAGTAAACAATGAGTTCGTAAGAGAAGGTGTTGCACGGAGGTGCTGAGAAGAAGAAGATGGAGGGAGCAAAAAACGTAAAACTCGCCCGATTCTTAACCAAAATGGGCGAGGGAGATGAGAAACAGGGGGGTTTGAGGCACCACGAATCGAATGGCATGGTTAGATTTTGCGATAGGGTAACCGTTTTGTTGTTGTATGAGTTGGAGGTTGTAATGTAATAGGCTAAAAACAGAAATAAGTAAGGAGGCTTTGCAGTAGGGATTCATTTTTATTTTGTTTGACATTTGGAAAGTATTGAGAAGTAGCAGTCTTGGTTGTCAGTCTCACCGTCGTGATCACCACACTTCTTTTGGGCGACGTGTTCATGAAGGTAGTAGGGTTTGTGGTATTCGTCGTGTGCCTCTGATCATCGTGAATCTTGGTTTTGCTCCTTACAATGTCCATGTTTTTCATAGTATTTCACCATCAATGACGCAGCGGTCGTGCTCATTGGTGAGACCATCTCCATTGTCGAAGCTTGTCGTGATTGTCATTCTCATCTTCGCAGTCGAGCTGCTCTCCATCCTAAATGTACCAGGCCGTGAAGACAGTCAGGTGCATTAAAAATCGGGCCTGCTACTGTGTAGAGAGAGAGAGAGAGAGAGAGAGAGAGAGAGAGAGAGAGAGAGAGAGAGAGAGAGAGAGAGAGAGAGAGAGAGAGAGAGAGAAACAGGGCAAGATATATCTGCACATGCAAGCCGTTGTTTCAAGGCGAGTGTTGTTCCCAGTCAAATGAGTGGATGCAATGGGTTGTATCAGATTGTGTGGTCCGCACACGCCTTGTCGTTGGAACTGACCTTCGGAGAGGAAGTTCGCCTGTAGTCCAAGGAGCCAGGCTTTGCTGCGTCTTGATAGCTCACCCCACGTCCCTTGGTTCTTCGACGTTCATTTGGTAGGTTGGTCGACGGGATGTGCCCACGCGCCCTTCCGCCATTGCTCACTGCGACCGCTCGTTGCACCCGCTACCTGGTCGATCCCGCCAATAGGCATATGTCTGCCTCTATAAACTAAGACAGGCACAATTAAGTATGAACACTCTACATTGTGGAACTACGAGTGGCTCGTTAGATCAGTTATTTGGTGGATAACCGTGGTATTCTTAGAACTAACATGTGCAGCATATCCCGTCATCCGAAAGGGATGTAGTTATAGGAGAAGTCAGATCTAGGCTTACATTTGAGCTGCACATAGCCAACCAGGGCCGCAACCAGATTGGTAAAAATACAACCCGTGCGAGGAAGAGGGAAAGAGGATGAGGCACGTACCTGATCCCGACGATGGTCTGCATGACCGACATCTACATATACATTAGGTATTGTGGTTAACGACGACAAGATACTTACTGTTCGAAGTTGGGATAGAGTGGCATTGTAACCATGGTCTGAGAACATGACGCAACGGAGAAGAAGAACTTGGACTCGCATTGTGGTGGTCGAGTTTGCTATCTTGAGGAATTGATACCGTTGCTGTTGGTCGTGGTCGTCATCGAGGAACAACTGTCAATTTTAAATTGGTGGGATTAAGAGAAGTTGTTGTTGTTGTTACTGAGCTCACAATGCACATTGCTGGGCATTTTGTTGGAGCGTGTTGGACGCTCGCTGCACATCACAACCCTTTATGCTACTGGTTGTAGTTGTGCACTACTGCAGTACCTTATAGCGATGCAAAAGTGTTGAGCGTTGCGCATCCTTGCTGGGAATGTTGCACTTGTACTTGCGTTTCGAATAAAATACAGGGAGTATACTGTCGAAATTCTTAACATTTTCAAGATAGAGAGAGATGACTGTTTTATAATCACACAAATATAACTTGGGTACTAGCCTGTGCTGTGTTGCATGTCACTCTTATTCAGATTGATTCGAGGCTTGACTAACTTCAAGCTGATCCCACGAGGATCATCTTCTGTTATCTTGTGATAATAGGTCGGTTTCCGACCCAACTCTAACTCATTCTCGCTAGTCAACCTAAGGTCTTATCTCCTGTGGTTTGAAATATTTCTTTCGGGTTTTACCCAGACTTTTATTGAATGACTACTGAGTGCTTTCTTTTAGAAGGATGGGTGAAGGTTGGGGCTTGTGTGGATAAGACAAAGGGGTGTGAGTATAGAGAGTGGTTGAATTTGACCCCGTGTAATGTGTGCTTTGTCAATGTGGATCTTTGATGTGATTGCAATTATGTTTTGTGAGTTGAAATCCGGATTTGATTTTGTTTATTATCATATCTATATTTTTGAAGAAAACTACACTTTGATTCTGAGAGTGATCGTCTCGTATCTCATAACTTTTTATATTATGTTTCTTGTGCCCGCACGACTCATTGAGACCGTGCGTAGTAATTAAATAAGTCCTGTATTGAGAAAAAAAGAATATCTATTTATAACCTTTACTTCTTAAGAATTTTTATAGTTCGACGCTAAGGTCCATAGCAACTGTCAAAGTCAAAACCCTTAACCGGTTTTCAGACCTCGGATGATGTAACCCCATTTTCAGTGTTAGGGGTGTTCCATTGTTACAAAGGGCAGACGTCTGCCTACCACTTATATGAGCAGGGTGCAGAAAAGGGTAGGATTCGCAACCACCTTAGCGACTGTCTACCATCGAGAGATTAACCCCTCAAGACGCATGTCAGCAGACACTTGAGACAAAAAATGACCATTAAACCAACAATGCCCCATAAATCCAAATTTTATAGTGCCGCGAGTGAAAAGGGAAAAAAAAAAATGTTTGATGTGGGGCAGGGTATCTAGGAGGTCGTGCTCACAATCTTCCTCCACAGAATGCACCTTACAGGTAAGGCGGTCACATTATGAATGTTACTGTTTTCTTCTTTTTTTTTGTCGTGTGTTTCTTATGAGTCCTCTACCAATGAGGCAGAGCGGAATCCGTGATCTACTAAAGCTATGTTTTATCAGAGGATTGTAACACTCATCACAATGACACTTCGGGAAATGTGTCCATTCATTTTTACGGCGGGATCCGTGTGCCCGTTTTTTTATCTTCTATTCTCTTTTCGAATCTGACAACCTGGTCACAGGGCGTAGATGCCCTCGCTGAGGGCACACTCACATTACCACTTCCAATAATGTATACAACTGCAATCACGGGCAAAACTTTGTTTCCTTTTTATTAATTTTTTTTTCTGAGGTTTACGACTGTAACTTTTTTTTTTCTTGCGTGAGAGTACCAAAAAGAAAGCGAAGTGGTACCCAAACTCGTCAAACTCGAAGCGCTGTGAAATTCAGGGTCAACAAAACCAAGGTCGGAGGTACTACTGGCTTAAGACCATTGAGGGCCACATGGCTATGGGCACTACACAGTACACCATCACTGCGACTGCTTACATATCAATGCATGGCTAGTCAATACGACTAAGTCTTTATCGCCGCGATACTCGTCTAATTCCCTCAGTGAAAGTTGTGGCGAGACTATCCCCTTTTGGTTTAGTCGTCGGTCCCGAGTTCAGGACCAACTGGTGGGACAACGGGGTGTCGACAGTCCCTTTCCCCCTTAGCAAGTTTCAGGTTTCCCTATTTCCCTTTTGGAACTAGTACCGACGCTGGTACCGAAACCGGACGATGGACCCAAGAGACTAGCTCAATAAGGACCCCCTTGAACTGTTGAAGTGCAAATTTGACTTTGAACCCCATTGTAGTCAGCGAATGAAATCAATGGGGGCTTTGCTGCATAAGTAAAATGCCACTACTCTTAATGATGTTTTACTTAATGATGTTTTACTTATTTTGTGAGTGAGGCTCGGCCTCTGCCTCTCGATCCAAGGTGCAAGCCCCCGTGGCCCGTCCGATCCGAGCGAAAAATATTGTAAGGTAGAGAGTTTAACTGGGGTGGCACATCTGTTAGAAGACAACGCAGGTGTCATAGGAGGAGCTCAACGAGAACAGAAATCTTTCACGTAGCAAAAGATCAAAAACTCATTTGATTGTGATTCTTAGTACGAATGCAAGCTGGTGGAGGTTTGCAACGATACTAACGTGCAAATCGTTCGTTGGGCATGGGTATAGGGGCCACGGGGGAAGACTGTAGCAACAAGTTGCAACGACACTAACGTGCACTTGAAGTTGCAACGATACAAGTTGCAACAATAATAACGTGCAACGATACTAACGTGGGTATAGGGGCCACGGGAGGTTTGCAAGGATACTAAAGTGCAACGATTCTTAGAGCGAAAAATAACCGTATGTTGTATCCGGGGGAAGACTGTAGTAACAAGTTCCCTCCGAACTTCCTCAGAATAGTTGGAGCTCTTGAACCGTTTATTATGCTATTGTGGGAAGTGACGGGTTGGCGGGCTGCGCTAACATACCTAAAGAAACAACGAAGGTGGAGAGAGAGAAGTAAAGAGAGGAAGATGAAAACGAAGAGACTAGGAGTTAAAGGCAAGGGACCAGAAGAAGGGGGAAAGAGTGGAGTGAACCTGAATGCGAATCTATGCCAGCTACGTTCAAGGGCGAAGGATGACGATGATGAAGACGAAGTGAGAAAGACGCAACATAAATGAGAATAGAAACAAGGCTAGCACACAGGATCCCCAACGGATTTAGCCGAGGAAAAAGTCGATGTCAGGGTTTTTGACCCTTGGCGAATCCGTTCGTAAGATCGGATTTTGGAATTGAAGTGTGATTTTGGCGCAATAGGATTCACGAGTCGTGCAATAGCTGGGGGGCGGGGTGGAGCGGGTACTTCAGATATATTAATGTATCTTTTCATGTTTTAACGAAAGATACATTATTATTTCATACGTTTGATGAATGATGAAGGAGAGTCTATGGCCCCACCGTTATCTTCCCCCCAAGCTGTGAACTCGCCATCACCCTCATAATCGTGACCCACTTTATAGTCATGGTGCTCTTTCACTCGGCGCACTAACCCAGTATCGCGCGCGGCGGTGCCACACCCAAACGTAAAGTATTTTGGTGTCGGACCTCTCGGTCGAATCACGCAAGAGTTTTAGAAGCGTTTCAACAAAAAACAAACTTCGACCGTATGCGTCAGCTTTACCTCTCACGTTCCCCGCGACAGGACAATGATCCTGCGAGATACAACTCACCTCCATTTGAAGGGATATCACCACCCTTAGGTTGGCGTATCCCTATTGAGCTACTGACGTGCGGAAGTTTTTACTAGCAATCGCAGAGGTAAGTCACTCGAGGGCGTTTGCTTGATCACCGTAGCATAGGCATATGTGCGGTTGAACACGTAAGACGGACCCATACACGCGTCGGGCCTCGAGACACTGATCTCCTATACCGACTTATAAATCAGGTCGACTCGACTGAAGAAATTTTGCACATACTACGCTTTACCTATAAGTAATTCCAATAGGTATGACTCACAACTTAGCTCTTCTTAGGAGCATGATCCTCACACCCAGACGTAAAGTATTTTAGTGTCGAACCTCACGGTTGCATCACGAAGGAGTTTTTAAATTGCGTCAGCAGAATACCACTTCGACCGTGCGCGCCAGCTATACCTCTCGCGGCTCCCTGCGACAAGGCAAAGACCCCGTGAAGGGCTGCCACCACCTTTAAGAAGACGTATCCCTGTTGAGTTACTGACTCACTTGCGAAGACTTTTACTTGCAATCTCAGAGCTAAGTTAGCCGAGGGCGTTTGCTCGATCGCCGTAGCATAGGTATACGTGTGGTTGAACGCCTAATACTGACCCGTATACACGCCGGGCATCGGGGCTATGATCTCCCGGATCAACTTACAAATCAGGTGGACTCGACTGATGAACGTTTGTGCATACTACGCTTTACCTAAAAATTATTTTTATAGGTATGATTCATAATCTGTCCCTTTGACCTAAAAATTATTTTTATAGGTATGATTCATAATCTGTCCCTTTTCTATAACACGATCCCCTCAATACGGGAACCATCAGGGAGTCGTGTGTAAGACATATACCCATCCTACCTAATGATTAAGTTTATTCAACATATCTCTTTATGAAAAATCATTTGTCATACCACACATACATATGAAATATGATAAGACTGAATAATTAGGCAAACACTCCGAATTCATCAGGAAAAACATAGGTTATCGACCTTTCAAACATGTGTAGGTGAAACGAACATGAAATTAATGAGGTTTGTGACCTTAGCAATAATCATAATCTGCTTAACATCAAGGAAAAGTGTAAGGCTGAATACTCAAACCAAATGTATAAAATCACGCGCTGATGAAACATCTAGATCAAGGTCAGGATAGCGTAGCTTTCTCAATGGTTTGCAGTGAATAGCGTGGCTGGTCGTTTTACTGACATGCAAATGAAACCAAATGAATTACACAATTCTAACAGAGTCAACCATTTATTCACTTTCGCCCACATTGTACTTACACTTCCAACCTTTCAGTCAGACATTCCCTTTTCGACTCAGTCATTCAGCCTCATCTAACTTTAGTCATTCAAGGACCATTTTTGACCAAACACAGACCCTTTAGACAATGACAAAAAAAATCAGAAATGCCTTTCAGTGCAAAGGTCGATGTAAAGTATGGACGTCAAGGATGAGTGAGGGTTGAGTTGGCAAACCAACATGTTACTATAAGGTAATAACATATAGTCTTGTATAGACATATAATGAGTCTCCTTGGAAGTTAAGGTGACCTGCAATCACACACAAGTCAACACGGTCTCAACACCTCTTTGCTATCGATATGACCCCATCCGAAGTTGAATATAGTGAACTTTAGTTTAGTTGGGTGCGTGTGTGTGTGTGTGTGCAGGTACCAACATGCAGAAAGGTGGCGCCTTGTGCAGGTATAGACCTGCTGAAGAAGAAGCTGCAGCTATGGTGTCGCACGTAAGTCATCAAATAAGTCCCCTGGCCTCCTCCAACCTCTACTCAACTAACTCCCGCTGAAGCGTGTTGCAGCCCAAGCTTGAACTACAACCATCACCCAACTCTAGAAAACTACCGCTGCTCTGCTTGAATAGAGCTACGCCTACACTGAAAGCTACTGAATACTACCTGCCTCCTACCTAGGCAGTCTGAAGCTGGCACCTAAACCCAACGGCGCTAGGCCTAAACGAAAGTGGCGCCTGACTTGACCCGTCACATACCTGAAAATTGGCGCCTAAACTAACCGGTACCCAAGGCCTAAGTAGGTCCTCAAAATGGATCGCGGCCTGAACTGACACTGAGCCCTAACACAAGCCCTGGACTCCCCACTAAGCTACCATCTGAAACGACACAGGTCTGCGAACAGACCCACGGACATCTCCTAGAAGAACCCGTGAGTCCCCTGACCCTACTATTGGGCCCTGCAAGGGCCCGTGCGGGAACAGTGCACACACACACAAAGAGAGAGAGAGAGAGAGAGAGAGAGAG
>BFEA01000163.1:932073-947888 GCA_003427395.1 Chara braunii | reverse complement strand
GAGAGAGAGAGAGAGAGAGAGAGAGAGTAGGGGAAAGAGAATGTGTCAAACACTGTGCTCTGTCATCTGACATTGTAATATCGATTGTATTAAAATATTGGCAGACACCACCTCTGAGCCTCTCTTTTTCCCCTTGCCAGATTTCTGCTGAGCACCGAGTCCTAAACGAACCAGGGCTGCGCTCTTTTTTTTCTTTTCCACTGGCCATGCCAGCCAAAAACGTCCAGGAGGCCAAGTCACGAAAGAATGCGGTTTGAACCAAAGGAACTAGAATACAAAGCTATGATTTTTCATATGTCCAGGAGGGCATTCTATTCTATTCGGGCGAAGACCGTAGGGCTTCCCTTTGCATATCAGATGCCAAAGAATAGTGTGTTGTGAGGTCGTCTTTTCTTTTTTTTTTTTTTTTTTTTTTTTTTTTTTTTTTTTTTTTTTTGAACAACACATTGTAGGGTCACTTTGACGACGCTGGATGTCACAAAATTCAAAATGTTTAAAAAATAATAATAATAAAAAATTCAAAATGTGTGCTTTGTAGCGCTTATTCCTCTCATCTGAACTGTTCATGCAACCTCCATTGGTACACGTAGATTCAGTCCAAAGACGGTCCTTCTACATCTTCTACGTACTACTAAGGAAAAGCCGGGTCTCGCGTAACGCCCCTGTAGGGTCTCATGTGACAGTGACTGCGTCGCGTGTTCGAATACAAGTACATGCCTGCGGGCCTAGCTCAGTTGGTAAGGCACGCAAGTGGCATTCAGGAGGTCGTGGGTTCAATCCCCACTGGCCTCACGCACGTGCCTGGGCAAGCTTGGTCTTCTACCAGCTAGAGATAACCCGTTGGCCCCCCAAGCCAGCATTGGCAGGACCTTGGCTGATGTTGTTGGCTGCTATGCAGCGACAATATTGGCCATTAGACACCACCATGTGGGGTTGGGGGGGGGTAGGGGGAGGTGCAGTGACTGGCCATTGCTCGGCGCTAGCACCGCCGATTTCCCCCATCGGCAATGCCTGCCCTCCCCTCTTCCCCGTGATGAGGGACTGGTACAGCCTTGCTCTCGCACCACAGCTGTGGTGAAAACCTACCCCGTGGGCTGGGGAGAGATCCGGGTTGGTTGGTGTTCCCCCGTGCTACAAATAGACGAGTGAGAGGATGAGATAGATGCGTACTACCAAGAAAGATGAAATAGATTGAGAGAAGAATATAGATTACATTAAAAAAAAAAGAAAAAAATACAAGTACATAGAGTGCAGAGCCTTTCGTCGGGTTACTTAGTTTTCAGTAGTCCCGTCATTCGATTTTCAGTTGCAGTAGAGTGCCGTGATTCGGTTTTCAGCTGCACAGCTGGCAGAGGCATTTACTTCGTTTCTTTTCTTTATGGCGCCGCGTCCAGTTGGTCCTTAGGGACCTCCTCCACTACGCTGCAAAATGAGACTGAATCTTGCGCAGGAACATGGAAAGATACAACGCCGTTTGATGTCATTTCTTTTTTCGCGTGGCTCCTTCTTCTTTCCATCGTTTGGGCCTTCGCTCCACGACCCTCCACATGCACAAATTAAGTTTAGTGATGTGTCTTTCCATGTTCTAGAGGAGGATTCGTTTCTTGTTTATGCCCTTTTCTTCGCCAGTAGCTGAGCCATGGCGTTTGCTGCACGACTCTCCACATGCACGAAAGACATGCATCTTTCCACGTTCTCCATGTTTAGTGCCCCGCCACACCAATGTCGAAAACTGATTTTTCGACATTTTCTCCTCGCCACACAGCATCAGCATGTCGAAATCCGAGATGCGTTTGCTGAGCCAGGGCGTTTGCTGCACGACTCAAGTATTTGGGAGAGACAGCGGTTCAATCGACCAATGACCTGCAGGAGGTGAGAGTTTGGTGTAGCAGTAATGGGAAAGTGGTCTCATTATTGGGGACAGCGGATTCCTTTCGGGTCGAACCAAGTCTGTTGACATGGCATGCTACTGAGGGAGGTGCGGTAAAGCAGGAGCCGGTGCCGCTTCTCCTGTACAAGCCAAAAGGAGGAGCTAACGCACTGCGGGCCAAGGTCTCGGAGAAGCCAAGGGTGGTGGCTTCGAAGAGGCTGGAAAGAGTTAAAAATGGAATCGCTGGATGCATGGACTGGAGGGCGTTGCGGTCAGTATTGATGCTTCTTCCATCCCAGAAAGATGCCAGCTTGATCTGGCTATAGTCTTTAATGGTGGCTATGATCTGGCTATAGTCTTTAATGGTGATAGCCACCTCAGTCTGGTTACACGACAGGGGAATGGAGATCAGTGAGATCTGTATTCGATGTAATTGGGGGTGGGAGTCCAATCCCCACCTATGGCTGTACTACTGCCCATTGGCGGACGAAATTTGGAGCAGGTGGTTGAAGTTGTGGGAAGAAACAGCGGACCCCTCTCCTGGCAATGGACAGATGATTGGACTTTGTTTGGTTTACTACTACCAATCCAGGGAGCCAAGTATAATAAGGGATGGGGTTACGTAGCACTCACCTGTAGAGGGGTGATCCTCCAGGAAATCTGGAGAGCTCGAAATGCTCAGGTGTTTCAGACAAACGAGGATTGTTTTACAGGAGCAGCAACAGCAAATCAAGAGGAATATCCGTTTATCTATACAAGCTGATTGGCCGGGCTGCTCAAGAAGCAAAAAGAAAGATCTGTTGTGGTTTAAGCAAACGTGGACACAAGGAAGCCATTGGGCTACAGTGTCATCAGATAACAAGCTGGCGTTTGCTTCTTGGTTGAAGCCTCCTTGTCACGAGCAGAGATGGGCTGAGAAAACAAGAAGCTGCTCGGTTTTGTATGGTTTATTTGAAAAAGCAGCTTGCTTGATTTAAAGGATTTAGTGGTATTTTGTGCAGAGGTAGAGAATATCTTAAACCACCAGTCCATCGGAGGCTAAATTGCCGAACCAAAAAGTGCATTTGCCCGAGCCTGACATCTACAGTGACCGCAGATTCAACCACGCGGGACATGGTACCGGTACCAGCAACATGTGTGACAAAAAGGAAAGGCAGGCAGGCAGGCAGCCCTCATCATTGCAGCCTGCCTGTCCGTTCTGTTTGGATTTTTTTTCCCTTCCTTTTTCTATAGGAAGGGCCACGGCCTTGAGGTGTCATGATTGCACTTCCCTAGCCAAAACGCCGAGAAAGTCGAGAAATAATCTTATGGCAGATGGACTTGAACTCCGGTCTGCATTTCAACATTTCTTGGGTGTACCAACTGAGGAACAGCAGTCCGCCCTGCTGAGCTGGGAGGACGGAAATGACGGGGCATCCAAAAGCTTGCAGAGTGTGCCTACCAAGTGCCGTGTGGCTGTCACACAGTGGCACTCTCTTTCAATTGTGGGCCCGCCAGCCCCACCCCCACCAAGCCTCCTCCATGCCTGATCACTGTAGATTTTGGTCTGGTACTTGTCGACAAAAAAAATGAACAGTACAGGGGGGGATTGGACTGGTGGTTTAAGAGGGATCAGCCTTGGAGGCCTGTTATAACGTTTTTTATTTTTTTGGAGGATTTATGGAAAAGGGACACTGGACCCGGTTTCCAGGAGCCTACAGCTGGGTAAAGGCCCGACGAGCATGTTCTGTACCGGGTTGATTTGTCGGGGTGTATTCCCGGGCCCCTACTGTCCTTTGGTAATGAATTTGCATTTCCTCAAAAAACAAAACAAAACAAAAAAAAAAACGAGATGCAAAAAAAAATTCAGGAGCTGTCAGGGAAAGGGTTTCGACACCTCCTCTCTCTCGAGACGGGCTCGTTTCCACTTCAGGCCTGCAACTTGGACATTTTCAACAGTCCTCCGATGGGATGTCGATTTTTTTTATTATTATTTTTTTTTTTTTTTTTTTTTTTATTTCGATCATTTCTCGATTTATGCGTGTCATCCTTGAAAGCGCAGGGGCCATGCTAATCTTCTCTGTATCGTTCCAATTTTAACGGATGTCCCGAAGGACGATGTCGAATCCTTGCCCGAATGTCGAAAAAGAGAAGGCACCAACGCTTGTCCTATCTTCACCCCAGTTTGTCTCTTTTGTGCATACGACTCGTGAGTTCTTCACTGGGACATGCGGTGTGGCGAAGAGGGGTTTTCTGTCGAAAGAGGGAATTATGTGGAAAATCTCCTGACATACGTCGAATTTCGTGATGTTTCGACATTGATGTGGCGAGGCCCTTAATATGAGAACAAATCCTCCTCTAGAACATGGAAAGATACGTCACCAAACTTTTTTTTGTCTTTTGTGCATGTGGAGGGTCATGGAGCAAAGGCCCACGCCCCGCTGCTGGCCAAATGTCCACGCGAGAAACCAATTCTCTTTTAACATGGAAAGATACACCGCCAATTTCATATTTTTTATATTCTTTCTCTCTGCCAGCCTGGAAATGTTATCAGCAGGGCGCTGGCCTTCAGATACCATCATTGAGCTGACAGGCCCCGGACAATTCAGAATGATCTTATTCTTTCCATCTGAAGGTATCTGGACTGGATTCGAACTTGAGTCTGTATTTCAGCAGTGCAAGGGTGTTGTACCAACTGAGCTAGGCGCGTAACTGATTCGTGTTTTTTTTTTTTTTTTTTTTTTTTTTTTTTTCCGTGGTATTTTGCTCACTCCTCTGCTTCCAGTGGAGTTCTCGAACGATCCAGAGGGGTGTACCAACTGAGGGCCTGCTTACACTACCGCGACCTTGAATGTGCCCAACCGCATTTACCGGCGGAATCATCATTATGCATCTGGCCACAGTTCCGTCCATAAGTAAGTGAAAAAATGGACCATTTCTTGATTTATGTGTGTCATCCTTGGATTCCTTGCACAGGGGCCATGCTAATCTTCACTGTCAGGACTGGCTGGTGCGTTCGGTTTGGGCTGAACATTTTTTTTCCCCCTTTCTGTGGTTTAATTCTCTCTGGGTTCAGTATACCACCAGTGCAGAGACATGTGCAAGGAATACGAGTGAGAACGATATAGAGAAAACCAAGTTGAGAAATCACACAGATGTCCAAGTAGTCGTGTACCAAGCAGCAGAGAGCACAAATGCACCGAGTTTCCATCACATCCAAATAAGAGCAATATACAATGAAGTCATGAGCCAATGTTCAAGCCCTCAGGCCACCACACCAACACAGTATCCAATGTCTTTCCTCTTTGTCTGGCACCCAGCGCCCAGCCTACACTACATGACTATCCTACCTACATCAGCATTCACGCAACAGGCTGACTTCGACTTTGAAGACCAATGTGCATGACGTCAACACCATAGCCGACCTCCCTCATGCACACCCACACTCGCCTCCTTCCTGACGACCACCGATCGCCCCTCCCCCCCCCTAGCGCCCCGCAGCCCGGCTATGGCTGCCTGCGCTCCGCTCCCCAGCAGCGCCCATCTCACCTCACAAGCGCCCGCATGCGCCCTGGCCGCTAACGCAGCATGCAGCCTCTCGTGCAGCAATTCAGCAGCCTGACCGCAATGCCTGCGTGGGCCAGAATGCCCGACCCTGGCTGGTGCGTTCGGGTTTGGCTGAACATTTTTATTTTTTTGCGTGGTTTAACTCTGAGTTCAGTATACCATCAGTGAAGTGACATGGCCCTTCTTCGAGTTATATCTCGTTCCGGCCTCTGGACCACGGCGCTTCGCCACAGTGGGTACTACTTGTTTTTACACAAAAAAAAAAACAGGTGAAAAACATGATCGCCGAAAGTCAACTGGTTCTCAAAATTGAGTCAGCAATTTTTCCAGTTGGATTATTGTATATACAAAACTGTTAGGGGATAACTCCTTTTTCTGAAAGGGAAAAAAAAAAAAGAGAGAGAGAGAGAGAGGAGGGGGAAGAAAAACAGAAAAGGAAGAACGGAGTACGTGTGGGGTGAAGTCAACAAAGTCAGTTGCATACCAAAAAAAAAAAAAAAAGGTTAGGTGATAACTCCTTTTCTGAAAGAAACTGGAGGCAAGAGGAAGAAAAACAGAAAAGGGAGGGAGGGAAGACGGGCAGGGAAGGAAAAAGCAGGAGGAGCAGAAAGATAAGAAAAACAGGGTGAATGTCCTCCAGGTCAAGTCCAGGGGACATCCATCAAAATTGGAACAAGATGCAGAGAAAATTACCATGGCCCCTGTGCAATAGATCAGACGCGAAGCGTCTGCTCGAGTACAAAGATGATGACACACATAAGTCGAGAAATGCTTCAAATTCATTATTAAAAAAAAAAAAGCACGGGAAGGGATGGGATGTTACTTCTGTGCGTACTTTCCTAAAGAAGGGATAGAATTGTAGTGTCCCCAAGGAGTATGTAGGGGTGCTGGGGGAAGGAATGGGATGTTACTTCTGTGCATACTTTCCTAAAGAAGGGATAGAATGATAGTGTCGCAAAGGAGTATCTAGGGGTGCTGAGAGAAAAGTTGACCCTGTTCTGAACACCACCCCCCCCCCCCCCCCCTCCTTATCCGCTCCGATGCCTCTAGCAAGGATACTTCACACATTCTGAAGCCCAGAGGCATGGTCTGGCCCAGGACCCGAAAGTCATCAGTGTTCATTCTGTTGGACACCCAGGTGCTAGCAATGTCTGCGCTAAACAGAATTGCTAGCACTGGTGGGTCTGTTTTTTTCAAAAAAAAAAAAAAAAAAAAAAAAGCAATTATGGAGGCAGTGGAGCAACCCGAGGAAAGGAGGATATTTAGCAGCATCAAAAATAAATCCAAGCCATTTTTGGGGAAAAAGGGGCACAAACAGATTTGCGAATGCTTCGAAATTCGAATCCTTGGAAAGTTCAATGCTCTTTCTTCACTCCATAATTCTAACAAAATCACTCTGTAGCAATTACAAAATAGTAAAATACATGTCTGCATCATTGAGCACCCACCCATCCATCCATCATACATAATCACCCCACAGAAAAGACGAACGTTCAGCGGCATCCCATAAAAAAACCAGGCATTTGGGGAAAAGGGGGCACAAAAAAACACAGAGAGATGCAAGCGCTTCAAGAGAAATCCTTGGAAATTCAATATTCTTCACTCCGTAATAATTACAAAATCACTTCGTCGTGATTACAAAATATGTTTGGATCTCTGATCATCCATCCAGCAATTAACAATCCGCCATCAACCAATATAACTGCTGCATCCCTCACGTCATCGCTTAGCTTAAATTTCCCATTGGGTACCCCCCGTGACGGTCACAGCCGCGAGTTGAACAACACACACTTTCTCCCCGTTGAAATGCCATCCATCATCGCCATCATCGCCATCATCGCCTAACCAAACCAATGCAGCCATCGTCTAACACACAATGTCGTGGGCTGCCAATACACACAACAGGCCGCGAAATCTCAGTCTCGCACCTTAAAGGACAAGGAATCAAAAGCCTCAATGAGCTTCTCCAATCCAATCCGAACAAACCACCGCCATTGATTTCCTCAAGTTACCTACCTCACCACAACTGTATTGACCAATGCAGCCATCGTCTAACCAATGGAGTGGGGCACCAATTCACAACAGGCCGTAAAAAAAAAAAAAAAAAAAAAAAAAACAGTCGCATCGTAAAGGACAAGAGATCATCAAGCTTCAATGAGCTTCTCCAATCAGAACACATCACTGTTGCTTTCCTTAAACCCAGTCTGATCGACGAAAGATGTGTATTGACCAGTCGGATCGACTAAAGATGTGCGCAGATTTTCATGTACGTAACCATCCAACGGCCTTGATGCAGCAGCACACACGAGTCCACCAAACCTACCCTAACCTCTCTGATCTCCTGATTTTTCCTCCTAACAGCTGGAGGACTGAAACGAAACCCCATAAGGCGCAAATGAACAAACTTGGTAAACTTCTGCATAATAAAATAATAATAAAAAAAAGGCTCCTTGACGGTTACATCTTCTTCTCCCCTCCCTCCTCCCTTCCCTTCTCTCTCGAACAACGGAATGGCTATACATCCTCATATATTCAAGTACCTCCTCGGCACCTTTTCCTTCTTTTTTCTCTCCTCTCCCTCCCTCCCACGGATTCCTTCAAAACTCCCCACAAAGTCTCTACTTTTTACATTGCCGATCACCGATCAATCAACATGCAAAATCCTCCCCCCCCAAAAATAACCAAAACTTGCCCCCCAGACTTCCCCCCTCAAACCTCCCTCCTCAATCTGCCGACAAAGAATCCGATTCTCTCTCTCTCTCTCTCTCTCTCTCTCTCTCTCTCTCTCTCTCTCTCTCTGTGTGTGTGTGTGTGTGTGTGTGTGTGTGTATTTGACACGCGCAAAAGCAGACACGCGGCGGACTGCCAGGTTCAACCTCCTGATGAATCGGTGAAAGCCCGACGAAACAGTCTGTTGTTGTCACAGTCACCCATTTTTTTCTGGAGTTGCGCTTGACGAATACACAACACACGTAGACAAGTCTCTCTTCATCATCTACAACAGATTCCTACATGTGTGTGGTTTGAGTACCTTGGTTGATTGTTCAGGCGAACGCTCTGAACATGAATTCCTTGAATCTGTGTGCGTAAAGGGCGGGATCGACCGCGGAGATGGCCGCCCCATCGTACTGTACGGACTTGATGGCGTTCTCGGCCCACTTCCGGATGTCGTACTCTTGCAGGATGTCGATGATCCCAAAGTACAGCACGACGTCCTTCACTTGCTTTGGCTCCGTCTCCTTCAGGGTTCCCACCTCGACGGAGATGGCCGTCGCGGCCATATTCACTCCTAGCTGTACCGACCTTCCGAAATGGAAGGCCAGCGCGTCCGTTCCGCAGTCTGATCCGAGCATCGGACGCAGGGTGTCGGTCCGCTTCGGTGCGCGCGAAATGACAGCTGGACTAAGCATGTTCCAGTTCCCTCCTCGCCCCTCTCCAACACTACCTCCCACTCCTCCAGTTCCTCCCGCATGCGGCCCTCCCCAGCTCTTCCTCACGTCCCGACCTGCACCCGTTCCCGCCTTGGGCGTCGCTGTCGATGGCTGCAGCACGACCAACGGTCCCGACATCAGGATCGACAAATCCTCGTAGTCCATCTCCGCCTCCGTACCTCCCGGCGTGGGAGTGTTTGGCCCGCCATCTTCCACTCCCCAATGGTTTCCTATGGACTTTTGCCGTCCTACTCCTCCTCCCACCTCCCCATTCTCCTCGTCGGCTAAACCGCCTGTTTTCTTCCTCGGCCTTGGCGGCAGTCCGGAGCCCGGCGATGGACTCCTCAGGTCCCCTCCTCCTCCTCCTCCTCCTCCTCCTCCTCCTCCTCCTTCTTGGCCCGCACCTTCTTGCACTTTGCTTGACCTATAATGCAACCCCAAGAGCAGGCTATAGTCCATGATTCGCTGTTCCTCCAAGAACTGACAATCAGCCTCCAGTTGCCGGACCAGCCTCTCTCTCAAGCCCTCTTCCAGCTTGAACACCATCTCCAAATCCAGGTCCTTGAGCGTCGTGTTCACATCGATCTTACTTTTGTCCGTCGACCTGCCTAGCGTCGACCCTTTCAGATCGTACCTTCTATGGATGGACAGATCCGTGCAGAACAGGTTCCCCATCACCACAAACCGCACGCTCTTCCCGCCAAAGGGCCTCACCCTGTGCAATCCGAAGAACTTGGTCAACAGCGTGTTCTCGTAGCGCTCCACGTGCCGATAGTACCGTTCGAGCATGCTCAATAGCACGGTCATCTCGGACTTCTTCATGGTCTTGATGATGAACTTGTCGTCGTTGGACAGGAAGAACACACTGCCGCTCTTCCCGGGAGAGGCCAGTTGCCGCAGTGCATCGTTCCCGCAGATCGACATCATGTACTCGCCCGCATCGATGCCAAACATTTCCCGCAGTCTTCGGAACGCAAAGGGGCAATAATCCTTCCAGGAGAACTCGGGAGAGTGATGAGGAGGCGTATTGCGACTTCCGGCCTTAGGGAAACGCTGGCAAATAACCGCTTTGGGACCGAAATCTTGCTCGGGGCAAATCTCTCGATGAGGCATGTTGCTGACTTTGCCCACGGTGTATCGGATCCCCAGCTGCAGATTGAGCATCAGAAAGTAACTTCGGTGCGTTTTCATGATGTATTCCCCCTGCTTCTTGCGCTCGAACTTGTGCCTCACTCTCTCATTTATTCTCTCCCCCTTCTTCTTCTTCGTCGCGACTACCACCTCTTTCACCGTCTCCTTCACCAACGCCCCGTCCACGTACTCCCTCATCAAGACCTTGTGGCGGCGCGAGCGCTGCTTCTTGTGCCCGCCGCCCCCGCCGCCAGCGAACTCTCCCGCGGGCTCTTTCCCCTCCCCATCGCTCGCTCCCGAAAGCAGCGACGCTTCCGCGGACAGGGTTGCCATATGCGCGAATCCGCCTCCGGAGCACGCCATGGTCGCCCCGTGGAAAGCCCCCGAGACCACAGAAGTTGCACCCTGTATCGCTCCGGCTATTGCTCTCTCCGCCCCGTGAATTGCCCCGGTTACCCCGCCTCCCGCGCGCTTTTGCCGGCGAGGACGGTGCTGCCGACCGCTGGTCGACTCCTCTTCCTCCTCCTCCTCCTCTTCATACCCGCAACCATCACGCCGCCGTCCGTCAGCAGGAGCCTCGTCTCCATAATCATCACCTCCAGCTCCTCGGCTTCTGCCTGCTCCTCCAAACACAAGCTCAGAATCCGTTGCGCTTCTGGTGAAGCGATGCCGGCGCGGCTCGCCTTCTCCTCCGCCGGCTCCGCCGCCCCCACCGCTTCCACTGCCCTCCGCGGCCCCGGCGGTCGATGTCCGCACTTCGTGCAGATCGATGTCGAAAAAGCTCCCCTTCTTGTCGCCGCTGTAACCAGCAGCGTGACCCTTCTTCTGAGGGGCTCCTCCTCCTCCTCCTCCTCCTCCTCCTCCTACCCCCTGGGTCCCCTCGCGACCGCCCTCCCTTCTACCAGCGGCAGCGCCACTCTCTCCCGCCGAATCGCCAGCGGACTTGGCCGCTGATGATACCGATGACGGAAGCGGCGGCAGAGGAGCCAGCGGAGGTGGCTGAAAGATGGGAACCTTCTTCTTCCGTGGGCGTCGGGCCACCCACTTCCTTCGGAGATCGATGTCCTCCTCCCTCTCCCCTTTCTTAAGAAACGTCTCTCTCCCCTCGTCGTCGTCCTTCCAGTCCCGCCCACACAGAAGTGGGCCGCTCCATTGTCTCTCCAGCTTCGGTCGCACCTTCGGCCTCCCGGCCTTCGTTCGAGGATGGCGCTTCGGAAGCTTCACACCGCCGAGCACCCCACCCACCTCCCTCGCATTCAGCACAATCATCATCCTTTCTCTCTCCGTAAGCGGCCCACTGTGACTCATCGACCGACTGATACTAGACATCCGATACGGGCGCTTCTGTTTTCCGCCGCCCGCGGCACCCGCACGGGCTTTCTCTGCGCCTCCCCCTCCGCCTTTTCTCGCTCCCGCCGATCGACCTCCTCCTTCGTATCCCTCTCCCCCGACTCCTCCAGAGTCCCCGACCACCCTGCGATTCGCGATGGAGCCACTCTCCTCTTCTCCATCGTTCTCGTACCCGCCTGGTCCCCGCCACTCCTCCCCACCATCGGCGAATTCTTTGACGATCTCTCCGTGGCGATCACAACGCAGAGCTTTGACGCATCCGGGGGGGTAGAACAAGCCTTTGCCGTCTTTCAGGCCCCTTTTCCAGACACCCTCGTAGCACGCGCCGTTGGCCCACGTGAAGAGCCCTTTCCCGTGCTCCACGCCCTCCAACCACTGGCCATCGTACCTGTCGCCATTCGCCCACACGAGAGTGCCTCGACCCGACATCAGGCCCCCTCGCCACTCACCGACGTACTCGCTTCCATCCGCCCACGTGTACCGACCCAGCCCCTCCTTGATGCCCTCCTTCCACAGACCGCCATAGACATCCTTGTTGGCGAACACTTTGGTGCCCAGACCGCACTTCTTCCCGACGTTCCAACCCCCTTTGTACCACGTCCCGTCCACGCCCTTGTACTCGCCCATTCCGTGCATCTTGCCACGATACCATTCGCCGTCGTATGCGGCCCCAGAAGGCCAAGTGAACGTACCCTTCCCCTGCCTCTCCCCATTTGCCCATTCCCCATCGTACAGGCTCCCATCGGCCCACCTGTACGTTCCCCTCCCGTTGGGAAGACCACAACTCAGCCTCCCCGTGTACGTATCCCCGTTCGGGAATTCCTTCCTCCCCACCAACCCCGCATCAGACGATCCTGTCGTGGAGCAAGGCATCTCTCTCTCTCTCTCTCTCTCTCTCTCTCTCTCTCTCTCACAGAGGGAGGTGAGGACGATAACTATGCCTTCATTTTACCGTCGAATTTCACACACGATCACAGATCACTCGCGATCAATAACAGCTTGCTTACTACTATGCCTGACAACAGGGCAAGCCGTCCAACAAAGGAAGCATATCCCCCTCCTCTCCCCTTGCGTCTTGAGGACAAAGAAACAACAACGGCCTGGGCAGAAAAATAAAGCTGGGGACTTCGACGACGGAAATATGTATGTTGTAGTTATAACCGACCGAGAGACATATTGATAAACAAATCGCAAAACCCAAATGACGCCGCGATCTACCCCGGTGAGTGTCCTAGCCAACAACTTGACCGATCAATTGATCCATCGACCAGTCGATCAATCAATCAAAGCCCCCGGTGAGTGTGCTAGTCAACAACTTAACCGATCAATTGATCCATCCATCAGTCGAATAATCAATCAAACCAATTCGTAATTAATCCAAGACGCACGAGTGTACTTCCAATGAGAACGCAGACCTACCAATTCGGCCGTACATCTGTTCTCAAAGCAGTATGCACTTTATTAATCCATCTACGTTATTCATAAAGGAGAAGGAACATGCAACCGGATGTATACCAAGGAGACCGACGACGTTAGATCAATGGATGAATTGCCTATCTAAAGCGCACCTTCACCAATCAAGATTCACTCCATCGATCTATATCGAAGCAGACACTTGCAGAAGCTTTGTCTTGTGTTCTGTGTACTACCTCTCTCTCTCTCTCTCTCTCTCTCTCTCTCTCTCTCTCTCTCTCTCTCTCTCTCTCTCTCTGTGTGTGTGTGTGTGTGTATGTGCGGCCAATCGACACGGCAAAAAAGCGTGCAAGTGTTCAGTACACCAACCCGCCAGTCCACAATGCGTTCCTCTCTAAGTTCGCATTCGATCTTTTATATATCGTCACAAACAGAACTGCCCGGTAAACCGTAGGCAGAGAGAGAGAAGAGGACAACAAACGAGGGGCTGTGGCAAACTGTTTCGTCGGAGTTTCACCGACTCATCAGGAGATTATATATCGTATATATCGTCAAATAGAACTGCCCGGTAAACCGTAGGCAGAGAGGGAGAAGAGGACAACAAACGAGGGGCTGTGACAAACTGTTTCGTCGGAGTTTCACCGACTCATCAGGAGGCTGAATATATATATATATATATCGTCACAAATATATATATCGTCGAATAGAACTGCCCGGTAAACCGTAGGCAGAGAGGGAGAAGAGGACAACAAACGAGGGGCTGTGACAAACTGTTTCGTCGGAGTTTCACCGACTTATAAATATATATTATATATTATATATCTATATAATATATATAATATTATATATATATATAATATATAAGTTTATATATATTCATGTGACGATATATTATATATATATATCGTCACAATAAATATATATATATATCACTTCGACGAACCCACAGCATATAAATCAATCACTTGCAACCCGATATAAACCAATCGGCCTTAAGCGAATCAACCAGGCAATCAGTTAGAACGGGTTCCACGTAGACAATGGATGAACTGACAACAAGATATATAATATTGTCACAAAGATGTCAGAGCGCAAAAACGAAAAAAAACAAGAAAAAAAAGCCCTGTTCAAAACCTCAATAAAGCTCAATCCGTCTCTACCTCTTCTAAATCAGATCTTGGTCGTCACTACCCCGCAGATCGAAGATGGCATTAAACGACCGCCAACGCTACCACCACGCAGATGAGGCAAGGCGCAATCTTGCTGCCACCTCCACTCAAGTATGAAAAGAAGGGTTCATGGACAAGTCAAAAATCGATACACATCTGTAAAGACATGATTACCGGCAGATCTCTCCACCCACAAATTGGTAATGTAAAAACCGAGAATTTTTTTGCCAGTCCCTGTTTCCACGACCTGGGGCTCTCTCTCTCTCTCTCTCTCTCTCTCTCTCTCTCTCTCTCTCTCTCTCTCTCTCTCTCTCTCTCAGTCACCCCCCCACCCCCACCCCCTACACACACACACACACACAAAACACACCGACCTTGGAGAGTTCACCAAGGAGGAAGTGCGCAAGGATGTCCACTTCTCCACTTCAACACCTCCGCAGGTAGAAATAGCTCTAAAAAAATACGGTTAGATGATGTCGCACTTCACTTTACGTTCACCCCTCCCTACAGAATCTCTGGTCTTCGCAGAGCGCAAAAAGACGAAATGATCACGAGACAGACATCTGCACGCAATTCAACTTGCATTGAACTGACTCCTTCAAATTCGACCCCTCAACAACCCCCCCCCCCTTCAACAAGGTTTCAATTTGTTCTTAAAAAGCCACCCAAATCAATCACCGACTGACCAAATAGCCAAACCAAACTACTCTCTCTCTCTCTCTCTCTCTCTCTCTCTCTCTCTCTCTCTCTCTCTCTCTCTCTCTGTGTGTGTGTATGTGTGTGTGTGTGTGTGTG
Source organism: Chara braunii (assembly GCA_003427395.1). Lineage (NCBI taxonomy): Eukaryota > Viridiplantae > Streptophyta > Charophyceae > Charales > Characeae > Chara > Chara braunii. The sequence continues at coordinate 933,183 of BFEA01000163.1, read as the reverse complement.
TGTGTGTGTGTGTGTGTGTGTGAGTGCTACATCCTATAGAACCGTTGCGATCAGCAAATTTAGCCACACACTCACAATCTATCTCTTGTTGGGGATAGGCCGCGTCCTTGCAAGCGCCAAAATACGGAGGGAACGGGAAATATGAAGATGGTCTTCTTCCTCGTCCAGTCTGCTGTTCCCTTGGCTTGATGACCACCCTTCTATCTCTACCCCCTCGACCAACACGAAGTTCAGCGAGGGAACAACGAAATTTATCGCACCGATCACGCCGATACTGGCTACTGACTGATTACACGACCGGTCTATGTGCAATTACGGTCTATGTGCAATTACATCCGTACTTAAGGTTCAGGAATAATACTAAGTATATACTAGCTTACCTGTTGCAGCTCCGCCCGCACAGAAATATGGGAATTTGCGAGCACAGAGCATAAGGGTTGTGGTGGCCTGAGTGCAGATGGTTAGCAACTGCCCTGTTCTGTCCGAGATCCTTTCACATCTGTTACCTTTTCAGCACATGGTGCATAAGAAGTATTCTCTTTCAGACGTCAGAAAATACGCTTTTCTTCGCATTTTCCGGTGTTCTCTTTACAATTTGGTTTCTCTTTTTCCGGGTTTGACGATAAAAGCAAGCCACTCCAAACGACCCCCCTTCTCTGTGTGTGTGTGTGTGTGTGTGTGTGTGTGTGTGTGTGTGTGTCTGTGTGTCTGTGTGAGCCTGTAAGTCTCAGTTCGGTGGGGCAAGGGCCGATTAAGGGAAGTCGCGTTCAATTATGAGAGTGTCATAGCCATTGCGCACGTCTTGTAATATGTGGGTGGAGCATTCGACATTCGAGATCCAATCTGCTTGGCATTTGCTGTCCGATACCGAAAATTCGATCATGCATCTGAAGAAGCTTTTTGATGAGAACCGTAATGCTGGGCGTGCCGTGTGTACCTTGCACCATTCCTTGGAAGACATAACGTGCCGTGTGTACCTTGCACCATTCCTTGGAAGACATAACACAAAACAAAATGACGCGGCACATGTCAGACTCACTTCGTGGAATGTGTAGCGTTCCCCCTACAACCCCGCCGAAGCCTCTCTCTCTCTCTCTCTCTCTCTCTCTC
>BFEA01000163.1:884159-909655 GCA_003427395.1 Chara braunii | reverse complement strand
TCTCGATTTATGTGTGTCATCCTTGCGCAGGGGCCACTTTGATCTGGGCGCGACAGATCTCAGCCGCGCGATCTTGAGGATCGCGCGGCCGAGATTGGCCGCGCCCAACTGCTTTGGGCTGCTCCAAAAGGAGCTAGCCCGGTAAGATGCTTGCAGCCAAGCTTGATCCTGGTACCAGATAGGTAAGAGTCCTCTGCGATAACCTACTGGGCTAGCTCCTATCATGATAATGACAGGAGCAGCTCGCCTATGTGAAGAGCTCGCCCAGTCAGGTTTCCCCCATACCGTGACCTTGCAGGCTTTGCCTGCCCGCTTCTTCCCTATGGATGGCTGCCCATCCACCACTCCGGGCCCGCCCATCGGGTAGGCCTCGGTATAGGCCTGCTGGCCTCACCCTGGCTCGAGGTTAACCTGGCGGCCCAGAAAAAAAAAAAAAAAACCTTGTTATTCCTCTCGCACCGTAGCCCTATACCCTGCGCATCCCTCCTTTTTAGCTTACTTAGGCCTTGAATCGCGCGACTGCTAAGCCGCGCGACATCTTTTAGGTAGAATAAGTCTAGTCTCAGACTTTCTATGACCGCGCACCCCTGCGGCCATGTCGAGACCCGCAGACGACAGGCCATACCGCCGACTCCCGCTGTCTCGAACGGACGCCGTTGTCGTCACATGTCAACGACGTCCCATGTCAACGACGTCATACATCAACGACGTCAGGCTTTAGGTTTCTCAGTTATAGGGTTGGTCTGAACAACTTTTGGCAACGTCAATCTCAACCAGTTCCTCAATCCCATAAAAAAATCGGACAGCGACTGACCTTGACAAACTCGGGCAGAAACCCCTGTAGGGTTTCTGTCCCGACAACGAAACCCACCATCGCCCAATCCCCACATACAACAACCATGGACTACCCCTTGGGTGGTGCGCAGGCAGTGTCTGTAATAACTTACTAGCATCATCCCAAGGGGGTGTGTGTCCAGTCGTACGTCATTCTAACGCCCTGCCAGTGTCCGTGCACAAGGCTACGAAGTTTTTAACCCGCAACCTCATACCACAATGCGCATTTCCAACCGGTGCTCTAACCACTGAGCTACATCAATCGCCCCCTTTACGGAAGAAGGTGGACAACGGATTAGGGATCTCCTGAGTATATGTTTCAATGAAGGGATTCTACCTAATTGCTCTCTTCCTGTGTTAGTGGAAACGGGAGAAGATTTCAGGGTAATAGTTAGTCAAGATGTGTATCGAATTCAAGTGGAATGGTTGATCGATCATGTTGTTTTAATTTTTGTCAATACTGAAGCAACCTCCCTTGTTGTGGATGTCAAAAGTGGGTTGATACGCGTCTATGAAAATGGATGGGGTGCAGATGGGATCCACGGAGCTCTCCCCAAGAGGGATTCATTCAGGAATAAGGGTAGGATCCTCGCAACCTACCTAGCTTTGTCAAAACCAGTCGCTGATTGGATGTTGAGAAAAGGGGAGGAAAATATTGAATTGGATGGTCAACTTCACATGTTGACCTGAAGTTGACCATCCGACCGAGGATGACAGAGAAACAACTCCATAATTGGACGGAGGTATTGCGTTAGAAGGTATTTGGGATAAGGTGCATGAAAGTACTTGTCTCAGCCATGGGGCTCTTAAACCACCAAGTACCTTGTCTAACTAAAAAACTTCGACGCGGCCGTTAACGAGCCGCGTCTGATGGGGTACCTAGTGTCGAACGACTGGTATCCCCAACAAAAACGGAAAAAAAAAGTATAAGGGAAAATAATTGAAAAGTAACGAGCAGAAAGAAAAATGGGTGTGACAAGGGGGGGAGGGGAGGGGAGGGAGGGGAGAAAGAATCTCTCTCTCTCTCTCTCTCTCTCTCTCTCTCTCTCAATCTTTTTTCGAGGTGTTTTGCAGGACACAAATGCGAGAAAAGTTGCACTGCCCTACGGCGTGACAAGTGGCGAAAAAGAAGAGCCCATCGCAACGAGTGCGCGCCAAGGCCAAGGCCGCCGTATGCGCACACGCCACGTGCCCACGCTGCCTCGCCCAACCCCGCTCCCGAATTATATTATATCAATATCCGGGAGTGCAGCTGCCAGGATTTGAACTTGGGCAGTTGCTGGGCATGCGCGTGCGTAGCCAGTGCTTTAACACACGAGCTAAACTCTAAAATTGGTCTACTTATCTGGCACATTCGTGTTGAAGAAGTGCCGCAACAACTATTCACCCCCCCTGGTGAGCAGTGGACATCATGACAACAGCAAGTGTGCTACCGTTTTGCTCCCCCTTCCCGTCGGCAGGCGTGTCGTCGTTGATGCTGCCCGCACACGTGGTCATCTGCAGGGCCACGTGGGAGGGTGTTGAAGACCCTGAAGACCCCCCCGGCGAGGGGTCTGCACTACGGTGAGATCTGGGTGACTGATCAAGATCTAAGTACACGCAGATGATAATGATGATTAGTTTTCTTATTGATGCAGTGACTGTTTGGCAGCAGTGAAGACCTCCCTGGCTAGGGGCCTGCACGTCAGTGCAATCAGGGTGGTTGATCAAGATCTCAATCAACCCTTGATTATTTCATTATTATTATTTTCTGCTGCAGCAGTAGGCTGCCAGCGTCTTGAAGGTCAAGATCCACCTTCTTGGTCTTGGCCAACCAAAAGCTTGGTATTACCACTTTTCACCAACCTACTCTCCTACCCCACCCACTGTCTCTCCCCCTACAGCATTTCATCATTCTTTCTAACTCTACCACTACTCCCCCCTCCTACCTCCCTCTTCACTCATCTTCCACCATCTTTTTCTCTCCTCCCCTCCCCACTTATCATCTTCTACTAATTTCTTCTACTCCTCTCCACCTTTCCCATCCATTTATCTCTCATTCTCTCACCCTCCTCTCCCTCTTCCCTCCCCCAATTACAACCTCATCATCCCCCCCCATCTCCCACTTCACTTTTTTTCTCTTTCTTACCTATTTTTCTCTTTCCTCATCACTTTTCCATCCTCCTCCCCCCCCAACTTCGAATTTTTCTGTTGTTCTTCTTTTTTTTATTCTCTTCAAGTTTGATCTAAATTTTTTCATTTCCTTCAAAAAATCGAATGATCTTATCCCCTACTTCTTTTCTATTTTTTTTTATTTTTTTTTTTTTTAATTATGAAATTTTGAATTTTTCTGCGGCACCTCTATATTTGTTTAGGACTTAGCTATTTCAGCTATCGGCACACATTTTGACCCCTTGGGGATAACGAAATGCTGCCATTTTTTTCTCTGTTCTCCCTACTCTCACTTATTTTACTTAGTCACATATTTTTGACGACACACTTCGACCCCATGAGGGTAACAAAATGTTGCCGAAAATTTTAAAAAATTCAACACTTAGTTTCTTTTTACTCTCCTCCACATTCTCATTTATTTATTTATTTTATGAAAACTTTAATTTGCGATGTTTTGAAAGTTTATGTGTTCGTCTTGCTCTTTTCTTTCTCTCGGCACATTTTTAACCCATGTGGGGTGGGGAAATGTTGCCGCAAATTCCAAAAAAATAAATATTATCTCTCCTCCCTATTTATATTTTATTTATTTATCCCTTTTATATTATTTCTTTATTTTATTTTTATCTTGAAATCTCATAATTTATTTATTTTTCTTCCCCGTTTCCCCCTTCATGGTTTTTTTTTTCTTTTTTCTTGATTAGGTTGTTGCTACTTCACCCTCACTTTCCCTAAGTTCGGTTAAAGTTTTTCCAGGGTTTAGGTTTCTTCTAACCCCCTAATTTCCTGACTCCTCCCGTTGGGCACCTTGTACCCCATCAGATCCTCTCCCTCGACCGGGTCCATGCTATCATCTCACACGAGGTCCGCCGACTTCGAGGCGAACCGACTCACGACTACTCACTCCGCTCCCGCGATCCCCTCCCTCTCACGGGCGGTCCCCTGTCCCCACACCACAACCCATATTTTCCCCCCTCCTTTTTCTCCACCTCTCGCCATGTCCACCCTCATATGTCCACCTCCCACGAACGAGACTACACTCGAGGAGATCGTCGCGACGCCCTCCACCTCTCAGGCGCGCACCCACCCGACAGTCCAGGATCAGACCCCTATGGACCTCATGGACCTTCGCACTGTTCTTGTGTCCCTCCTTGCACATTTGCAAGGGTGACACGATGCGCTTGCACCCCTGGAGGCGCAAGTCCATGCGCTCATCCTTGAAGTCAATCTCATAAAGGGTTTTTCTCATCACTCTCTCCACCGCTCTCACACCCCATCCCCTACCAGCTCACAGTCCGACTCCCTATGACCCCGGACACAGATACGTGGTGGTTCGTCCTCCCCCGCGAGTCAGGCCCAACACTCCCTTTCCGCAGTGGTGAGTGTCGCTGCCGCTTAGACCATACCATATGTTGCGGCACACTCATCGGCCCCTGCCGCCCCTGCCGCCCCTGCTGATTCAACCACTACCGTACGGGCTGCTGCCCAGATACCGGTATCTGGCCAGATAGTTTCATCTACTCATCCCGGTATGGCTTACAGGCTTCCCGCTTCGGTCCCGACACTACGGCCCGGAGCCCTCCCTCCTCCACTCATCTCCTCTCTCCCATCTTAGAGTTCCCTACAGTTCGTTACTCCTCTCACTAGGGTACCCTCTCCGCCTCCTCCACCTCCAACCCCGCGCACCCAATGAGTGACTACCTTATAGGCCACAATGGCGCAACTCCAGGCGGAGATACTCACCTTGAGTCAGGCTCACCCTTCACAGGCTGCTCACCCTTCTTCTTCGTATACCGCCCCTCCCACTTCTGTTTTGCAGGCTCGTTTCCCTCGACCTGCTCCCCCCCCTTTACCCTCCTACCTCGCCACTCCGTCACAACTGGCTGTGGCTATGACCTCCACCTCTGATGGACCTTCCACCAACAACACAATAATGCCATTCGGCCTCACCAACGCACCTATCACCTTCCAGATGGCCATGAACATTATCTTTAGGGACATCCTTTAAGAATATATGGACGACATCTTGGTTTACAGTCGTGCCTTAGAAAACCATCTCAGACACCTTCGCGATGTCCTACAACGCTTACGCAAGCATGACTTCTATGCCAAGTTGAGTAAGTGTTGCTTTGTCCAACGCAAAGCGGACTTCCTAGAACATCATGTGTCTGACCAGGGTCTCCACATGGACAACGGGAAGATCACTGCTATTGCGGAGTGACTCGTCCCCGCATCCCTCAAGCAGCTTCGCAGTTTCTTAGCCCTCACTAGTTGCTATAGTAATTTCATCTGGTGATACGCTAGGTATTCCCACGTCCTTACCTCCACCCTCCTCCGGAAGAACATGCCGTGGTTTTGGACACCCCTCTGCGACGACGTTTTTCACACCCTCAAGAAGGTGGTGACTTGTGCGCCGACTCTTTATCTCCCCGATTTTGACTGTCCCTTCATAGTCACCACTGATGCATCAGATTTTGCAGTAGGAGCTGTACTTTCTCTGGTGTTTCCCTCTCCTCCTGATTCACCTTAACCCCATGTTCCTCCTTTCCCCTTCCATCCTACTGATATTGCTTCTCGACTGACGCCTATCCTCCCACCACTTTCGTGCATATGTTCCTCCTTCCCCCTTCCCTCCTACTGATACTACTTATCGACAGACGCCTATCCTCCCACCACTTTCGTGCACGACAGTCCTTCCGTCACTTACTCCCACACCATCACAGAGGATGGGACAATCGAGGCTCGTGTTAGGGATTGCCCAATCGCTTTTTCCTCCCTTCAGCTACTGCTTGCCGAGATAAACTACGCCGCCGATGGACGTGAGGTTCTCGGAGTAGTTTACGCTACCCGGCATTGGCGTCATTATCTGCACAGGGTGTCCTTCACAGTGCGCACGAACAACTCAGTTGTCCAGACTTTTCCCACGAAGCCCAAACTTTCCCCTCGGCGGGCACGCTGGTGGAGTGATTTATCCGAGTTCAGTTTCACCACTCAACCTATCAAGGGTGAAATGAACCGTGTCGCCGATGACCTGTCCCGTCGTCCTGATCACAATCAGGAACCCATCCATCTTGCTGCCATCTCCATCACCACTGTTGATCAGGCGGTGATCAACAAATATCGCACTCAACACCACCACTATCCGGATTATCTTGTTATCTACGCGACACCCTCCTCGGTGAGCACGGTCTCTTGTACTAGCATGGCAGACTTGGTCACTCCTCGTCCAAACCGTAGCAGAGTTCTACATATCTGTGTTCCCTCCACCGGACAGCTCCGTGTCCAGGCCGTAGCAGAGTTCCATGACCAGGCAACTGTCGGTCATATGAGATTCCACAAGAAGTTGGCTTGTGTTTGCCGCCTATACGTCTGGCCGACGTCAATAACTTCTTCAAAGCCTGCGCCCAAGAGTGTCCTACCTGCCAAGAGGTGAATTGTACGAACCACCTTCCGTATGGGTTACTTGAGCCCCTACCCATACCTGAGGGTTCGTGGCATTCCATCTCGATGGATTTCGTTTGTCCTCTCTTTCCACCCATTGAGTGCGGTCGTGACGTTATCTTGGTCGCCGTCGATCGTTTCACGAAGCGTGCACTATTTATCCTTTGTCGCTATCGCATTAGCGCTCGTGAGGTCGTCGTCGTCGTCTTTGACCGAATCGTGAGAGATCATGGCTTACCTTAGAGCATCATCTCCAACTGTGACCTGCACTTTACCGGTACATTTTGGTGATGCCTACACGAGATGTATGAATCCCAACTCCGCTTCTCATCATCTTACCACCCTCAGACAGATGGTCAAACTGAGGTCACCAATAAAACTCTCGGAAATATCCTTCGAAGTGGGATTTTCACTTAGCCCATGCGGAGATTGAGTACAATCACGCCTTTTTGCCATCCACTAGGATGTCACCATTCTATTGCGACCTTGGTTACCACCCTCCTGTACCTGCGGATTTCCTACGACCGCGCGGTTGTGCCTAGACACTCGTTGTCCTGCACTGACGACTGGATCGCCCACATGGCGGTGATTATGAGGCGCGCACAAGAGAGTCTAGTCGATTCCTAGACTCGCATGGTCGCATGAGCAAACCGATCATGAATGGATCATCCACTCAAATTCGATGACGATGTGCTCATCGACGCACCTCATTTGCAACTCGAAGCGGATACGCTTCGCAAATTCAGACGTAACTTTTTCAGTCAATGCCGCATCCTTCAGGCCGTTGGTTCTGATACTGCCGCTAGTGCGGTCAACTTTCGTGTGAAGCTTCCTGGTTACCTTTAACAGGGTCGCATACACAATGTTTACCTCGTCTCCTTGCTGCGTCCTTATCGCAGACCGCCCGAGCACTTCGCAAGACGTCCTTATGAGCGCCCTCCACCTATTACGGTGGACGGTCACGAGAAGTTCATCGTTTCTAACATCGTATCTCGCTGAGTTACCAACGATACCCCTCCACGCATCGAGTACCTTGTGCGTTGGAAGGGCTATCCTGACGAGGAGGCTACTTGGGAGCCCATCGAGCACTTAGAGCACGCCCGGATGTTGGTGCGTGCATATGATCGTGCTCGTCGTGCCAAGACATCTTCTTCTACTCAGCCGACTGACCCTTTTCCTCCTCCTCCAGCTTAGGAGTTTGCTGAGGACGAGCCGGCATCCTCTGAGTCAGTTCTTCGGCAGCAGACGAACGCCTCTACGTGTCCACACCATACTCGTCGAAGCCCTCGGCGTCCTGATGACTGATACTTTGATCACATAGCTTCTCCCCAGTGACTCACACCTTCAGGTACTCCATCATCAACTTCTTCAGGATGTCGGCATTTTGCGGCTCTACTTCGACATCGACTCGACTCCTACTTCATCGACGTCATCGACCACTTCGATGACTTAGCTACAAGTTGGGTTCTTCCTAGGTATCGCATAGACATTGGAACCATAGCATTATCTTGGTTTCCCTGCTCCTATATCTAGCTCTCTCCCCCAGTCGGTGAGTTGTGTGCATGTTTCCCTCACCCACTGACACTGCATCCCTCATCACCCCAGTGCCGACCATTACATGCTTTCAGTTAGGCATATGTCCACCTTATTTCAGGTTTCCCTTTCATGGTCGACTCTACATAGTGTTACTCTTTCGTCGAGCATCACCCGCCTTGATGGTCTATCTTTTTGGGTCAGTGGTTTTGCTTCGCTACCACTCCCTCACCCTGAGCCTGATGACCTATCCCACCTTCATGTGTGACTGCGCTTAGGAGTTTCGATTCTTAGGTTGCATTCACCCCCTCTGAAACCATCGCACTCTTAGTGGTTCTGCGACATGACATTACTTGTGACATTTCTGTCTTTTCCTTTCAGCATTGAGACAATTGCCTCCAAGACTTTAGGACTGTATCTTGCCACATTTTATTTTTTGTTGTTAGTTAGGATATGTACGCCATAAATTTATTTTTCATTTGACATTTTGTAGCTTAGGCTGCATCGCATGGACTCCACATGGAGCTTGCTCCGCATCATAGATTTATCAACTTTCCTTGTTGCAGAGTTTCGTTGCTTTAGCGGATAACGTGTTTATGAATCTTGCAATCCACTACAAGTCTGAGGATCGTGCATCGGGCCTCAATCTGCCCTGGCCTACAACCAGGGCCATCAGGCTATTTGCCAGTTTGGCCTGGGAGACCAGGTTGTGACCTGACCCCACCGACTGTGTGATGTTTCAGTCCAGTCCAGTCCAATTTTGCCCTGTACCATTATCGGTACTAGGCCAGGCCAGTCCAGTCAGTCCGCTGGGGGTATACCCCAACTGTTGTCTGTTTTCAACTCATTTTTTATTCTGCACACTCTGGAGTACATCCATGTTGAGGCTGCATCGGAGTTGTGCTATCCCTTCCAGCTCCATCTCTATCTCCTCCATCCTCACCCCTTCGTCTTCATCTTGACGGACCGCCATCTCGACGGGTCCGTCACACTTGGAGTGGGAACTTGCGAGGAAATAATCTAATAGAATATGTCAACTCTTGAGATCCTAGACATCCAAAGATCTACACGCCTTATGAATCATAATTTGTCGAAGAATTAGATGTCATGAGACTGAGGTTTTGGAGATTAAGAGGGGAGGTGCCTGTATAGAGGAGAACGAAGGAGAGCTCTATATAGACTCCACTCTTCTGGGCGTAGAAGGGGAACATGAAGTCCGGATGCTCGTGGCAAATTGACGGTCATCCTGAGAGCAGTGAGGGATTAAATTGTCATTTAGAGAAAAAAATGAGGAAAGGATAGGGTTGATGAGCACACCACTTTCATTCCAACCCAGACTTCACTTAGGAAGGGGACCCAGAAAGTTGAGTAACGAAAAGGTAGAGCGACTCTTGAGTTTCTTGAATACGCTAACGAAAACAGAGGTGTTCCCTTATGAGATTGTAAGATATGAAGCCTTTAAGAGAAACGGGTGGGAGCATGATAGCCTATACGTATTGACTTGTCATTTTATAGATCTTGACGAATACGATTAGAGGATCTATGTACCAAAGGTAAGGCATAGAGACCAAAGATATGGTCGTTGTTGTGAACGAGCAGTCGGAATAGTCTAGGAGGAGAGAACGAGATACGAAAGAGAAGGAAAAACTTACGTATGAAGAATCAACATTTTTCCCTTTGAAGAATTACCAAAACCTCCATTGAGTGGGATTAGGCTGTCAAGGCATGGATGGGCAACAATGATAGACTTTGTACAAAAAGTAAAGGGAAGTGATCAAGCTAAATTAGAAAGTGATGTCGAGCACAATGACTGATGAGGTGGAGGTTAAGAGGGTGTCCTTCGGTGTGAGAGTTATATCTATTATCTGAATTAGGTTGTCACGATTCATGGATAATCGTGACTTTTAGCGTTTGGCGGAATAAACTATAGAACGGGAGTGAGCTAGGGTGTTCGAGTTAATGATAACCGAAAACAGAATAACTTATGATGTGATGGTATGATCACAAGGATGGATGAGGTGCGAAATGGAGGAGGAGAAAACTGACATACAGATGAGGTCTCGCGTGTAATGGTGAGAGACAAGAAAATTGACAAGGTGAGAGAATTGATTATGACCCCTATTAATGACAAAGTAAGAGAATTTGCTAATGGATACCAGAAATGATGGTTTTCTGCGAACGAGACATGCCGTCTTGCCTTAAGGGAGAGAGTAGGAAAACTGACTAACATTTACAAGAACGAGAGAACAAAAATAGTAAATTGGAGGATTGAATTCTTAGCCATGGTAAGAGAGCGAATCAGTAACGGGATGGACAAAAAAAAAGATGGCTAGTGCTGAGTCAGGAAATGAGAGATATCAACTAGTCGTTGAAAGAAAGAAAAAAGGGTCCCTTGTGCGGGCTAGGGTTTAACTGATTAACGAAGCGAAATTGGATTAAGTTGAAGAAGCCGAGTGTTTAAGACGACTGATAGTTGAGGTTAGGAAATGTGCGATTTGGTTGGTAGCAGATGAAATTCATCTAATTAAAATTGACATTCTTACAACTCCATTTGAAGAGGAGATGTTTACTCGCTCGTGGAGAGAGATGATAAGGAAGGCAAAAATGAATCTAAGGGAGCAAGCTAAGGAGTTTGAATAGTTTTCTAAGGTCGTAGTGGATGAAGTTTCTCTGAGAACATTAGAAGTTAAATCGTGTTTTGCCAAAGACGTTTTGACTACAACTTTGGTTATTAGAGGAGAGGGCAAGGAGGCTGACTTTGAGGCACTACTGAAAATTCTCGAAGGTTCTGCTGAAAGAATTATAGCGGGCCTGAACAAAGTATCTGAGGATTAATAGGAAAATTGGATATTGAAGGGGCTTACGACTTCGATGGGAGGATACGTTAAGACGCAAAAATCTAGGACTAACAACCTTAAGAGAAAAATGAGTGTGAAATCTATTAGCGATGCAGAAAAATTAAAAAACGTCTTGAGAGAATTAGAGAATTAAGCTAAAGGGGCTCGGAAACCGAGGTAGATGGGGGAAACGTTAGAGGAAAAAAACTTTGCCAAGGTCGAACGGTACAAAGTTCACGGACTCATGCACCAGAGACGCTTGGAGAGAAGAACCTTACAGGAGGAATCCCTATTCGATGGCGTACATATCGGGTTCATATGCGCCTCTTTTTTATGAAACTCCTTTGTATCAACCACCTCCGTTTATGGTGATTCAAATGGTCTTCACCAAATAGAATGTAACTGGATTTTTTCACGACTGGGAAGTTCATGGCTTGAGAGGAGAATGAACGGAAGAGAAAATGATCATTAACTTCCTCTACCATACAGGCCAACAATAGATCATGAGTCCCTGATGATGGCAGATGCATGACATTCCGAAAGAGAGTTTCCCAAGTGTTTGCCTATGAAGACATGTTTTATTTGGTGGAAGACCTGCGAGAGATGAAAAAGGAGGAGAATAAGAGTTTGAAAGCATTTGCAAAAATATACGAGAAAGCATTGAATCCGTTAGTAGAGGAAATATTTATATGCGAGGTCCAAAAAATGTGGAATATTCCTGGGAATTCTTCCACGTGAAAAATGCGGGATGGTCGTGAGAGAGTTTCTGACCAAAAGGTTAAACTTTGCGCATGTGAAGGCTTTGACCCATGACATAGAAGGGCTAAATGTTAAAACCTACATGTTGAAAGTCTTGGATAATCTTTGAAAGGGAGTATCTTAAGGAAGAGGAGGAGGAATAACGTTAGCTGAAAAAAAAAGGATGAAAATAAAGGGTAAGGACACAACATCTCTTTAGACGAAATGAGTCAAACAGAAGTGATGAAGAATGAAGAAAGGGAAATTGAGGAGACTGAAAAAGAAATGGTAGAGAATGCAAGTCCTCTAAATGGTCAAACAAGAAAGAGAGTTGCATAAAATCTAGGGATGAGGTAGAATCGAAGAGACCGAAAATAAGCAAAGAGGACATGACAAAGGAGATTGAAAAATTGAAGGTCGAGATGAAGAAGTTAAGAAATAGTAACCAGATAAGAACCATCCTCGAAGTCTATTCCACGATAAAAGGTGAGGTAAAAGTGGAATCATCCTCCTAAATTATCATAGAATGATAGAGCTTGCATGTACTGTGATGATGGAGATCATAGAAAAAAAAACTGTCAATGGATGTTGGATGCGTTAAAGGAAGGAATCATTGAGTTGGACGAGAGGAAACATGTGATAAGGGCAGATGAGGGGAAACATGTACCCTTCTTACCATCAATGAAAATAAATATTGATATTCGAAGGAGGAGGATAACGCGGCAAAATGAAAACAGACACATGCATCCCTGTCCACAAAAGTCTCTAAGCAGGCGTTTGAAAACGAAATTGAGGAAGCGCCTGAGAGTCTGAGGGTCAAAATTTTTTCTATCCGATTCGAGGAGACTGTGAGCGGGGACGTGACACTTGTTTCAAGTTGTACACAAGGAGTATCTGGAGAATCGAGCGAAGTGAAGAAAAACGATACGAACCAGCCTCTGACGGACGAGTAAGTAGAGTCACCCACGTCACCCTAGTCTCTTAGAAAGAGAGGACCCAAAAATTCCAATTGAAAAACTCGCTGCATGATGTCGATTTAAGAGAGTCTCTAAGGAGAGAGATGAGTATGCCTATCCCTATTACTCTTAAGGAGTTTATAGCTGACTATCCTCCAGCTAAAGACATGTTAATGGGGATGATGAAAAAGACGAAGATACCAGTATCAAAAACAGTGTTCACTGGATAAACTACTTTGAAGACGAAAGTAAAAACCTTAGCGCTAATAGTGACTATCTGGTTCCGTATTGGGTTGAAACTATTTGACTATGAGTACATACAAGATTTGTGACTATTTTTGTTATAAATTTGAGTTCGGATATCCAAACTCTGAGTGTGTCAGAGACTATGAGATTGTCTTTCTGTGTTTGACGATCATAATCACTGTCATATGTGTTGACTTATCCTAATGTATGATGATTTTTTGTGTAGGAGATGTACAAGATGCATCTCGTGTGTTTTGTGAATATGAAATGTGTAAATTTTCTACTCTTCGGTATACTCGTGCAGTCTGCCCAGGGACAGACGATGGGTTCGAATATAAGAAGGGGAAGCGCAGTTCGTTGCTGAAAAAATGTGAAAATCCCAAGGGATTCATGAGTCTTCTAAGACTTAAATGCTTGTTCATTCGTAGTGCTATCTGTTGAGTTGTGATGAGGACCCACAAGTTAGTCTCTCAGTGACGACTATTTTATGGTTGATGCCCCTTCTATTAGGAAGGTGGATATGGTTTCATTTGGACTCATCCTGAAGTGGGAGGATGACTTAAAGATTTTATGACTGACTCATCCTCAAGTGAAAGGATGACTTAATAGTTTATGGTTGACGTCGCTTCAAGCGGAAAGGTACTAAAACATTTAACGGCATGGAAAACAGTTTTGAATGATAAAGTATGACGAGAAAGACAAGGAAACTGGTCTATTGGTGAAATTTTGGAATGTCGCAAACATGGTGAAATTTTGAAAGATGTCTTTAAGATATGTGGTCTACTTACTTTGATCAAGTGGGAAGGCCACGACCCCGTGAATCTGGCAGTGAGTTTTTTTTTCTGGTATTTTGAGAGGGCGATGTGCTCTCTATGTTATCCCATAGAGAATTGATTTATGCCTTTAAGTGAAGCAGACCTCTGTGTAGTCCCGCAGTAGGCCTGAGTTTATTGCGACACACCATCCAGCCACTATGGTGTTAATCTTAAGGTATATGTGAGAAACTCAACCAGGGGTTAAACTGGTATCACTGAGGCGCAACCCTCAGTGTTTGCTGTCGACCAACGCAACCTGGCAGCGGGTCCACGTCTTACCAAACGGAAAAAATCTTGAGGGGTGTGACAATCTCAGAGAGTTCTATTCCCGCGGGATGTCGAAGTGATAAGAGTCGAATCTGTCGTATCGTTTTGGAATCCTGATACAATATTTTATTAGGAAAAATTGTCCATTGTTGCACAACCAATGAGGGCACTACCGCTAATATAACAACGTGGTAGACCGTAGATCTGACTCGATCAACCAGTCTATGGTGGACCAAGATCGAGACATGACCTTCATATAGTTGAATGCAGGAGATATCTCTGATAAAAACTTATATTTTTGTAAATATTTTGGAGGACGACGCAAGTGTCTTTGAAAGGTATCGGTTCTCCTGCGTCTTAAGTTATGCCCCTGCATGCAAAACGATGACTAAATAGGACACCCAACGATGAACCGACAGTTGTTTAGGACGAAGGGAGAGGACTATTAGGAGTTCTATAGTCGCACGAGCCATTTGTTGTAGTACAGATCAAGTATCCTGGAGTCCGAGGCCAGGACAAGGGAGACTAAACCGTAGCAGTAAAATAGTCATGTCAAACAATAAAATCCTCAAAACGAAGTAGTCGGCTGATTAGATTGGTTCTTTTCTCGTCAGCATTTGAGTATGATTGGATTGATAACCTTTTTTTATTTTTGGGAGCGACGGGGACGATGCTTAATATGGTCCGGTAAGTTGTCGATACAAATACCTGTTTTTTGCAAGTAACAAAATAAGTTAAGTTTGAAATTTGAGTACACAACCCTAGTCGAGGTAATGTTTCGATTACGCTGTCTGAATGGTTGGCTAGAAGTATAGAGTATGTGGGCTTGTAGTTTTGATGGGCGCGTGATGTTTTTTTATTGATATTATAAAAGTCGGCGTTTCGACCGACTTTTTTTTTTTTTTTTTTTTTTAATTATTAAGGGTCTTTCTTTTTGTTGAAGTGATAATGGTGCACGTTCGTTCGTGTGAAAGACAATGCTGACGGCGATACAATTTTGTATAGTGAGTGGAGTGAACGAGAGGGTAGAAGAGTGAAAACAAGCGACCACGCGGTAGGCGTGAGAGCTTGGTGGTCGTGGGTTTAGCATGTGGGTAAGATGAGTGATCTGGGAGTGTTTTAGCAAAACCGTATATGTAGAGGCACCAATTTATATCCGTATCCGCTAGAGCTAAAACCGGCCTTGGGCCAAACACTATTGTTTATGGCTACGAACTTTCATTGAAAAGGCTTAGAGATCAAGGCCAGCATGCGACGGCGCAGGAGTATGGGAGCAGCGTGAAGAGGCCGAGAGGTTGAGGGCCCGGTGAGGCTATTCCCTCTTGGTTTTGCCGCCATCGGGGCTGAAAGGGTACTGGCAGTTCCTTTTTCCTCGTCCATTGTTTTTTCGACGTTATTTGTTTCTTAAATATTTAATTGTTTATCGTTGTTATTAATTATTTTCATGTTTTGACCCTCTTTGAATCAGAGGACCGATGAGTCGACTCAGATGGTGTAGATCCTGCCTTTTTTAGCTACGTGCCGAGGCCGGTCACCACAAAGGTGGGATCCCACGCTGCCACCCTCCTTGTTCAACACGAGATGTTGGCGCTGCCAGCATGGACTGCTGTGGCTGGCATTGCAGTGGGGAGCGATTGAAACCCCCCACGGGTGGCCGTCACGACAGTCGAGGGCCTTGAGCACACGCCTCTTTGGCGGGCCCGTCAAGATTCCTGCGCATTCGGGATGTTGGCGAAATTCATCTATCTTACCCATCTTGGGACGCGAACCGCGGAGTCAACATGTGTGTGACCGACGGGCACTAAGCCCCACGTGGTGGAAGAATCCTGGGTGGCGTAGACCCTTCAGCGGGAGCGTCGTCTGTCCCTCGTTGTGTGTAGTGAGAGGTATGAGTGTGAGCATGCCCGTTAGGGACCTGAAAGATGGTGAACCGTGTCGGGATACAGTGGGTCAGGGACACTATGCGGAGGCCTACATTAGTGTTGGTTGTACGCAGGCAGCTCACATGGAACCCTTCTCCACTTCGGGCTTTAAAGCTCTCATTTGAATATTCGCAGTTACGACCAAGATTTGCATCGGGACCTGCCTCACCTCGGTTCAGACTGCGGGCGTCACAACGGGCCCAGCACCCTCTTACCCGTCCCAACATCAGGATCGCCACAACGACCGAGCATAGGTCGCGCCTCAGCGCTGTCCATTTTCACGGCTGATTGATTCAACAGGTGAGTTGATACACACTCCTAAGTGGATTTCAATTTTCATGACCACCAACCTGCTGTCTGCATCCACCTACACCCATTGTGGTGTCCGAGTTCGCGCGCGGCTGGACACAGACGGGGAGAGAGGCAACGGAGGGCGGGAAGAATCCGAACTCAAAGTTGTATCAGGTGCATGCATGGTAGGGAAGAACGAAAGTGACGACAGAGTAGCTATGGCCGAGATGAAAGATGTATATCCCCCTGATTTTCACAAGTGATTGAAAATAAATTTAGTTCAAAGTCTGAGTACACTGTGTGAGGCGCGGTTGTGTGCTTGTTATGCTACCTAAGTGAATGACTAGAAATAGAGAGTGTGTGGACGCGCAAACTTAAGACGCGCGTGACCTTGTTTCTTGTTGATGATTGTAAAGTCGGCATGGATGCGGCTAGAGCTTTCTTTTTGATTTAAACTAGGATTAGAGAATTTCGTTTTTTGACCGATACGCTTGACCGCGACATGTGCGTCTGTACGGAGGACGACATCGGTATCGACTCGACTTTGAGTAGTGGTCAGAGTATGCGAGGGAATAGGTGCGCGAAAGGCGTGGAGCTTGACGGCCGTTGATTTAATGGGTAAGTTGAGGTATGGGTTTGATACGTTTCAATAGGCCCGCGCGCCTCGTTGTACCCGGTTATATAGATTACCACTAGCAGTAGGCTCAACCTTGGGACTAACACTATTGGTTACGGTGTTGAACTTCCATTTGGGAGATTCAGGGATCGAGGACGGCGGGCGACGACGCAGGAGTATTGGAGCGGTTAGGAAAAGCTAAGGGGTTGAGGGCCCAGTAAAGTTATCCCCCCATAGTTTGCTGCATGCGGGTTAGCTCGGTGGGACCAAGGTGGTACTTGCAATCCCCTTCTCTCTCTTCCCCTCGTCGTGCGGTTTTGTCTTTAATTTGTATGATTATTATTTTATCTTTATTTATTTATTGTTATTTTCGTTTTGTTATTTTTAAATCGTGTGTGACACCGGTTTTTATGGGTCGTCCGGATCCCCGTGTGTTCGGGATGTTGATGGGGGCTCTCGACCCCGCCGTATCAGGACGTGGACCGAAGGAGATCAATGTGCATGCGAGCCGGTGGGTGTTCGACCCACGAGGCCGAAGGAGGCCAGTGTAACAGGGGCGCTTGGTGAGCACGTTGGCCGCCACCCACTATCTACAGTGAGAGGTCTATATGTGAGCATGCCAGGGTGGAGTGGCCTAGGGCACTGTGGGAAGGCCGCTATTGCGGCTGCTCATGAGGAAACCCCTCTCCATGTAGGTCTTCATAGTTTTAATTTGAATACTTTGCCACTACTACCAAAATCCACATCGGGCCCGACCCTTCCAAGCCTACGCTTAGGCTTACAGCAAGCCCACACCCTCGCTTCCGTGGCCGCTATCTGTGTGAGGATTGCCCGTAGGGGACTAGAGAGAGAGAGGGGGGGGGGGGCTCTGCTTAAGCAGAGTGGCATGAGGAAAACCCAGTGGAGGCTCGCAACGATACGAATGTGCAAATCGTTCGTCGAACTAGGGTATAGGGCGAAGGAAAAATATCAAGCCGGCTAGAAGCCCCGTCTTGCCGAAGTTCTCCCAGTATAGCTGGAGCAGTTAAACGGTCGACCGGTTCGTTAACAGTGAAGTTGGCCGCTACGAGCCGATGCGCTAACTTCGAGGAATCGAAAGAAGGCGAGCGGGACGGAAGGGAGACGATGGACTCAATGAAGGAGGAGGTGAACTGAGACGCAATTTCGTGCTAGGTGAGTGCAGAGTAAGAGTCGGGGATGGCAGGGTACTAAGCAAGACGTAGCGAAAAAAAAGGTAGCTCTCGCGATTCCCGACAGGATCAAGCGAGGGAGAAGCTTGAATAGAGGTTGTTTGGTGCAGCGAACAGGTTGGTAGGGTCAGAACGGTGGGAAAGGAAGCACGAAGTAAAGTAAGAGAGAAGGGCATCGAGGAAAAACGGACATAGTGAGGAGGAAAGGCATTTACTTTACTCGTTTCGCTATCAATTTGAGTAAGGAGGGCGACTAAGTAGGGGTTTTGGAGTATTGCGAGTGAGGTGGTAAGGTTAGTTTTGGCATAGAGGTAGTAGTTTTGTCCCTCTCATAGGTAAAGGCTGCGCTGATTGTAGGTGGTTGGAAACCAGTGTATTTCTCTGTAGTTTTGAGGAAAACACATCCTCGCATACTTGTGGTGGCAGACTAGCAACGGCACACGGATATGCGATGGCTAGGCGATAACGAGAAATGTTTGAGCAAGAGAGGGAAAAAATAAGACTTACCGGGTGAGGCGTTGATGTTTCGCAGCTCTGATGCAAAATTGCTACGTATCTTTCTGCCATCTATCGAAAAATTCATCTCGTATATTCTCATCCTCCGGATGGAGGAGTTCTTCTTCTCCCACTCGCGCGTGTGGTGGAAATTACGTCTGACAACCCTTAGTTCGTACTCGCACAGAGAAGTTTTTTTTGTATATCTGTCTGATCATTTCGTACCTTCGTATACTTAGAGGAAGGTTCATACTTATGTCGCATATTCAGTGAGTAACGGGCCCGTTCTGCTTTGTTCCTAGTCGAGAAACTAGAATACGCACGAAAGCAGACAAAGGGATTTCGAGGTGTCATGTATCTAGCCGTTTTTCCTATGCAAGATACATCGAACATTTTGACGTCTTATCGTAGGTGGGGAGGAGGGACTTAGGTGAAGTGTCTCCCCACGATCTGCGGCGAGTTCATTCCAATTTCGTTCGTCCTACAGGCAAAAGTAGCGAGGAGCGAATCGTAGTGCCTACATACTCACCTACTGGTGGGGCGTTTCCCATCTCATTGGTATGAGCAGCGAGAAGCGGAGCAGCGAGGCGGCATGCTGACCGGTGCGCTGCTCATCCTACTGACTGAAGCAGAATGATTCTAACCGGAAGTTGGGTGCTGACCGAGGCTCGGTAAGGACTACATAGCCGGTATCTGCACGCAGTTCGTCTGCTACATAACCAACAAGACCAAACTGTTGTTCTTCTGCGACGTGAGAGAGGGATGAATTTCTGACTCATAGGCCGTGTTTTGAGTTGTGACCAATGCACTTTGGGTCACGGGCGAGGCGGAGTGGTTGGGTCCTTTGGGGGGAGTCTTTGCCACGAGTGTTGCGAAGTGGTTGGGTCCTTTGAGGGGCGTCTTTGTTGCGATCCGGAGAGTCGTCAAGGAGGTCAACAACTGGTGGTCTAGCTTAAGTTGACATAGTTGCTGCCCATCTGACCATCATTGTGGACCCCTCAGGCGCATCAAGGAATCAAGACCCTCTCACGCGAGTCTGAGTGCACCATTCCTGGATTTGAGAGACTAAATGTTTTTATCGTTGCCCTTCTTATTCTAAGTCTGGTCTATTGGCTCTGAGAGGAGGGCGACATACGGGATTGCAACCCATAATCTGTGTCAAGGTCTTTGTGGGAGGTTGCCCCATGAATTGGGGAAACTCTGTCGGAATATATGTGAGGTTTTTTAGGCAGGGAACTGAGGACTGATTTTCATCTCCTTCTATAAACCCTGTTAGAACCCTTACTTGTACGTCTTCCTATGGTTTGACTGAGTATACTGCATGCATCCCTACTGAATTTATGTTTGACATTCTGGACTTAAATCATAGTTAAGTAAAGGAAAATATGTGTAATCTCGGTTTCATTGTTTGTTGGTTCTCTAAATTCAGATCGAGAAAGGGTTTTGAATTGGAGGAAGGCGGGAGGAAAGTGGTTTAGCTCGCGATTAACCGAGTCAACCAAAGGTTGGACTTTATTTTTAAGTTAAATGACCCAGTGCTATGTGTATTTTGGCTACCAGGAGGACCAGACTTTGTTCCTAAGTTGGATAGTCTGGTTGCTCTGACTTGCGAAAGTTGCCTGCAATTGCATTTTCATGGACCGAGTTTTGTTTCTAAGTTGAATGGCTTGGTCGCCCTGGTTTATTTTGGGGTTTAATGTTTTTTTATCGTTAAAAAAAAAAAAGTTTGCGTTTTATTTATAAGTTGAATGACTTAAACATTTTTTTTTTTTTTAATTCTGAGGGAAGTCAGGTGAAAGACCCAACTTTGTTTCTTAGTTGAATGGTTTGGTCTGGAGCCACGCACATAACAGAATGAAGGAATAGTCTTACCTATATTATATCATTACTATACTTTATGAACGAACTAGTCAGATTTCGTTTTTAAGTCGAATGGTCTGACTATAGCTTATCAAAATGAAGAGAGTATTAATTAAGAATATTAATTGATGGTAAGACGGGCCAAACTGAACTTTGTTTCCAAGTTGAATGGTTCAGTTTTATGCTATCTTAAAAGACTAAGAGTAAAAAAATATATATAACTTGGCTACTTAAACTGTTCAAGGCGACTAGACTTTGTTTCTAAGTTGAATGGCCTAGTCACAAGCCCTAAGAAGAGAAAAAAAGTAGCAACCTGTGTTTGTTTATAAAGTTGAATGGTCTACCTTTACGCTTTATATAAGTTGGGTAAAAATGAATAAATTATTGAGAGACCATGAACTATTGTTGATAAGGTTTAACCTTGGGACTGGTGAGAGTACTTACTATCGTGGCATGAACTTGCATATGGCTTAGTGAGAGTTTTACTTAATATGAGTTCCAGTTTGATAGGTAGTTTCTTTAGTTGCTCGCCACGTGCTAGAGTTATAGAAGTTAGTTTAATTCCTGCATTTTTGAGCCAACGTTTTTTTGCTTTGTTCAAGTTCTCGTATTTTTTTGGATCATTTATTTTACTTGACTTTGTATAAATTTTGGAAAGGTAGTTTTCCTACGGAAGCGATGAAAATTTTTTTTACAAAACCAAGGAGTTAGTCAAATTTTTATTCTTAAAGTTTAACTTCTGTTTAAGTTTTATAACTGGCTTAGTAAAAATCTAGAAAACCTTATTTTCTAAGGGAGTTGTTGCCAAAATTTTTGTTAAATTGAGAGTCGGACAAAATTTGACCTTGGGAAGTCAAAAACTACGTTCAGATTTGTATTTAGCTCTGTATAAATTTTGAACCGGCACTTCTGTAGAGGGAGTGCTACCGAAACTTCTATAAATCTAAGGAGCTCGTTAAATTTTACCCTTACAGGACTCAAGTTTCGTATCGAGCTCTCATCTGACTTAGTATAAATTTGAGAGTCTACTTCTCTAAAAGTGATGTTGCTCAAAATTTTACTAATTCAGGGACATAAACAAAATTTGAATCTCTAAAATTAAGATTGCATTTTTCCTACGGGAAGCGCTGCCGAAATTTTCTTAGTTTAAAGGAGTTAGATTATAGTTGGATTAAAAAGATTCTGGCGATCCACCCTATGTATGAAAAATGTTGCTAAAAATTTTCCTTTTCTTTGACATTTGCTTAGAGGTAGATTTATACTTAGTTATAGAAAGATTTTGAGTGACAATGTCATATGGGGATCCATTGAACTTCATTCTTCATACACTTATAGTCTAGCCTTAGGTGTTGACCTGTCTTATGTTACATGTCCTTTTTGAGCTCTTTCGATTCAAGATCTGACTAGATTCAGCTTGAACCTACAAGGATCATCCTCTGTTATAACTGATAACACGTCGGTTGTCGATCCGTCGGTTTGCGACTTAACTTTAATTCGCTCTCGCTACTCAATCTGAAGGTTTTAGCCTCTATGGTTTGAATTATTTTGTTGGGTTTTTACCCGGACTTTATTGAATGGTCATTTAACTAAGATACTCAGTATTTTATTATAAAAGGTTGGACAAGGGTTGGGACTTGTGTGGCTAAAGCGAGGGGTATGAGTACATAGAATGGTTAAAGTTGACCTCACGTAGTGCGTTAACTTTTGGTTGAATCTTTGATGTGATTGCATGTATGATTGAGGGTCGGATTATGAATTTGACTTGCATGCGATTACATATATATTTATGAAGGAAGTCACATTGTGATTGTGAGATGTGATCCTCTTGTGTTTTATAACCCTCTCTATATATATCTTGAGTTTCCACGCGGCCTACTGCGACTGTGCGTAAGGGTCAAACAAATTATTCCTTGAACGAAAAGGGAGACCCCTCTTTTCCTTTTGCTTTTTGGACTTATTATAGTTGGGCGTTGAAGTTCATGGCAACCGTCAAAGTGAAACCCTTTGACTTCTCTCTAGACCATGGATTGTGGAGCTTGTCTTCAAGGCCATAAACATTGACTACCACAACAAGTCTGAACCTGTCTACCACTCACTCTCTCAAGGTGTAGAAGAGGGTGTGGTTTTCAACCGCTTTGGCAGTTATCTAGCGTTGCGAGATTAACCCCTCAAGGCACGTGTCAACCGACACTTGAGTGTTGAACGCGATTATAGGTACCACATAGTACGTCATCACTGTGACTGCTTGTGTATTCAAATGACTAATCCATATGAATAAGTCTGCGTCCGCATGATATTTATTATGAGTCTCGTGAGTGATGCTTTACCGATTTTGTGTCGAAAGGTTATGGGTCGGATACTAAAGGGATTAGGAGTGTTTTGTTTTGTGTGAGTAATCTGACTTTTTGCTTTGGTGTGGTGTAACACGTGGTAAGAAAGATGCGTCCTAGTCGACCGACGTCAAGTCGCACTTGGCACTTCAGTCCCCCAACGAGTCGGTTCAAGTATGGGTCTGATAAAGGCGTGGGACTGCGCATACTCCCTATGCTACAGTGTACAAGAAACGCCCTCGGCTGGGTCACCTATGTGATTGCAACTGATCAGCTTTCGCACATGGTTCGATAGTTCGGCGGGGATACACCCACCTGAGGGATGATGACATCTGCCACAGGTGGAAGTAAGTTGTACCTCGCATGACCCTATCATGTCGTAGGGGTTCGTGAGGGATATGGTTGGCGCACTCGGCCAAAGCGGTGACGAAAATTCATTGCACCTCGATAAAAGATAAATTCCTGCACGAAATCCTGAGTGACGAGGCCGGGAGGGTCCCCCTACAAAACCTATGCGCTCAACAACGGATTTGTGGTTAGTTTTGATAGGAAAATAGTATGTTTAGAGTTAGAGGAGAAAAAAGATTGCATGAGGATGGCGAAGGAGGGAGTAGAAAGTGAGGAGCTCGCCCCATTCCTGATGGAATTGGGCAGGAAAAAATAAGGTTATGGGGTTATCAAACAGGGCGAGTTTAACTACGGTGTCAGAGTTAGGGGTTAATAAGTAGATTCCTTACTAAAAGAGTTAGTATTTGCGCTATGCGAAGCAGCAAAGGAGCGGACACTTATCCGTGAGTGAACCTGTCCCGATGTACAGGCAAATGCCAACGAGGAGAGGAGATTTTTGGCGATGTATCTCTTCACAATCCGCGAAAGATTCATTTCGATTTCGCACGTCCTATCGATCAGGGTCGCGTGAGGTGAGTCACGGGATTGGACACTTACCTGTTGGTCGATGCGCTGCTTATCCTATCGATCGAGGTAGTGTGAGGGGAGCCTCGGGATTGGAGACTTACCTGTTGGCCGGTACGCTGCTCATCCTATCGATCGAGGTAGCGTGAGGGGAGCCGTGAGATTGGAGACTTACCTGTTGGTCGGTGCGCTTCTCATCCTATCGATCGAGGGCGTGAGGCTAGCCGCGGGTTGGATACTTACTTGGTCGGGTGCACTTGGTGGGATAACGAGACAAGGGTGAAAAAAAACGAGAGTGACGAACGTGGCGAAAAATTTGACAAAGGAAATAGGAAATTGCGAACGACAGTGTTGGAAGGCAATAGGGTAAACATGAGCGAAGAGGTCGACAGGCTTATCGGGAGGAAGTGGTGTATCTCCCCATATGCTCGCGAGAGATTCCTCCACATTTTGCACTTCAGCAGGCTGCCCAGTTCATGCGAGAATAAAACTGTTGAACTGCAGACGTGAGCTCGAGCCTGCGTTATTTTCGAGTGAAAGTTTGCTGCCGACTTCATTGTTATTACCGAAGTATCAAGGAAAGATTGTTGCTGACCGCCCAGTTGCTCGGACTTGGTTACTGTTATGCCAGAACCACGATCTTTAGCAGTGGCAAACTGCTGACTGTGTTCTTTGCTCCGGTTCTCGACCAGGTCTTCAGATAAGAGGTTGCCACTCCTAGCACCCTGCTGTTAAACAAGTATTGAGAAGCGACTATGGTGACTGTAATCCCGTTGCTGCTGCTCAGAGAGGTTGTCGGATGACTAGCTGACGAGAGGGCTCTCCAGGTTCAGATAGAGCAAGAGTTTTTTACAGAATTGAGCGCGTTTGTGTTTCTTGAGTGGTGTTGATACAGTGTTTTGCAGCCAGGGATTTTTGCGACATTGTGACTAAGGGGTACCGTGGTGTGACTAAGGGGTACCATCGGGCTATTGAATTCTCAGAACGTGGCGAGGGTCACATTGGGCTATTGTTATGTGTTGGCTGGGAGATTACGTTTGTGGTTGGTCTTCATATTTCGACTACACAACGGTAAAGGAGTTTGCCACTTGACAGTGAGATGATGTTGTAATAGGGGTGACTCTACCTCTCAAAGGCTGATGCTGATCAAGAGTTACTTCTGATGGAGTAATCAAGCTTGGTCTTGACACTGTTGGTGAAAGTTTAAAGTGTTCCGCGGTGCTATTGGTTATGCATGGCCGTGTAGCTGCTGGATGTTTTTGCTAGAGGCATTATCTTTACATTTTGCTGTGAGCATTGCTATGCTTTCCAGTTGGGCACAAATGTTGCGCATTTGTTGAGCACACAAAGTTAGGTTGTGTTTTACTAGTGCGTATTGCTGTTGTTTATCTGAGTTTTGTGGACTATTGAAACCCGCATTCAAATAGAGCATGGAGGATGTATTTTATTCGAACGCGGCCTCTCTAAACTGCGTAGCTGCAGTTCTATCGGGGGTGAGGGCACCATGGCCTTAGAGGAGTGGTCAGGTTGTGAAAAGAGGGGGGTACTGCAACGATTTGAAGGACCGTCATGGGATTAACATTCATCGTTTTGACTTCAACCTGGTCGTATTACTTCGTTTCGAACACCATTGCGGGCCCCTCAGGTGACTGAAGATCTTAGGGCCCTCTCACGTGAGTCTGAGAACAACTCTTTTGGATCTGAGTGACTTAACTTTTCTCCTTCCGCCTTTATTACTTTCAGTCTAGTCTTGGGTTTGGAGAGGAAGATGACATATGGGATTGAAATCCGTAATCCGTGTCAAGACCTCCGTGGGAGATCCACCCCACCGATTGTGGGAGCTCTGCCAGAACCTATGCAAGGTTTTGAAGGTAAAGAATTGTCAAGTATACCTTATTTCGACTGTGTGAATCCACTATACCATAATGGTTGCATCTTTCTAGTCCGACTGAGAGATATGTTTGCGTTCCTTTATGAATTTTGCTTTCTTTCCATAACTTAATCAAACTAAATGGAAGGAACGCATGTGTAAAATATCAAGTTTCGTCTTATTTGTGACTGAAAG
>BFEA01000163.1:860611-871758 GCA_003427395.1 Chara braunii | reverse complement strand
CACACAAACACACATCGCGCCCCGCTCCAATCTAGCACAGTCATACCGTTTTGAGTGTATAGTGAATCTGACAACACACACACACACACACACACACACACACACACATACATTCACGCACACATACGCACACACACACACATACGCACACACACACACACACACACATATGACACGCACACACACATAAACACACGGGGGCACACACACACATACACACACACACACACGTGACATGCACATGCACACACACACACATACACAAACATACACACACACACATACGCACACACACACACACGGGGTTTTGCATGTGGTACAGCATGATGTGGAACCAAACCCGAAGTGGGGGGGGGGGGCTACTTGAATTAAAAAAAAAAAACCATATATTCCTTAGTATATATGAAAATCAAAACATTCATGTGCACTTCTTAGCGGCCTGGTGCAGGTTTGGTGGGCGGTGAAGCAAGAGATGGATCCAAGTGCAACGAGAAGCACCCCGCCTACCCTCCTTTAAAAAAAATAAAAAAAAATTATATTATTGTTTAGAAAAAAAATATCGTTCATGCGCACTTTTTAGCTGCCACATTTTGGGTTTTACGTGTGGTGCAGCATGATGTGGAACCAAGGCCGAAGTGGGCGGGGGGGGGTGCGCAGGGGGCGGGCGGAGCCCCCCTCCCCCGCAAAATGAATTAAAAAAAAAATACATATATTCCTTAGTATATATGAAAATCAAAACATTCATGCGCATTTCTCTTTGGCCTGGTGCGGGTTTGGTGGGTGGTGAAGCAAGATATGGATCCAAGTGCAACAAGAAGCCCCCCGCCTACCCTGCTTTACAAAAAAAAAAATAATATTATCGACTATTGTTTAAAAAAAAATAAAAAATTCATACGTACTTCTTAGCCGCCACATTTAGGGTTTCGCGTGTAGTGCAACATGATGTGGAACCAAACCCTGCTCGAATTAAATAAAGAATAGTATATATAAAAATCAAAACATTCATACGCACTTCTTAGCGGCTTGGTGCGGGTTTGGTGGGTGGTGAAGCAAGATATGGATCCAAGTGCAACAAGAAGCCCCCGGCCTATCCTGCTGTACAAAAAAAATAAAAATATTATCGACTATTAATTAGAAGAAAAAAAAAATATTCATGCGCACTTCTTAGCTGCCACATTTAGGGTTTCGCGTGTGATGCAGCATGATGTGGAACCAAACCCTACTTGAATTAAAAAAAGAATAGTATATATGAAAATCAAAACATTCATGCGCACTTCTTAGCGGTCTGGTGCGGGTTTGGTGGGTGGTGAAGCAAGATATGGATCCAAGTGCAACAAGAAGACCACCGCCTATCCTGCTGTACAAAAAAAATAAAAATATTATCGACTATTGTTTAGAAGAAAAAAAAAATTGTTCATGCGCACTTCTTAGCTGCCACATTTAAGGTTTCGCGTGTGGTGCAGCATAATGTGGAACCAAACCCTACTTGAATTAAAAAAATAATACATATATTCCTTAGTATATATGAAAATCAAAACATTCATGCGCACTTTTTAGCGACCTGGTGCGGGTTTGGTGGGTGGTGAAGCAAGATATGGATCCAAGTGCAACGAGAAGCTCCCCGCCTACCCTGCTGTAAAAAAATATATATATATTCTCGACTACTGTTTAGAAAAAAAAAAAATTGCTCATGCGCACTTCTTAGCCTGTCTCTTATACACATCTAGATGTGTATAAGAGACAGGTTAGCGACCTGGTGCGGGTTTGGTGGGTGGTGAAGCAAGATATGGATCCAAGTGCAACGAGAAGTTCCCCGCCTACCCTGTTGTAAGAAAAAATAATAATATTCTCGACTACTATTTAGAAAAAAAAGAATGTTCATGCGCACTTCTTAGCTGCCACATTTTCGGTTTTGCGTGTGGTGCAGCATGATGTGGAACCAAGCCTTAAGTGGGGGGRGGGGGSGSGGGGGGGGGGGGGGSGGAACCCACCTCGCGCTACTTGAATTAAAAAAAAAAATACATATATTCCTTAGTATATCACATTTTGGGTTTTGCGTGTGGTGCAGCATGATGTGGAACCAAGCCCGAAGTGGGGGAGGGGGGGGCGCCTACTTGAATTAAAAAAAAAAAAATACATATATTCCTTAGTATATATGAAAATCAAAACATTCATGCGCACTTCTTAGCGGCCTGGTGCGGGTTTGGTGGGTGGTGAAGCAAGATATGGATCCAAGTGCAACGAGAAGTTCCCCGCCTACCCTGTTGTAAGAAAAAATAATAATATTCTCGACTACTATTTAGAAAAAAAAGAATGTTCATGCGCACTTCTTAGCTGCCACATTTTCGGTTTTGCGTGTGGTGCAGCATGATGKGRRACCAAGYCTTARGKGGGGGGRGGGGGSGSGGGGGGGGGGGGGGSGGAACCCACCTCGCGCTACTTGAATTAAAAAAAAAAATACATATATTCCTTAGTATATCACATTTTGGGTTTTGCGTGTGGTGCAGCATGATGTGGAACCAAGCCCGAAGTGGGGGAGGGGGGGGCGCCTACTTGAATTAAAAAAAAAAAAAATACATATATTCTTTAGTATATATAAAATTGAAAACATTCATGCGCACTTCTTAGCGGACCGGTGCGTGTTTGGTGGGTGGTGAGTCAAGATCTTGACACAATGTTCATGATTGACTAGCCTCTCTGCTCTTTCACGTGCAGGCATTGCCCACACCGCCCGCACCGCGGGCGCTAAGCTAGTATATATTATGGGGCAAAACTACAAAAATAAAAACGAAAGAATATATGTTTTTTTTTATTTTTATTATTTGATAAGTCAAATAAATGGTTTTTTCATTATCCATAATTACATATCACATCTGCAAATGGAAATATGACAGAGAGCAGTAAAGTTTCTTACACGTACCGAAATTATTGAAAAAATAAATAAACAATTTTTTTTAATTTTTAAACACGCATCACTGTTGTTCAACAATAGATCAACAACTTTTGAACAAGAGTTCAACAAGAGTTCAACAACATACCAACAATAGTCCTCATATTTCATTCAACGTTGGAGCAACAAAATTTCAACGTAGAGCTATTGTTGTTGTTTGCGATACCTCTAAATTCACTGTTAAACCAATGCTGGTTTAATTGGATTCTTGATGAAAATACTGATTCCTTTAATAAAAACACATGAACAACTGTTGATGTAGTCAAGGAATTGGAAAAAAAATACAACAAACATGACAGAAAAAAATATCCTTTTTTTTGTTTAATGCCCACATGGTCAGATCCTTATCATCGACGTGCGCGCTTGGGAGCACACGACCGTATCGACGTTAGAGAACTCATGCACTCAGCTTGCACGTGCTATCAGGTCGCTATTGGAAATCTGTGCACCAACATGCACAACTTGAACGCTATCAAGAGGTTGCTCGCCGGTGTGTGCACTAGTACGGGTTAGCACAGTGTTGCAACGCATCAACACACATGAGCTTGGGATAACATTTCTCGACACTCAGGTAAATGCACAAGTATGGGATAGCATTGTACTGCCTCGTGCCAATTCCGATAAGCTCGAGATAGCTTTACGCTATTGAGCATTGACCCGCACAAGCTCAAGGTAGAGTCCCGATATTGTACTTGTGCTCGTATAGGATCTAAACAGTCACGCTCGACTGCTAGTGCATTCAGATGGGGTTGTCTTAGTGCGAGCGTGCTTGCGCCCAGTTTAGAAGGGGGTTGCTCTCGCTGGCCAGGTTGGGGGTAGAATAGTCTTGCAAGCACCCACACTGTCACGAGACAAGTGTGCACCATCGTGCGCATGCCTTTGATCGAAGTTGGGCATGAGGGCTCATGTCGGGCCTCGCCATTCAAAATTTGCAATTTGGAAGTCGATGTCCGTAATTTGCAGTTCCATATACTTTGCTATATATTTTGCAATCCGAATCCTCCAATCCATTAACTGTTGCTCGATCTTTTGTGATTGAATATTTGCAGCCCAACTCTTGCTATCCTAAGTTTTTCTCCCTCCGTGGCTGTTGTTGGGCCCACTCGACGGACCCTACTTTGAGTTGTAGTTTGTTGTTGCCAGGCCCGCTCAGGCGGGCGCTACTTCGAGTTGCATTTCGCTTGTCGGGTCCACTCACGCGGGCTCTACTTTGAGTAGCAGTTGTTGTTGTCAGACCCATTTAAGCGGGCCCTTACGTTGCGTTGTTGTTGCTCAATGGGGCCCACTGAAGCGGACACTTATCTTGTGTTCTTATTGTTCGGTTGGGCCCGTTCAGACAGGCCCGTACCTCGAGCACTGCTACGAATCATCCAAGCCCACTTAGTAGGGCAATTACTTTGAATTACTGCTTTTGGCAAGACCCCTTCAGGTTGTATGTCTGGAGCACGGTTGGCGACGAGATGGCTCGATGCGTAGTCTACATCTAAAAGATCGATCCGACAACATCCTTGGGCATTAACTATGTGGTCCCCGAATCGATTGTGACTCTGGTTATTGATGTGGAGGAGGTCAATAGTTTTAGTCACTGAGGTGTACTTTGACTTACTCTTATTATGGGGCACCACTTGTGATCATTGACTGAGGTCAATTGTTTTAGTCACTGAGATGTACTTTGACTTACTCTTATTATGATTTTTCAGTGGCTGCAACCCTCCAATAATTTTTTCCTACATCTTTTGTGTACTACTCTTCAGTCTCATGGCTTTGGCCTTCGTCTTTCTAAGTCTGGCTTTTGACCTCTTTGTCTAGCATGTGTCTTTTTTTCTGTGAGGCATGACATGACCTGTTATTTTTCTCCTTTCAGTAATTAGGTCATACTCAAAGACTGCTCAAGGACTCCTTGATGATAGGAATTTTTGTGACTTTCATTTCGACCTTTACACGCGGTCAGACGCACATGATAAAATTGAACGCCTCATTTTAAACCGTATCGCTGCTGGCAAGAGGGGATAATCCTATCTTTGTGACGATCCTATTGAGAGTGGCAAAGGCTAGCGCACACACACATACACATTGTGCAATCGTCTAATCTTAAAACCTTGCGTGACAGCCAACCCACTGCACCTAATATGGGGAGAGGCACCGAACCAAGCCTCGAAAACAGTGGGCACGCAACAATGATTTTCGTCGGCTTCTTCGTCCAACGATGAGTCCAACCAGGAGTAGGTCATTCCGTCTGTTTCCGATCTCTGGACTATAACATGGCCGAAAAAGAACAAGGAGACAAACATTCCGCTCAATTTGTCCCCACACCTTGATTTGAGTTGCATTTTTATTGTGCTTCATGTGTTGCTATCGGTTGCCTCTTCAAGTCTGCTAAGTCTATGATTCCATGTTGTTTAGCCTCATAAGGTGTTAACTTCATATCCGGTGATAAGTTGCTGACGTGATTGTAACTTGACGAGTTCATAACTTCATATTACTTCTGGGACTTTGTAGTAAGTTGTTGAGGACTTTGTAGTAAGTTGAAACCTTGATACTAAGTTAATATTAACTTGCTGATTCTTATGTTGTAGATTACAACTTATAACTCACGTGGGCTGCTCTGTTCCGTGTGCACACGGATGGCCTCATTATCTAGACACATGACTGTGTCTTCCACCTGTGCCTCCACAGAGATGAATCGACAACCACAATTTGGTAACTTTGCTTGTTGCCCAAACGAAAACTCAAAATAAAAAAAAAAAGAAGAATGCAGACCTGGTTTTAATTATTTATATTTTTATTCGTGTATCTATTGTGCAAGCGCAGGAAAAAAAAAAGTTGTGGACTGCTAGATAAATGTGTCGCGCCCACGCATGGCTGTGTGCGGCCAACACACCAACGCAATGCAAATTGGGCACTAGTGCACCGCACGCCGCACGTCAGTGCACGGCGGTGCACGCACATGGGGCAACCCCGCATGGCACAGCGCGCCACAACCCACGGCGCACCGCACTGATGCGCCCCAGGTAAGTCACAAACCAAACAAATAGAGGCAATTTATGCATGGTCATTCTTGGGTCACCTATGTTAAAAATAGTGGTAATGAAATTGATAGCACCTAAGATTGAGGAAACACCCGATAAATATAGACAAACAATACCTAAATCCACAACTCTTCCAGAATGATTGGTTACACCGCTTAAAGACAGGTACACCATGCACCTGGTACTCGCACCTTCTTCCACTAGAGCAGAACTAGGAGAAAGTTATAATAATGTTGATAATAACCATAAATTGATGTTGTTTAAACCAGCACTCTACCCGCCACCAAAAAAGTCTTTAGGGGGGCCACCGACCGGGAGGCACAGGCGGGTCCAGTCCCGCAATTTTCACTCGCCAACTTTGGCAATTTTTTGCGCTAAAAAAAAAATAAAAATAAAAAATGAAAATTTGAAATCCTATAGATTAGGTCGTTATCATTACGGACCATGATATAAATGCCGTGCAAATTTGTCACATTTTTCATTTTTGCCACTCCAACGTGTGGGCCAAAGGAAAAAGTACCCTAACTTCTGTGATTTTTCACGCTCAGAAGAATGCCTTGAAAACTCTGAAATTTGAAGAGTCTGTAGATTTGGTTGTGATCTTTCCATGAAAAATATTAAAAAATAAAAATAAAAAATTTTTGGTCAGTGAAATAAAAGTCGCGCCGATTTGTCTCATTCTTGATTTTTGCCACTCCTGTGGGCCAACAGGAAACATACCCCAATTTCAACGATTTTTCACGCTCAGAATAATTCATACAAAAATCTGCAGATTGGAGTGTATGAAGATTTGGTTGTCAGATTTTTCATTTTTGGGCCTCCGCTGGGTCTCCACACTATGCTACCAGGAGCCCTCATGAACATGTGCTACCGGTCCCCCAACTTTCACAACGTCGGGTCGAGTGGTGGTTTAACCGAGGAAAGGTCATATCCGACACTCCAATGAAAATTGGAACAAACCAATTTCCGAACCCATGGGTCAATCTTAAAGAAAACTCCACGACCAATGGCTGCATTAGAGATTCTTAATCCGAGATAGAGGTTACACATACTTTCTTATGCTTTTCTTCAATCCTCTACAATTAAGGCCTATCCAAATTTGTGTATTTGGCATAAACAAGACCGGATCTCCATACTCAGACCCGCTAGCGCTGACTTAGCCATCGTTAAGTAATTCCTAGATTTGCCTTCGCAGTTCTTTTCATGTCAGTCGGTCGCTAGCACCGATTTAGCATTTGTTAAGTAATTTTGCAATTCTTTCTATGTCAGTCGGTCGCTAGCGCCTAGTGACCGACTTAGCCTTTGTTAAGTAATTCCTCGATTTGCCTTTGCAGTTCTTTTTATGTCAGTCGGCCCCATACGATACACTCCGCCATTAGGAGCCTAACTATTCGGTACGATTTCATTCTTATGCTTGGCAACCCTTTGCAAGTAGTTCCTCAATTTGCCTTTGCAGTTATTCTTGTGTTAGCCAGCCCCGTGCTGTACGTGCAAAGCCTAACTATTCGGTAAGACTTCAATCTTGTGTTTCACAGAGCGTTGTGGCTCGCCAAGTGGCACTGCAAGCACTTCAAGAAATTTGCTAAAAAGAGACTGGCCATTCGTTGAAACAAATTGACCAGATTTACACTCAGAAGCTAGGCTACCAGCCGGGCCGCCCGGTTCCCGGGTGGCCAGCCCGTGCAAGGACAAAGGAGGGTCCCAGCAAAAAAAAAAAAAAAATCCAAAAACTCCGAAAAAAAACTATGTTATGCAGAAAAATAAACTGAACAACTTTTGCCTCAGGGTCACATCGAAATTCTTTACCAAATTTAAAATATAAAATAAAATGTCAAAATAATTTTTATTTTTTTAATATTTTAATTATTTTTGGCCCGGCCGGGCAAGTGACCCCGGGCCACTCTGGTAGCCTAGCTCAGAAGTTGATGGCCATGAAGTAGATGCTAAAGTGGATGCTGAAATAAGAGTGGATTAAGTGGCATCCAAAGGTTCACCAAAAAGAGAGAGCATACATACGTTTAGACTTACTATCAAACTGTCAACAAGAATTTGCAGAGCTCACGCAATTAGAAGGTACGGAGGCCTCGCGATCCTCTTCAACAAGACATTATGGATTCATCCCATAGATTATTTCATAGTGAGCTCGGGCTGCTTGCACTGGGTAGGTCCTCAACGTGCATGCAGCCAACCCAACCTAATAACAACACCGGAGGGGCATTCATCCATAAAGCAAAAGTTCAATAGTGTGCAACAAATCTGCCCTTGCTAAAGGTAGTAAGAATACCTTTGACTGATTTTGAGCATATGACAACCACTTGATTACCGTGGGTTCGATTCCCCACATGCGCAACCAACTAAGCTAGGCCACTGGCAGCTTCCAGCTTTTTTGGATCACTCATGAAGGTTTCCCAATCTTCAAACTTAGTGGTGCTGAGGCAGAGCGAATCAAGTTTGGAGGGCTTGCAACCTGCACTGCTTTTAGCTTAGCAAGCTCAGCTGGTTCTAAACCGGAGGCTGCAAATAGTGGAGCTGCTTATTGAAACAAACCTTGCATGGTACCCACCCAAGTGGATAGGCTCAGTTTTTGAATCTGCCATTTGGGCTGCAAGTGCATCTTCCCACTGAGCTCTCATCATTTCCAGCCCACTGAGCCTTATGGTTAGGTGTTTGCCTGTTGCGCCGTTGGCCGTGTGTTCGAGTCTCGTATTCGTCACATGCTTTCGTGCAGTAACCACCGTAGAGATTGTACTACGGAAGTGTGGCTGTGAGGGGGGAGTGTGGTTGGGTACACCGGGTCGCGGGATCTCCATCGTGGGATCTCCGTGCTGGGGTGGGTGAAGTGCTTAGGTTTGAGTCCTGGGGCTTCACTTTCACCCCAGCCCACTTAGCCTTATGGTTAGGTGTTTGCCTGTTGAGCCGTTGGCTGTGTTTGAGTCTCGTATTCGTCACACATGATGTCAGCTCACGGGATTTTCTGAAGCCAACCAGAATGCTTGTCCTTGTCGTACCCTTCCTTAGCAGCCCTTGGCTGCAGCCACATATGGATAGGGCTTTTCAATGTTCTTCTTCTTCTTCTTATTTGTTGTTGTTTTTTACTGTTTTTGTTTTGGATGCTCACAGGACCCACCCCAACCTACCTCATCGTTCTTCTTCCTTAGCGTAAACCCTGCTTCCCAATCTACCGGGGCACTTGTTGGCCCTACCTCGGATATACCGGATACCGGACAGCAGTCGCAGGCACCAGCGCTAGGCCAGGACAACCTCTCCAGGTGCCTGGATGAGCTTAAACCACCAGTAACAAGCCACAATTTTAGGAAATGTACGGGTCACTACAGGAGCGCCCAAATTCATCCAACTATAAATGTTCCTACTCCCTTTTTTTTTCCACGGCCAATAGCAGGGCCAAGTACTGGTGGTTCAAGTATAAGCTCACCTTCCTCAACCAAGTGACAATATCTTGTTTGTCATTGAACTTGGGTGGGATTGGCACTTTCCTATTGTCATAACTCTCCTATCACTTCCGATAACATTTCTGGATCCTCTGCATGCATAACGATGTTAGGAGGGGGAGGAGCAGGTGGAGGAACAAAGACATACGATGTGACAACTTGCGGAGTTGGAAAGGCGGCCTGGAGCTGTGGGGCACCAGATTGGCTCAACAGATCAGCTTTTTTCTGCTGCTGCTCGAAGTCTTTTTGCCTGATGTCAGCGGCGTGAAATCGGAGATTGACTATGAAACTGTGGCACTACATCGAAAGTGCCACTGCGGCTCGAAGCTATGTTTGGGCCAGTCTTCGCCACTGTCCCCCCCATAGCAACCAGATTTACCATCTCTGCCCAGTGGACCTCTTCACTTGCTTTTCTCTCTCTTTTCTCTCTCTTCATCTCTTTGCTGTTTTTCAGCATCTGCAATATCTCAATGCATTTTCTTGATATACTCTTCTACGGGGTCGGCAGGTCGTACTCCTGTCTCGCTTGGGGTAGCAGACTGCTCACCTGCCTTTCCAGGGTCCCCTTCAGCATAATCATCCTCTTCCCCTGGAACATAGCCTGAACATAGCCTGTCAAAATTGTTCGCTCCCTACGTAGCACCGTGTTCGCGTTCGGAGGCGAACGCGAACATGTTCACCCGAACGCGAACAAGCGCCCAAAACCCTCCAAACATGAACATTAAAAAACAAACAAAAAAAAAAAATCAGAAAATGTTCAAAAATCTGGAAAAAAAAAAATGTTATGTAATACAAGCAACTTTTGCCTTGGAGTCATGTTCAAATTCGTAGCCAATCATGAGTTAAAAATGAAAAACCGAAAAACAATTTCTTTCTTTTTTTTTTTTTACGAAAGAAAAAATATGTTCGCGAGCTGTTCGCGCGAACGTGAAGGGGCGCGAACACGTTTGCCGTGCTACGCAGATATCTGTCCCATAAGAAATATATTGTCACACTGTGAATCGGAGCGCAAAGGCGGAAAAGGACAAAACAAGAAAAAGAAAAAGAAGGAAGGAAGGAAAGCCCCACCTGTTCGTCACCTCTTACGTACAAGGCCAGCCACGTGGATGACAGGCTGAGCGCTGGCTGCCCCCATCCCCGTGTGTCACAAGGACCCACTTGCACGCAGCCAAAAGGCAAAGACTTTTCTTCAGCAGTTTGTTCTTTTTTTTTTTTCCTTTTTTTTCTTTTAGTTTTTTCATTTTTTTGCTTTCTTCTTTCTTCAACTCTGTATCTGTTGGCAGTGTCCAAAACTTTCTGTGTCCTACAATTAGTGTTGCTCCTGACCTGCTTGATTCTATTGACCAGTCAGGAAGAGGAGCCCCCCACCCCGGCAGATAAGACAGGCACGCTGAGGATGACGTGGATGTTCACAAGGATACCCAAGGAGAGCTGCGCCAGCACAGCATTCAGCAGGACGGTTAGCACGGACCATCCCATCAAAACAGTCCTGACAAATGCCATGCTGTCCACTGGTAAAAAAAACAGCAGGACGTTCATCACAGTGTGGCATCATGCAGTCCTGATAGCATCCTTGCGCACAAAAGGGACATGGTAGCCGGTGTTCGGCCGGGGCCGAACGGCCGAACCCGAACGCCCGAATGTTCGGGAGCCCCTGTAGACACATTCGGCCGTTCGGGCTGAACACAGACACCCAAAAAAAAAAAAAAAAAAACATGG
>BFEA01000163.1:835425-849683 GCA_003427395.1 Chara braunii | reverse complement strand
GAGAGGGAGAAGAGGACAACAAACGAGGGGCTGTGACAAACTGTTTCGTCGGAGTTTCACCGACTCATATATATATATATATATATATCGTCAAACAGAGCTGCCCGGTAAACCGTATGCAGAGAGGGAGAAGAGGACAACAAACAAGGGGCTGTGACAAACTGTTTTGTCGGAGTTTCACCGACTCGATAGGAGGCTGAAAACACACAAGGAAATGGGAAGCTAGAATACTCCTTGCTGGAGTAGCGGTTAATTAAGACTGATCAGAACCGGAAACTTAACAGTATGCAGTCCAACCAAAATAAACCAAAACCAAATTCTAATCGACTTCCTGCTGACCCAGAATTGTGAGGCTCTGTCGTCACCATTGGATCACATCAGGGAACAACAGATTGAGGCGGTGTAAGTTACCATGGGATCAGATCAGGGAACAACAGGTCGAGGTGGTGAATCAAAAGGGTACACGACTGCAGAAAGCAAGGCTGATCCGTCCATGTCACACAAAAGGCGGTCTTTCTTTGATTCCCCTCCAAGAAACTTCCTGATATACCCATCCTGGCTAGTCTTCACTCCTCGTGCCGACTATCATGGGTTGGCGGGAAGCTTAAAGTCTCCTCCTTTCAGGATCACTTTCCCACACTCGGGAGATGGATCCTAACCTATACGATATTTGTCCAACTTTGACTCGCCTAGCAAGCATCCTTTCATCAACTAAGACTACACCAAGATCCCCTCTCGATGCAAGTTGATGTTGGAGCGTGGCGAGCTAGTACAGATTGCAAAACACAGACTCTCCGCTAGATAATGCAGCAAAACGAGCACAAGTGATCAACAAACATCCACAAGCATGGCATTCATGCAACCAAACATTCAGGGGCATCCATAGGTACATGGATAGTTACCTGAGCCAGCTGACTTACTCATGAAGTACGCCAACCTCCACTATCTCCCTTACCCCTAAGTGGGATTGTTCCGACCCTAAAGTGCACCGAGCCTACCTTCTTCCCCCAAATACGTACGGTCATTATAGCTGTACTTGGGGTATCTTTCAATCTAAATACAGCTGCAATGACCGTACGTTGTATTTGGGGGATGAAGGTAGTCCATCTCTATGCAGGTCACCTCCACTGCTCATGAAGATGACAAAAGTCAATCAGTAACCATTTTGAACGGCCTTGATGCTATTGTCCCGTCTCTCGTGCTCGCTAACTAAAGAAGAAGCCACCTTGGTCAGACCTGAACATCCCGACGTCCTCCTGTTGCACGCACACTACAACGCAGTGCTCCCCTAATCTCACCAAGCCTAATCCTCATCCCAACCCTCATCCGAGGTATCAAAGATCCAAACACCCATGGGAATTAGGGTTAGCGAAGCCGGAAGTCACTTGCCAAACCAGCTCTTCACCCCAAATCCAAGGGTTACTTAACCCAACACCTTTCAGAAATAGGGTTAGGGCACCACATAAGCAACCCGCTACCCTAAACCACCTAACCCTAATCCGAGATTAAGTTGCCGTTGTTATCTCGGACTTAGGGTTAGGGTTGCTTGAACAATGAACACCTATCACTAGCAAGTAAGGTCTGGCTCTGATACCAATTGTTATGACCGTTTTTTATCCATGATGCAAAACTCAAACGTGAGAAAATGCAAGGCTTGCTGGACTGAAAAGAAGATGTGGAAAGAGAGAAAATGCGGAGGATAGAAGCAGAAGAATTACACCAGTTGAAACCAATATCTTCCCCCTCTACAACAACGAATGAATGAGTGAACAGGAATCATGTCCTTGTATTCCCCCTTACTGCCCGCACTAAAAGAGTTCTCCTTTCAGCCTCACTCTCACTTCTCTGCTCTCGGTTGCATATCTAGCTATGGCCACTCACCCACGTCCATCATGGACGTTCAGAGGACGACGCAACTACTACCTTCCCCCTTTCATATCATTCTGCCATAGCCACACTCTTGGCTGAAGTCCAAGACTAGCCTATACCCACACAAGGGCCTTCTCGATGCAGTCCCAACCAACGAAATGAAGATGGTTTACCATAGCCAAAGGCGATCCCTCCATGTCGGTTCCTTCCTCCTCCTCCTCCTCCTCCTCCTCCTCCTCAACTACTACTCTGCTCCTGTGCCCTTTTCCATAGCCTGGCTTGAGGTCCTTCACCCTCTACCTCCATAGCCTAGGCCTATAGCCTATCCATAACCTAGGCCTATACCCTACTACACTACTACTACTACTACTACTACTACTACTACTCCATAGCCATGGAGATCTTCTCCTTCACCCTCCAGCTCCACCACTCATCTAGAGCTCCGCCTAACTTCGCCTTTCCTTTCAGGCCGAGAACAGCATGACTGCCAGGTACGGTGTTGCCTCACTATTGCTGCAGGAGGATATACTCCTGCAATTTGGCCTCCAGCCTCCCTTGGCCGGGATACTACTGCCTCTTCCGGTGCGCTGGGGCTACTCTTGCAACTCGGCCTCCAGTCTTCCTTGGCCGGGATACTACTGCCTCTTCCGGTGCGCTAGGGCTACTGGAAGTTCCTGCCTTTTGGCGGAACAGCACCGCAGCCTGCAATCCTACTTCAGGATCTGAACCTTACCTACAAGTTAACTAGGTACGGCCCCTGGCTACTCATGACCCCTTTGGAAGCTATACCAGGCTGTTCTTAGTTTACCAGTTCCCACTTGGGACTACTGGAGTTGCTGGAAAATCCCTACCGGGTGCTTGCCAAATTCTACTCATGTCCTTGTCCGTTCTGGGCTTTCTAGAAGTCTGTGTGGTTTGCTATCTCCGATCTACCCCTTCTAGGACACAGAAAACACAGTGCGCGAACAGAGATAGTACATCACATAGAAACTTAGACACATACAAGCAAACAGCACTCTCACTCAAGACGCACAAATCTCGGCAAGTCAAACCAGCAATCAGCAATACACAGAAAACTGCATCAATCTGTGCGGTTCATTGCGCCTGCAAACAACCAAGTTCAAAGCCACACAGACTCAGTCAAAGGTCGTAACTTTTGGTCCAGTCAATGTTCAGGGGCCAAAAATCACATTTACAGGGGTTAAAAATCACATTTACAGCCTTTCAAAGAGCATCAAAAAGTCCTTCAGAGAGTACTGGGTAAAGTACTAAATAAGGCACCCCGTGCCCCCCCTGCTACCATAGGTAGACTCTAGGAAAGTCGACAGTCAGGCTCAAGTCGAGCACAGGAGTCAATAGTCAAAGAGTCAAAGATTTCTCAGCAGCTAACCACGGCCACAGATCTCAGAGACATCCAAAGGCTCAATATGCAGTTTCCAGAAGTTTCCAAGTCCCGTTGGGTGCAGGCACACATTAGCCAACAACAAATCTGGGCCGCATAAGATGGAGAAATCTCAGCCGTTTTGCGGAGGCAAAAGGGAAGGAGCCCAGGCCGGGTCAACACTACAAATAAGCTGCCTGCCCCAGCCAACTCATTCACTCTACCTCACGCTGTTTGATTCTGAAGCTGAAGCACTGCTTCACAGCGCTGGTGCCAGGGGGGCGGCGGGGTAGAGAGAGAGAGAGAGAGTCATACCTAGGCAAGAGTGAGAGATAAGCTTGGGTGAGCTACCTGGTGGTGATTGCTTGCTGGAGAGACCTCGGCTGGCTTTAGAAGACTGGCAGTGCTGGTTCAGAGCAGTAACCTCCGCAGCGCCAGTTGATATAACGCTGGAGGGTTGAGGGGTATATTGGCAAGTTGCTACTGGAAGAGGCATCGGCTGCATGACCATCATCATCTGTAGAGGGTTAGGTTGGACCATTGAGGTGGCGAGCAGAGAGGAAGAAGCCTGGAGGTTGAAGGAGGGTGGGTGGAGGAGTCGATGAGTTCGTATTCATTGCCTGTCATTGCAAGCTTTCTTCTCTCTCTACCTTTGTCTATTTTCTACTCTAAATGCTACTTCATGCCGACGACATACACTGTGACACATTCAATTTTTATTTTTTTTATGCATCATGTGGGAATTGTGAGCTTGTCAAGAAAATGCATTCATCACAAACCTCTTATGGTTATCCACACTTTAAAACCACAATTTATTTTATTTTTTATTTTTTTATTTTTTTATTTATTTAGGACTGCGCTTTTTATCCGTTTAGCCTCAGATGTCGTAAATGGTATACATCTGAAGGCAAAGCAAAGCTCAACTGTTTATTTTGCTATGGCAGGACATCTCCTGCAGGCCACCGACGCTTATCAACCCCAGTGACTATTCGCTGTCCAAAGGCGGCGCAGCGTTTGATGGCTAATCCTGTTAGGCGTTGGCATCATGTTAGGCACATTTACCTTAGGGCCTGGACCTCCATCCTGATCAAACTCGCATAGGGAGGGCTACCCATTCCCAACAACTACCGGTAGTATAGAAATCGCCAACGTACGAAATCTTGCACCCGGGTCCTCAGCGAGTCTCTACTGGGTTGGGTAGACGGTCAGGATTGCTGGCCAGTCAGAAACGTTTTTAAGATCAGTCACCAATCCAGGCCGTCGGCCTATGGAAAATCGAAGGACTGGAACGCGTGGGCGAACCGATTGCTCATGGAAAAACTGAATGTTCCGTCCGCCGCCACGGGGGGGGGGTGTTCAGGAGAACAGGTAGGATGTGTGCTCTTTTTTTTTTTTTTTTTTTTTTTTTTTTTTTTTTTTTTTTTTTAAAAGCCAGTCATTTGAAAGTCCGGGAAACAAGCCTTCCTTCCTTCCTTCCAGGCAGATGAAATGAAACATCCATGTTTCCACTGGTATCCCCAAAGACAGACAGCTCTGGTATCTTACAGCAAACGAAACATCACATCACAGCTCCATGATCCCGGAAAAAAAAGTGGGCCTTCCTTCCTAGAGAGAGAAGAAGGATGACTGTGATAAAGACACAGCAGTCAATGAGCAGTAAGTAGTTCGGGTGTCAATCAATCAACAACCCACACCCAATGGAAAAATGAGGCTGCACTTCGCAGAAACGTGTCCGTCACTACAGTCATTAAAAAAAAAACAAAAAAAAACATGCGTTACTCTCAGAGAGAACTTCTGCCTTCTCTCGCAGATGGACATCCATCTGTCTAATAAGAAGAGAAGGCACTATTTGATCTGATCCTGGGTATAGGAGCTTCGCCAGCTTCCTCCGATGCCACCGTAGGAAAGATAGGGACCAAGGGAAGAAAGGAAGATCAAAAAGGGGAAAAAAAAAACAACAAAAAAAAACAGAATCAGAGTGCAATCACAGTCATTATCATAAGCTAACACCATGGACAAAAGCTTTCAACGCTTGGTTGGCAGTTTGCGAAAAGTTTTAGCAGAAAGCATTCTATCATCATCTGCCAACGGAGAGCATCGTCCATAAACCTCAACTGAAATGCAGACGTGAGTTTCGAATCCAGATGGAACCAGATGAACGGAATTCCTGAATTGCCGAGGGCCGGTCAGGTCCACAACGATATCTCAAGGCTGTCGCCCCTCATACCGAAAAAAAAGAAAGAGGAAAAACGAACACTGGCAGATGCATTCTGTCAAGGCGAGAACACACAACAACACTCCTCCATCGTACGGGAAGACGGGCAAAATGGAAGCCCTCCCATGTGTGAGAAAATACAACAACGCAAACATGGTTATCAATGAAAGCAGCTGCAGATCTCACTGACAATGAAAGGAAAGGCTGATTCGTAGTAATCACTACCAATCAGTGAAAAAGCGAATGCAAACATGGATATCAGTGAAAGTGAATGGCACACATCAGCAATCCATCCAACTGGAAAACGAAAACTTCCTAACAAAAATCGAAAATTTGGGAGAAGAGGGGGAAGGGGAGGGGCGGGGGCGGGGAGGGCTTGGGGGAGAACAAACAGAGAACTAGACAGAGGAAATAAAGGTCTCCAAAGTACCTTGCATTAATTTGCTAACTTCATTCTGGTACCTCGCTTGACATTGATTGTACAGAAGCGGATGAAGCAGGGAGGGCATCTTCGGCGACACGAGAATAATTCTAAATAAACATCTGAGAAAAATGAAGTTCAAACTCCTCATCAATGGTCAACTCCTTCTTGCCCATTCTTGCGTCTCCATCTGCATCACGATCCCCGTACGCAGTTTTTCTCCCCGAAGACAACACAAACTTCACGGGACCTGTGCTTTCGGTATTAGCAGCACCTTCCCCACTTTTGGCATCTGATTCCCCCTCTTCTGTGATTGTCGACGACCCCACCTGCTGCTGCAAGTCGTTCCCTTTATCCTCCGAAGACAATAATCCCCTGAAAGAGAAGTTGGCTCCTTCTTCTGCGCCCCCAATGCCGGAGCCCAGAGCTCTCCAATCCCTGGGTCTTTTGTCATCCTTCGCCGCAGAGGTCACTTCGTTCGCACGAGAATCACTCCTGCTCTCTTGGAGCTCAGAACTAGTACAGTCCTCCGACTCCGAACGGCCACGCTTCACAGTACTTAGACCCCAGCATAACTGACCAGCACCTCCCCCAGGATCATCTCTCGCATCTGCTCTCCCCGATGCTCCTGTCGTTCTTTGCTCATCACTCCGCCCATCTGTGATTTCGCCGGTGCTGACCGTAGACGCTTGCACGTCCTTCCAGCGCAAGCGAGCGGCGCCATCATTCTGTCTTCTACTGAAGGACGAGATCTTCGCCCTCACCTCTCCGGAATCGTCAGATTGGCTTCGGTTTGCCAACGACTCCCCCCTCCCATCTCCGGACTCCTCCGATTGACCATCTTTCCTCCGTACCTGCACATTCACATTCTCTGCAGGAACACCCCGCTCTCTCCGCTCCTTGTTGTGATCAGCTCCTTGCGTACTTCCCCTGGCCCCACTATCATTCGTTAGTCTTTTAAGGCATGGATGTCCGTCTTTTGCCACCCTTCTGAAAAGCCCAAAGTTCCCTTCACAGTCTGTTTCGTTTGGCCGCGGACCTGATCCGCCAACCGCCTTCCCTCCCCAAGGGAAGCCCATAGCCGCCACCGACGATCCTCTCCTCCTCCTTCCCTCGCAGAGAAAACCACCCACTTGTCCTGCCCCCACCGCGCCCCCCCTCTCTTCCGACGGCCATGGCACTCGAGAATAATCAGTGAATGACACACCTGTCGTACCTCCTCCTTTGGTCCATCCATCGGAATTCTCGTCATCAGCGGATGAATAACTTTCTTTCCAATTCGCTCCCTGCCCCTCGCTCTCGCTCACACTCGACGATTTACTAAATCGCCCTGTGGACACG
This sequence comes from Chara braunii, assembly GCA_003427395.1. Classification (NCBI taxonomy): domain Eukaryota; kingdom Viridiplantae; phylum Streptophyta; class Charophyceae; order Charales; family Characeae; genus Chara; species Chara braunii. Next base: position 842,456 of record BFEA01000163.1, on the reverse strand, counting down.
CTGAAACTGGGGGCTCGAGTACTACCCTCCGCAGACTCTTCCAAAAGGGACCACTCAGCAGACGACTCCGTTCCCGACTTCTTTGCGTCCCCAGCAGCAGGAGGAGGAGGGATGCCAGCCTTCTTCCTGTTCGTTGGACGATCCGACTTCAAGACGGGACAAAACCGCTTCATTTTGGCACAACTGACATCGGCTCGATCCAAGTCCATAGCACCGGCAATATCGCCAGACTTCCGTTTGCGGAACTCCACTTCCGCCCGAAGAGCATCATCGGCCTTCTTCCGGACCGACGCTTGGAGCAGAGCGTCCTCCATATCCGCTCGGACCAGCCCCATACGGGGAGGCCGAAAGTCATCAGGCCCACGTTCCCTACACATCTTGCTGGCCTGAGGATGCCAGCCACCCCCTCAACTGTCTACTCCACCAACGTTTCGCACGCTCTCACTATCTTCCGCTCAGGCGCGATATCCTTGCTCTCCCCACGCTGCTGCCAGTTCTTCCAATCACGTAAAGTACTACCCAACAGACGCCGGATCGACAAGAGAACCCTGCGCAGGTGACAAGAGCAGTCAATTCTTCGGGATTGGAACCCACGTGACAAACCTCTTCGCTTCGACGCACGCGCGCGCAACGGACCCTATTTCCTACTCTTCGCCTTCTTGATCTCCTGTTCTACCCCTACTTATCATCACCTTGCCCGGCACCGCCCCGTCCTTCCCCCACTTCCTCCCTCCCTTCCCTCATGGGAGACTCCAGGCATGACCAGCACACACACCTTCTACCTCTATGTCCTCTGATCAATACCTACTCTTCGACTGGCTCGTTGCCGCCCCCTTTGATTACACCATCTTGCCCAAACAAAAATAAACTCTAAGATAAGAGGTGGGTTTAATTACAGAATCTTGCTCAAACACGCTGCTGCCTCAGCTAGTGCTCAAAACAAAAAAAAACAAACAAAAAAAACTCCTAGTAAAAGTGGTATTACGTATGATTCCAACTCTTTCCCAAGTATTTTGGCTAACTCTACGAAGTGAAGACGATGCACCTCTTCAGCCTCTCCCTCCACCTCTCTCTCTCTCTCCCTCACTCAACTCACCGCGCTACACCAGTTTCATCAATCCTTTGCGTATCCTCCTATCACAGCCGATGACAGGGATTTTCGGCTGGCTGCATTTACGTTGACACCTCCGTTTTTTCTCTAGACTACGGTAGGCCCGAGAGAGGAGAGAGGAGAGAGGATTGGAACACAAAGGAGAGACGTATACGTGAGGAGCGTCACATTCGAGCCATCACACCGACTCTCGACAACACTGCTGCTCCTCGTCCTCTTCCTAGCATATTTCCGCCTTCTACTTCCACGCCCCGCCACTGGCACGCGCACCTGAAAACTTGCCCGGTAAGAACGAATCGAAATCTCTCCCGCAATTCGCTGCCTACCCGGCCCCGTCACCCCGCGCAGGGACACGCGGTGCTTCCTCAGTAGTGCGCGGGCCGGAAAAAGGCAATATGCTTCGTCAGACCGGACAGTCCCGTCCCAACCCCGCGCGCGGCTAAGCAAACGCAAATCTCGCCCGAAGCTCGGGCGGGCCGCAAATCTCGCCCGAAGCCCGGCAGGCCCGCCCGAGCCGCCCCGGAGCTGCCCAACCGACACTTACCTCCCTCCGGCCAATCGCAGGTCTGCGAGCCACCTACTTACTATAGTATAGTATAGTTACAAGAACTAAGAACAAAAAAAAAAAAAAAAAAAAAAAAAAAAAAAAAAAAAAAAAACCAACAAAAAAAAAAAGCACTAATAACCTGTAACTGTACCCAGCGAGCGAGGTCGCTGCCTGAATCTTCCGCGCCCAAGCCAAAAAAGGCGGAGGCAAAAAGAAAAAGGCAAACGTATTCCGTTCCGTACTGCGGCAAATGTATTATGCGTCCAGTGGTCTTCTAATCGTGCCGCGTGCGCTCACGTGACAATCACGTGATCGAAGTACCGGCTTATTGCCAGAAAGCCGCGACTTTTTCCCGTCCTCCACGAGGCTGGACCGTGGGCACTAGGGTAGGCAGCACGTGGGCCAATGCGCGCGCTTTCAAATGCGAGCTCACAAAGTCAATATGTGCCTCAATTGGACTCGAGAATATCGAATGTGGGCGCTCTCCGACGTGCGTTCTGATATGCACGCCCCTTCAGACACACATTAGCGGCTTGGAACGCCGTAACACTCCGCGGCGAGCTGTGTTGACACCCGAGGCACTGATGCCCTATCGCACGAAAGCCTCTCCTTTCGTCGGCCCCTCACTCTGTGTCTCGCTCCGTCCCTCTCTCTCTCCCTCCCTCTCTCTGTCGAAGGCTAATAAGACCAGGAGGAAGAGGATGAGTGTGTGTCCGCGCGCGCGCGCGCGGCCCCGCGTGTGTGCGTGTGTGTGTGTGTGTGTGTGAGAGAGAGAGAGAGAGAGAGAGAGAGAGAGAGAGAGAGAGAGAGAGAGAGAGAGAGAGGGATTGGGCGCGGAAGGGGAACGAACACGAGGAGAGTGGTACTGGGGTTGCGCCAATGGGAGTGTATGCACGGAAGAGGGACAGGGAGAGAGGGAAGGAATGGGGAGGAGGGGGAGGAGGGAGAGAGGGACCAGTGATGCGGAGAGAGAGAGAGAGAGAGAGAGAGAGAGAGAGAGAGAGAGAGAGAGAGAGAGAGAGAGAGATTGGGCGCGGAAGGGGAACGAACACGAGGAGAGTGGTACTGGCGTTGCGCCAATGGGAGTGTATGCACGTAAGAGAGACAGGGAGGGAGGGAAGGAAGGGGGAGGAGGGGGAGGAGGGAGAGAGGGACCAGTGATGTGGACGGGAAAGAGCACGGCTAGGTACGCTGCGATTTATTTTCGCTCATGAGATTGCGTGGGAGGTAAGGCCAGGGGAGAAGGGAAGGAGAGAGGGGAGAAGGGAAATCGGAGAGGAGAGAGAGAGAGAGAGAGAGAGAGAGAGAGAGAGAGAGAGAGAGAGAGAGAGAGAGAGAGAGAGAGAGAGAGAGAGATTTTCCGCCGTTGCTTCACGTGTTTGTCCCTCCTTTTGCTTTCCTGTTGATCATTATCGTGCACTTTTGTTTCCCTGACAGAAATTGCGTGCTGCTATCTGCAGGAGCATAAAGTGAGGAGAAACGTCGATGATGGAGGGGAGCAGGATGCAGGAGTCCTGCTGGGATGAGCATGTGGAGGAGGAGAGGTGACAGGTGGGGAAAAAGGGTGCGTAGAGTTGGGCGAAGTTTTTCATGGTTTTAATGCGCCGTTATTTCTTTCTGGGCTGTGTGCACTTCTTGGAAATGTTTCATTGACCCATAGCCCCAGGGAATCGTTACATTCGAGCGACTTTGCTCGCATATCGACTGCTGCGAGAAGTATTCAATGACTCTCCTTGTTGCCATCGCTGATCGAGAAGAGGAAAAGGTCGATCATTCCCTAAAAGTCGATGTCTTTGGAGCACTTCATGACGATGCCATAGCTGGATCGCACATTCGGGGTGCAAGCAAGTGCAGTGAAGAAGAAGCAACTCACTACACCTACCATGGGAGTCCTTCCCCGCTCTCCGTCTCTCTGTCACACTCCCAAACCTTTACGTCAAATTCTGCACAGTTACCCTCTCGACAGACAATGGAAGAATATCTGTCTGCAGACAGACAACTACGATTCATACAGCCATACCCACACCTATCGAATCGGATGGAACTGGACAAAAATAGGAGGAGGAAAGGAGAGATGAACTTAGACACAAGCTGAGACCTAAGGACTTTGTATGTTATATGCAAGATGCAGAGTGTCACACACCACGCACACAATCACAAGACGAGCTTCAGACCGTATACACAACGCACTGACAGTGTCACACATGCAACCACAACACCATAAAATGTCACCCACACACACACACACACACACATACACACACACACACACACACACACACACACACACACACACACACACACACACACACACANACACACACACACACACACACACACACACACACACACACACACACACACACACACACACACACACACACACACACACACACACACACACGCACGTCCCTCTTCCTCTCAGACACTAGTCTACCTATCAGATTCTATGGATCTCGGACTTGACGAGCCATCTCAATGATATGTGGATATGTGTTCGTCTCCATCTTTGAGGTCCGTGCAGACTTCCTGGATGTCTGTAATTTCTCCGTCTGGCTTTGGCGGCGCACATATATACTACTAGAGCAGAAATGGGCTTGGCATGATGAGGGGGGCCATGCTCTGTACGGAGACGACTCCAGTATGCATGCTATAGCCTATTCACCTGCATATAGCCCAGTGCGCCTCAATGCGATACCTATCTATGCGAAGAGGTTGTCCGCCCTCTACAGCCCCTCTTTGCCTCCGTTCTTTGGCAGCTACATCACTGCCCTCGCTAAGGACTCTCTCCTCAACCTGTGTGTTCATGTGTGACACTATGGTCGGAACCACCCTTATATCTGTGCCCCTTACCGACGATGACTCGGCAAGGATGATCTGTGATATGCCTGGCTCCCCTTGCTCTGTCCCTCCTGCTCCTATTATCCCAAGATCCTCCATCGTTCCACTGCTAAAATGGTTCGCCCACGCCCATTTGTCTCCCTGCCATGTCCCCGCTGCCCCTTGTACTCTAGGATCGTCTAGCGGCACATTCTTCATACGCTCTTTCCCCTGCGATGGCATCCTGTTGCCCACAACCTCCATCGTTCCTCCCTCTTGCCTTTCTGCCTCTGGCCTGTACTCCTCCCAGCTCCCATTTCCCTTGGCCCCGGTGGTTGCCATCTCACCTCCTGTATGGCCCATGTCTACAAAACTTGTACATGCCTTTTTTTCTCAAGGGAGGTATCGAGGGGACAACGCGTAATTGTAGTTAGTCTGTGTTGTACTCGAGCTGCCGAGTCTCGAACCGGTTATCAAAGAGTGCACTTGCCTTTTTCTCAATTCCAGTCAACTGGTCACCTGGGCATTGGCGTGTCTCTTCAACTCAACTCCCCATTCCTTCTTCGCCAAGCGTAGGAAGGGTGGCTACAAGTTCCTGCGTAGTACTTGGTGATGGAGACCACGACCACGTTCCCCGCCTCTAGAGAGCCCGCCAGCCCCCTCTCTGCTGCCTCTGACGAGGCTCGCCTCGTGGATTCCATCATCCGCCAGCGTATGAAAACGAAATCAGCTCCATCCACAGACAACACGACTTAGTTCTTTCGTTCCCCCCTCTCCCCATGACAAAGTTGCGTCGCCTAACTACACCAACCCCTTTCTACATGCCTGCTGCGGGCATTGGAATGGAAAGGGAAAAAGGCACGTCGTGTGATCAGGGGAGATGAAGACCGTGCTCCTCGCCTCGCGTGAGGCCTCTGCCTCCCTATCTGCCCCCTTTCCGGGCTTTCCCGTCGCGGATGGAAGTGCGGGAGAGGGAGCGCTCTCGTCTTCTGGCGCGAACTCCCATTTTGAGTCGCGAAAAAATCTCAGGTTGTGATCTTTTCAACAGCCTGTTGTCAGTCAGCCTGCGTTACTCTGCACAGAACTGTGAGCGCTTGTGAGTACGCAGAGCCCCTAACGTTATTGCCTTCTCTCTTTATCTGTTCTTATCAGCAATTACAGATGGGCATCATTCAGCATTGGAGGCAGGTACCTGGGGGAGCCTTTTACCCGCTGATCTGACGCTTTTCAGTGTCAGGAAGTGACTACCGGTAGTGTACTGTTGTCTGTCTTTTCCACACGTTCTTCAAGCTCTTTTCTACGATTTTTCTTTTTTTTTTTTGGGGGGGGGGGGGGGGGGGGGGGGGGGGGGGGGGGGGAACTTTTTTACGATTTGGTAAGGCGCAAGGAGGTTCATCCCTTTACTGCCAAAAAAAAAAACGGACATGAGCTCCCCAAGCAGGCTCGTGCGTTGCTCGGCGGCCGATCTCCGAATCAACCAACCAGGGCCCACTTGTTACCGCTCCACCTGATCCAGCTGTTCAATCTCGGCAGGAAATTTTGGTGAAGTCTGGTGAACTCGTTTCGGCCTATCGGACACCATTCGCGGATTTCCTTCAACAAGACAGGCGCCTACGGTCAGATCCACTCCATTCACGAACTTCGTTGGGACAGAATGTTGTCATTATAATAACCCTCCACACATCTCAACCCGGAGTACTGGGGCCATAACCCAGCTTCGGCTCGTGCTGGCAAACCGGTCCAGCGTCCCACTCTCCTCTGCAAAGTAGACTATGGGCCTGGCTCGGCTACGCTTGATACTCTACTAACACTAGCGGTGACACCTCGAAAAATGCATTCTCAGGTGGTCTGAGGGTGTCAAGGAATGTTTTGATTTCTCAGGTGGTCTCATAGAGTTTTTCAGGCGGATGGATTGAGCATGTATAGTTTCTTTCTTCAGAATCCGCCCCTTTTACTGTGCTTCTAGATCAGAATTTGAGGAGTTGATCAGGGAATCGGTTAACGAAGAAGGAACATGGAAAGTGGCTCTGTGGAATTCTGGTCAGTCGATTGTGGATCTGAGGACCGACCCGGACCAATGGGGCTGGAGAGGAAGAGGCTTAAAAGGCGACACTCTCATGTTGGATGGGTTCTCACTGAAGCTGGCGTATGAGGTACAGATGCTGGTCAAAACTCCACTGATAACAGCCACGGAGAGATGGCAACGAGTCTACCTTGTGACGCGCAACCTCACGCCCTGTGCTGTCTTTCGTTCGGAGTGCTAGAGGTGCGGAAAAAGAGGCCCAGAAAAACAGCAAGATGGGGTGTGCCAAGGATTTTTGGAAATTGAGTGTGGGGACACAGACAGGACTGAAATCCCCCGTGTTGGTCCGATGGAGTAAGTCGACCGTTTTTCGCACGTCGCAAAATGCGCACGAGGGTTCAGTGCGAAAGGAGGGAGAAATACAAATTCAATCCAAAAAGTATTGCCTGACTTCCCACCGTGCTACGGTTCTTCGTTTAGAGCGAAAAGGCTTCGGCACGCTTCGCGTGTCTCGTCTTCGTATTAAGTCC
>BFEA01000163.1:792474-835190 GCA_003427395.1 Chara braunii | reverse complement strand
TCAACTCGTTAAATGGCAACAATATCGAATAAGGTGGAAAGTGTGTATCCATAATGACAAACCCAGCCTCTACGAACCCTGAACAACGATTTTCCGAAGGGAAGTAATAGCGTCCGCCGATCCGTGCGACAGCTTCTCGTACGTCCCACTCGCATACACGTGTCCTTTCCTCGTCGTAAGGAAAAGGTCGCGTTAACGTGGGAGATACGGGAGGTTGACGCTCGATCGAAGGGCGTTGGTCAGTCCACATGTCAATCAATTGCAAAAATCCCGAGACGTCATCAAGGAAAAACACTCGCATTACCACCAATCAATTCTTTCCGACACGAGAGAGAGAAAACACCCATCAGCTGATCATGCATGTAACTGAGGGACCGACCCATGACTCAGGTTTAGTAAGCCACCGCGGCGTTAATCCCAGGCGCCCTGTTCCTCGGGGCTGCCCCATGGATCGGTGGCAGATGTCGTGCAACATAAGGCAGATGGCATGCGCAGTACATTCAGAACTACAGATCTAAACATTCTTGCATTCTCGAACAAAATCCCGCCGAGTGCTGCGTCCAATCAACACCAAAAAGGCAAGCATCTTCACACATGCATTCACTGTGGAAGGTGCGAAAATGACAKGGGTGCACACGCCAGAAATCAACCGAGGGAGTTGTACGCACGCATCCACCGTTCACAAGACAAGAGGACCARCTCCTCAACATTTGGGGATTACCCAGGAAACTAATGGAAGAGTTCCRGAAGAAGTTGCTTCACACGGGAGAGCACACAATTTCATTCCCATTCATGAGAGGGACAAGCATCAAGACACATCGTCATTCAAAGATAGAAGAGAGAGAGAGACGAGGGAGGGCAGTAGAGATGGGAGATGACAAGATSCGAAAARAGRAAGTTCGGCGTTGCCGTCGTACACTCACGCCAGAGATAAAGATCCGCAATCAATCAAAGGCGCATTCGCCGTGAATTCCAATATGGCCCCGGGCCAATCACCCACTCAACTCCAATCATCGATCCTCATACCCKCACCGAYGATCCCTGTCGTCGCGTGTGAACTCCCACCACTGCGATCGTCACCCCGCCGACGTAAACTCGACGCGGTTCGCCCGGATCCCACAGTCCGTCGTGGCGATCAAGCGCGCAGCCGGCYAGCCTATCGTCAGCCCGAYAGGACTTTCCGACTCGCACAAAACACTCTGCCTAGCCACTGCTTCCCGGAAGCTGGCTTGGGAGTCGAGAACGTAAGAGAGAGATTTGCGSGCGCGTTTGCRAAATTTATAGTGGCGAGAAGGGGGACAAGGGAGAGARAAGGCAGGRGGAAAATCGAGGTGTAAGAAAAGAAGCAAGAGGAGAAGACTTGGCGAGGAGCGCGCTACGGAAGCCATGTTGATCCTTCGGGACTCTGAGCTTCGCCAATCAGATTCGTCGCGCAATAGGCAGATCCTATCGTACCACGCGTCTGATTGGTGGGCGAGAGTGATCGAAGGATCGACCGGGCTTCCGATTCACGTTCGGAAGGCGAAAGGAAAAAGGGCGCGAGAAGTAGCGCAAGACGGGTCCAAAATTCAGATGATCAAGAAAGGGAAATGGGCGCGCAACCGATCAGAGCGGGAGAGAGAAAAAAAAAAAACACTTGCGAGAAGGGAGGATGAGAAGGGGGAAAGGGCGCGGGAGAGAATGATGCGGGAAACGGAGCGGGGGGGGGGAGAAGAAAGCTTCGTATGCGTGGCGCCATCAACAAAAAGAAAGAGAAAAAGGCACCGAAACAGTTACAGCTTGCCTATGTCCTAAACCAATTCAAAATTGAAATCACAATATCCGCGCGCGAAAGGGACGACGCGGAAAAAGAAAGTCCTACGCCTATTCGTATTCTCACAAAATTCTGAGAGTTTTCCCCAACGCGTCCGAGAACATTCACACACAAAAAGGACACGTCGAAGTTTCGCTTATCCCGGAATTTCTAACTGTCGGGCCCAATTCCCAATGCGTTCGCTGAGGTGCCCGTAAATTCCTATGCATTTCCCGAATTGCAAAAAGAAAAAGCAGAACCGAAGAATCACAAAAGTTTCCGGAAGATGGGGGCCCAAAACGCGGCGCTCGAAATCAAGAAAACAAAACGGGGTGCTTGCAAGGTCAGTATGATACAAGAGAAATTCAAATCAATGGGGTACGAAAGATATTACGGGTTCGGGAAGTAGTTCGTCACATATGTGACACACAGGGGGTTCCAAAATTATGCGATCTCCTGATTGCATGTCACGGTGGAAAAGGAAGGAAGGGGGGGGAATAGTGACGCATGAGGAACCAAGTGTATCAATAGAATAGTCATGCGATTGGGTTTTACCGCCTTGTTGGAATGGGCCAGTAGAGACGGTACATGGAGGGAAGTCCGCAGGGACGTCGGGGAGGAAGTGGAGGCAGGTAGCGATTCAATCCTTCTACTGTCACTGGAAGCTCCCCATAGCGAATGATCCGGTGAAAACGAGGGAAGCGATCGCCGCTATGAGGGAGAGAGGCGAGGTAGTCGCGATAGAGGGAGGATAGGGTGCGGAAGAGCGATGCGAGAAAGAAATCGTAGTGGCGACAGTCGGGGATCGTTCCCGTGGCCACACAATAGACTTCTACTACGTTGCACTGCTCGCATGCAATGCTGAACAACAGGATGTGTAGACAGAACGTGGGGGCAGCGGGCTGAAGGGAGCGGTGAGGGTATACGGTAGCGATTAGGCGCGTAGAGTAGAGATCACAGAAGAGATGGGGATGGAAGGGGTGGCGGGGGAAGGTGACGGGGGTGTGGATCTGCTCGAGGGTGAGGTAATCAAGGGGGCGGCGAGATAATGTCTGGGGACGAAGGCCTATCCCCCGCATCGGTACGTGGACGAACTGGGGGACGGGTGGGGCTGGAGGGGTAGGAGGATTGACTCCGTCTCCGCCGTGAGGTGCTTGGGGTGGCGGCTGCTAGGTCGCCATCTTCGGGCTTCGGCGGCTCCGGATCCCTGGTCGGATCGTCACCGATGCGCAGGCGTGCTCCGCTGGCGAACTCCAGCTGGCATTTCCCGGTGGCAATTTCTTATCGCTTGCGTGCTGCCTCAGGATCTTCCGCCTCCGTGCCAGTACGCGTCGCTTCCTCCGGCAAGGCTTCCCACTCAGACCCTGTTTCCTCTTCCTCTTCTTCTTCTTCTTCTTCTTCGCTCTGCTCGCCCTCGCTATACTCGCTATAGCTTCCCTCTTCCGATGTTTCCTCGTCGTCGTCACTTTCCTCTTCTTCTATCACTACCTCCTCCGTCTTCGGATAGAAAGCGTGATTGATGATGCCGTATGGCTTCAGATACTCCTGCCGCGACGGTAGAGAGGCTTCATCCCCAGGCTCTTCCAAGCATGCACTCCACTGAAGATACGGATCCAACATTCGTGTGAGTATGTGCGGAGCGGGGCTGTCGTCGCTTTGCGAAACGATGTCAGGAGAGAGATCGTCTGCCAGTTGCACGATCGGCGCGATGAGTTCTTGAGCAATTAGCTAGCGATGTCCCGACCGCACCGATCCAAAGAGAAAGTCGAGGAGATCACCCTCCACGTTAGTCCTCCAAGCTTGTATGATCCGCAGTTCCAGATTTTCGAGCCACGCGGGACGCTCGCTGGTCTGCGTCCACGTCACCCGTACTTGAGCCAAGCACATTGACAGCTCGACAAAGGTCTTGCGCCGGAGTCGCCAATGCCCGGGATTAAGAAGCGGGACGGAAAGGGGTTCAATCAAGAGGGAGAGATGAGGATGAAGATCGGACTGCCAGAAGGTAGGGAAAAGAGAGGGGAGACCAAAGATGGAGAGAGGGGCGAGGAGGGCGGCGTGGCTCATCGGGGGCGTGGGAAAGCAACGAGGGTGGGGATCGCGACCGCTGGCTCGCGCGGAGAGAGACGGACCCTGTCAAGATCAGGTGCAAAGGTCAGGATGAGATTGTGCCCTGGTCGGGCAAAACCGTGTTGCCATACGTTGGACACCTGCTCCGTCCACTCTCGCAGCGAGGTCAAGATCGCGGTATGCCACAGTGGGCTGATCGTACTGATGTCGTCGCTGAAAGCCGCGACCGTGGTAACGTGGCTCGTTCCGGGAGTCGCTCGCCGATGAACCGCTACCATCTCCGCCAATACTACTGCCTGCCGACTCCCTTCGAATCAAAACGCGGCGGCTGCACACACACCCACGTCGCACAAGAACTTCGCTAGACGTCGAAGATCCGTGCTAAGCCGTGGATGACGAACTTGCCAAATTTCCGAGATGTGGCCACGTGGCTGCAACAGTTGATCATCGAGAGCCCGCTCCGTGATGAAGCTCATGGCGAGAACGGAGAGGAAGACGAAGGGCAGGAGGGAGAGAGCGGAGAGAGAGTTAGATCGTCGTCGTTCTCCTCACCTTCAGAGGAGGAAGAAAGGGGGAGATCAGAGGGAGGGAGAGGTCGGAGGTAGGAGGTGTGTCGGACGATGGGGACAGAGCTATGGCTGGCGCTAGCCTCGGGCGCGATGCACACCGTGTTGGCGCCGTTGGGTCCGAGCTCGACAACGCGGAAACAGCCAGAAAACTTGGGAGCGAGTTTCCGGTCGCGTGCACATTTACGTACCTGCACTAGGTCCCCTAATTTATATGGATGCTGGGGCCCAGCATTTCCATTTCAAGCCTCATAGCTACGGACCTGCCTACCGTGGGCCAGATTGGTCATCCTCTGTCTTTTTCGCGCTAGCTTCGGGACGGCCCGTTCCATTAATTCGGTATACCTTTTGGCCTTGGCCTTGAGGGCGGTACGCGTGTCTCTGCCCCCTGCTTCAGCAATTTCCGATTTACCCTGGTAGTCGACATAGGGGAGGCTATTAGTGCGAAGCTGAAAGGGGGTGAACCCCGTGGACTCATGAGGGGTGGCCCGGTGAATTCCGACGATCTGGTACACGATCTCGGGCCACGGACGCGTGTCATGTGCCACTAAATTTCTGCGAAGGGCGGTTTTAATCATACGGTTGGCATTTTCGGTCAATCCGTTCGACAGAGACACGTGGGGTGCGGTATGTCGGAGCGTGATGCCCCTTCGCGCGAGCAGTTCCTCTACTTCGCCATTGAATTCAGACCCATTGTCGGTCATAATTTCTTCCATATCTAGATGGGTATAGAGGAACCGATCGATGTACGTGGCTATTTCTGCGGCCTTGCAGGTCTTGCAGGGGTAGACTTCGATGTACTTGGAAAAATAATCTATTAATACTAAAAGGATAGAATATTCACACCGGTTTGGGCCTGGTGGCACGCCAATATCTGTTGTGTCCATACTGACTTGCTGGAAGGGGCGTTCTACTTCCGTAGGTACTATCGTGTTCGGTCCCCGTATTGGGGCACGATCCGCGACACAGACCAGACAGTAGGCGACAACGTATTTGACATCATCTCATATATTGGACCAGAACCTATAGTTGCCTCTGTGACACGTATCGCAAAATGAGCGGCCTGGTCTCCGTGAGTAGATCGGGTCCAATCATATCTCTGAAATGGATGAGGGACAGTCAGCCACGAACCCGATCCGTCAGTTTTACGCTTCTCCAAATGACTGTTGATCCATCGATAGTTCCGAGATCTCTCAGTAGCCCTACGTCTGTCGTGTTTGGTGAGGTGACCCAATGATAATCCCGCTAATTTAGCTAATAAAATTTTATCCGTCCAAACCTCCGCTCGTCGGTATTTCTCGTCATATTCAGGTCCGTCCGTTCGGGCGGCCTCGAATCGAACCTTTGTGGGGAGTTTGGCCGTTCTACACAGAGGACACCTCCATTCCTTGCTACTTGTCCGATAGCGAACGCAGGCCCCATGCGCACGATTGACACACGTGGCACATTCTACCCAATCGACAAACCCGGTTTCGAAAGGATGACAGTCAACCCCATAAACCCGTGCAATACATGTGCAAAAATAGCAGAATTTATCGGGGAGGGTGGCAAAGAAAGCGGATGAGGTGAGAGGGGCAAAATTAGTAGGAGAAGAGGGGGTCGCAAAGACGGGTGGGCTAGTCATGATGGCAGAAAGGGAGAGATGGGACTGAATTGCCGAGGGAGGCAGAACAAAGAGTGGACCCCGTGTCACTTACTCCTTTGATAGGATCTCCACCTGGTCATATCGAGGTCCATTCTCCTTCTTCGGTTCGTTCCACGGAATCACCTCCTCATTCTTTGGAACCTTCTCAGGTCGGTGCAGTCGTGTCAATCCGTCCGCGTTCCCGTGCCTTTCGTGTTTCCGGTGACGAATGTCAAAGTCCATGCTCTGCAGCACCGTTGCCCATCGTCCGATCATGCCCGAGTAATCCTTAGATTTCTTCAGGGCTAGCAGAGGCTCATGATCAGTTACCAATGTGAACTTCCGCCCGTACAAGTAAGCTCGGAAGTGACTGATTCCCCAAAGAGCCGCGTAGCATTCTCCTGTTGGAGCGGCGTAGTTACGCTTGCAGGTGGGCACCGATTTGGACGCATACTCTACTACGCACTCAAGTCTGCTTGGTCCCACTTGGGCCAGGATCGCAGAAATTGCCTCTGGCTGCCAGTCAGTACTGAGGACAAAAGGCTTTTCGGGATAGGACCGGGGCCGAAATGAAGGCGGCCTTGAGTTTCGAAAACGCTTGATCATACTTCGGCGTCTAGATCAATGACTGATCTTTTCCCAGTAGATTCGTGAGGGGTCCCGCAATCGCCGCGAAACCCTTAATGAAACTTCGGTAGTACGAGGCCAGTCCCAAAAAGGCGCGAACTTGCGTGATAGTCGTAGGCACCGGCGCATCTCTTACAATTGCCACCTTCTGCGGCTCCGGCCTGAGTCCCTGGTCGGTCACCATGTGTCCCAGGAAGGAAATGGTGGTAAGGAAAAACTGGCACTTCTCGAACGCCATCTTGAAACCCGCATCTCGTTACCCATGCAGTGCCCATTCGATGTGTTGCACGTGCCCTGCGTAGGAACTCGAGTATACCAGAATATCATCCATGTATACGATCACGCAGTAGTTAATGATACTCTGCACCAAACGAGTCTTCCGCACGAAATTCTGGAAGGCCATGTTCATGGCTCGCTGAAAAGTTGCGGGAGCATTGTAGATGCCCATCGGACATCGAATCCACTGCCACGTACCTTCGAAGAGTACGAACGCAGTCTTCGGGCGATCTTCTTCTTGAACAAGAAGATGATGGAACCCATGGCGAACGTCAAACTTGCTGAAAAATCGAGCACTCCCAATTGCATCCAACAATTCGTCAATCCGGGGGAGAGGGTATACATCCTTGATCGTGATATCATTCAACTTTCGATAATCGATGCAAATGCTAATTCCTCCGGCCTTTTTAGGCACAATCACTACGGGGAAAGACCATGGTCCTATAGCGGGTTCGATCCATCCATTAGCTTCAAATTATTTGATCCGCTGAAAAGCGGCCGCTCTTTGAGCTGGTGAGTACCTATAAGGAATGCAGCTAATGGGTGGATGGTCCCCCATGAGAATGACATGTTCAATCACATTAGTTAGACCGATATCATTATCGCGCACACTCAATACCTCTACGTAGCCATTCAAAACATTAATTAGCGACTTTTGCCGTTCGGTGGGGACGTGGTTTGGGAGGGAGATTGTCGGTCGTCCAGGGATCTGAAGAGATATGTCAACCCAATCAACCGGCCTTTCTCGTCGCTCATGGACACTGAAAAAAACGGAGCTACTGGTGGGAATAGAGAAGACAGTCGCAATCATCTGTGATTCAGCAGGGCTGATTATTTCGGTTTCCTTGGCTTTGGCATCAGTCTCTGAACCGGCCGATGTTTTTTCCACAGTTAGTCTTGTTAGATCCGCCATCTCCTGCATCAGATAGGGTACATCGCTTACTGGTGCTTCGGCCTCTTGTTTAATCAAAGCGATGGTCGCTCCCACAGTTAGCAGAGATCTAGGTGGGAAAACAGAAACATCCACATATTGTTTTGTTTGTTGGTAGCGTGCTCGTAGGGAAAGCGCTCCCTTGTACAAGGTGCGAGGGGGTTCCAAATCATCTGCTAGGTCAAATACTTGCAGGATGGGTTCCCCGAGGAGGTTTGAAGGACTGATCCGGGTTTCCAGCGGCGCGAGCGTGCCGTCTTCCGAACCCACGTGGAAGCTTCGGGCGGTTCTGGGGCACAATTGAAATTCTTCGGGAATTTCGTGCTCGAAAAGTTCGACCAGGTGCTTCTATTCATCCCCTCTAGGCATTTCTTCTTCGTACACCTGTTCCCCGACTCCGCTACTGATGTCCGAGGAAGAAGGTTCCTCAGGATCGAGGCCTTGAATCATCCTTACTTGTGCAGAGTTAGGAGTTCATTTTACCGTCCGGGTGGAAATCCGCAAAGGAACAGTCTGAGGTTTTCCCCCAGTTTGCGTGAGTACCAGTTGTTTGGAGTCAAAATGCAGACGAGCACCTACCGCCATCGCCCAAGGTAATCCTAACAACACAGAATAGGAGCGCACATCTATTACTAGTGCGTTAACAAGGACGTGTATTCGTCCGACCTTCACAGCCACATTCTCAAGAATACCTACGATGTTCATTGCTTCCTCGTCGGCAGAGACGTAATTGTCTTTGCCAGATTGAGGGAGAATGGATCCATGCCGTCCTGTCTTTCTTACTGTGTCTAAGGATATGGCCACCGCGGAAGACCCAGTATCGATAAGGGCGTTAAATGGTTTGCCCCAAACTTCACAATTGCACTCAGCGCTTTTCCACAACACCAGTCGAGCTCGTACGAAGTGATCCCTCTCTGCCAACGAAATCGCAGCTACTCGTGCTGCTTCGGGTTCACCCGTTTCAGGTTCAGGTGGTGTAACCTCCTCGCCTCCTTCCTTCTTCTTCAACATTCGCTGTACTTACTGGTACTTGAAGCGCTTTTGATTTTTCTGGCAATGTTGCAGGTGCTTATCGTTTGCAGCTTCAGAGATGGTGAGCAAATGCCCTACCGGGATCGGAACACGAATATCCAGCTGCTTAAGCGTTCGTAATACATCAATTTCTCCCGTCCGAAACAACGGACCGGGATTGGATTCGTGATCGACCCATTCTAGATCATCATGGGCCGATCGGATTGCTCCGACCATGCCAGTGAGATGAAGATACTCGAGTGGATCGACCACGTCGGCAGCGTCAGAGGAGGAAAAAGCTCCCGAGGTGGAAGCAGATGTCGTTGAGGGGGAGGGTTGCTCATATGCAACAAGTTCCCCACCTTGGGCCGTGTCCATCAGTGTGGCCACTCGTCCTTGGTTCAGAGCTACAGGGGCCGCGGCTGGAGGGGGCTGATTACGTTTCGGCTGCGGACAGTCCCGGGCAAAATGTCCGGGCTGTTTGCAGTTAAAACACTCGACCTTTCCTGCTGGGTTGGCTAGGTGAGATAACTGTGGGGCATACCCAGGTGCAGGCGGGGCAGGCAAGAGGGGAAATGACGCAGCGGCATGTCGAGCAGGGGCCGGGTTGGGCTTAATTAGCCTGCTCATTATCTGTTCCATCCGCTCTATGTGAGCTGCCTGCATTTGAACCAGGTTGCTCATCCATTCCGATTGCTTGGTAGCGGCCGTATGGATCATTTGTGCAAGATGTAAGTTTGTTACGGCCTGAGAGGGAGAATCGTTGGGGATTCTGCTTTTAACCGCTGCTGCCTATGGAT
The DNA here is from genome assembly GCA_003427395.1 of Chara braunii. Lineage (NCBI taxonomy): Eukaryota > Viridiplantae > Streptophyta > Charophyceae > Charales > Characeae > Chara > Chara braunii. Next base: position 825,496 of record BFEA01000163.1, on the reverse strand, counting down.
TCATTGGAGGTAAAGATGACGAAGCTAGCGGGATATCAGAGGCGGTCCCGTCGGGGAGGTCATGGGGATAAAACCGTTCTACCGCCCGTAACCACGATCGTCTTTTAGCTGCTACATCCTGTATCGTATATGTGATGTCTTCGTCTCCCTGACTGATATATTTCTTTGTATCGGGCAAGTCTAACTCGAGGGCTTTAGCGATGATAGCCGACAACTGGTAGTTTTTGGGGGAAACTTTTTCTGTAACTTCCCTTTTAGCATCGGACTTCGTAGATGATCGATGAACAAATCTCGAGCGGATTTCTCATCTCGCCCAGATTTATCCAATATGGTCTGAAATCGATCCACGAAATCAGGCAGCAATTCCCCTAGTCCTTGCGGACGATTTTTGAGTACGTACCAGGCGGCATCTTCACTGACCGTATCAAATCGAGCCAAGAACGCTTGTTTGAAGGTATTCCAATCTACCCTCGTGTGCTTTCTGAACCAGTCATGTGCCGTATTACGAAGCAGCAAGGTAAGAACGCGGGGAAGATCACCCGCGCTATATCCTTGAGCTTCGACGGCTTCCGCCCAAACTTCAGGGTGGGTATGGTTAGGAAAGAAGGGGAAGGGGGCAGGAATGCTAACCATCACCCTGTTACCGTCTATCATTGGTATAGCCGGTATAGCCGCACCAGATATAGATCTGGTCATTGGACGATCTCGGCGAGTGGGTGGGGGACTTCTTCTACCTCTCGCCCGCTCGACTTACTATCATCAGAACCGCCACGTGTCGGCTCCGATACCAACCTCACGCCCTGTGCTATCTTTCGTTCGGAGTGCTAGAGGTACGAAAAACGAGGCCCAGAAAAACAGCAAGATAAGGTGTGCCAAGGATTTTTGGAAATTGAGTGTGGGGACACATACAGAACTGAAATCCCCCGTGTTGGTCCGATGGAGTAAGTCGACCGTTTTTCGCACGTCGCAAAATGCGCGCGAGGGTTCAGTGCGAAAGGAGGGAGAAATACAAATTCAATCCAAAAAGTATTGCCTGACTTCCCACCGTGCTACGGTTCTTCGTTTAGAGCGAAAAGGCTTCGGCACGCTTCGCGTGTCTCGTCTTCGTATTAAGTCCCGACGTCGCTCGCCAGTTAGTTTTGAGTCCGACGTGGAGGGTCTTAGTCGTGTGGCTCTTTCTCTGTGTTCGTCTTCACTCCGTACGCGGTAGTGGAAACCCTTGGATTCGTAGCGCTCAAAGCGCTGGCACTCGGTGCATAGAGTGTGAGGCCAGTGGGGTTCTACTGCCGCCCACGGGATGACGATCAACTCGTTAAATGGCAACAATATCGAATAAGGTGGAAAGTGTGTATCCATAATGACAAACCCAGCCTCTACGAACCCTGAACAACGATTTTCCRAAGGGAAGTAATAGCGTCCGCCGATCTGTGCGACAGCTTCTCATACGTCCCACTCGCATACACGTGTCCTTTCCTYGTCGTAAGGAAAAGGTCGCGTTAACGTGGGAGATACRGGAGGYTGACGCTCGATCRAAGGGCGTTGGTCAGTCCACATGTCAATCAATTGCAAAAATCCCGAGACGTCATCAAGGAAAAACACTCGCATTACCACCAATCAATTCTTTCCGACACGAGAGAGAGAAAACACCCATCAGCTGATCATGCATGTAACTGAGGGACCGACCCATGACTCAGGTTTAGTAAGCCACCGCGGCGTTAATCCCAGGCGCCCTGTTCCTCGGGGCTGCCCCATGGATCGGTGGCAGATGTCGTGCAACATAAGGCAGATGGCATGCGCAGTACATTCAGAACTACAGATCTAAACATTCTTGCATTCTCGAACAAAATCCCGCCGAGTGCTGCGTCCAATCAACACCAAAAAGGCAAGCATCTTCACACATGCATTCACTGTGGAAGGTGCGAAAATGACAKGGGTGCACACGCCAGAAATCAACCGAGGGAGTTGTACGCACGCATCCACCGTTCACAAGACAAGAGGACCARCTCCTCAACATTTGGGGATTACCCAGGAAACTAATGGAAGAGTTCCRGAAGAAGTTGCTTCACACGGGAGAGCACACAATTTCATTCCCATTCATGAGAGGGACAAGCATCAAGACACATCGTCATTCAAAGATAGAAGAGAGAGAGAGACGAGGGAGGGCAGTAGAGATGGGAGATGACAAGATSCGAAAARAGRAAGTTCGGCGTTGCCGTCGTACACTCACGCCAGAGATAAAGATCCGCAATCAATCAAAGGCGCATTCGCCGTGAATTCCAATATGGCCCCGGGCCAATCACCCACTCAACTCCAATCATCGATCCTCATACCCKCACCGAYGATCCCTGTCGTCGCGTGTGAACTCCCACCACTGCGATCGTCACCCCGCCGACGTAAACTCGACGCGGTTCGCCCGGATCCCACAGTCCGTCGTGGCGATCAAGCGCGCAGCCGGCYAGCCTATCGTCAGCCCGAYAGGACTTTCCGACTCGCACAAAACACTCTGCCTAGCCACTGCTTCCCGGAAGCTGGCTTGGGAGTCGAGAACGTAAGAGAGAGATTTGCGSGCGCGTTTGCRAAATTTATAGTGGCGAGAAGGGGGACAAGGGAGAGARAAGGCAGGRGGAAAATCGAGGTGTAAGAAAAGAAGCAAGAGGAGAAGACTTGGCGAGGAGCGCGCTACGGAAGCCATGTTGATCCTTCGGGACTCTGAGCTTCGCCAATCAGATTCGTCGCGCAATAGGCAGATCCTATCGTACCACGCGTCTGATTGGTGGGCGAGAGTGATCGAAGGATCGACCGGGCTTTCGAATCACGTTCGGAAGGCGAAAGGAAAAAGGGCGCGAGAAGTAGCGCAAGACGGGTCCAAGATTCAGATGATCAAGAAAGGGAAATGGGCATGCAACCGATCAGAGCGGGAGAGAGAGAAAAAAAAAAACAGTTGCGAGAAGGGAGGATGAGAAGGGGGAAAGGGCGTGGGAAAGAATGATGCGGGAAACAGAGCGGGGCGGGGGGAGAAGAAAGCTTCGTATGCGTGGCGCCGTCAACAAAATGAAAGAGAAAAAGGCACCGTAACAGTTACAGCTTACCTATGTCCTAAACCAATTCAAAATTGAAATCACCATATCCGCGCGCGAAAGGGACGACGAGGGAAAAGAAAGTCCTACGCCTATTCGTATTCTCACAAAATTCCGAGAGTTTTCCCCAACGCGATCGAGAACATTCACACACAAAAAGGACACGTCGAAGTTCCCCTTATCCCGGAATTTCCAACTGTCGGGCCCAATTCCCAGTGCGCTCGCTAAGGCGCACATAAATTCCTATGTATTTCCTGAATTGCAAAAAGAAAAAGCAGAACCGAAGAATCATAAAAGCTTCCGGAAGATGGGGGCCCAAAACGCGGCGCTCGAAATCAAGAAAACAAAACGGGGTGCTTGCAAGGTCGGTATGATACAAGAGAAATTTGAATCAAAGGGGTACGAAAGATAGCACGGGTTCGGGAAGTAGTTCGTCATAACCTGGAAGAGACGAAACGGATACGCGAGGCTTTACCAAGATGCTGGGAACAACTCGCGATCGCACCAAACACCAGAGCTGCAACACTGCTCTGGTTAGAGTCGCTGCTAGCAACCCCATCGGCAGTAACTCTGATTAGCAGAGGTTGCAAGATTGAGGCACAATGTAGAAGATGTCTGTGGTCGTTTGAGTCTACCACCCACATTTGGTGGGACTGTCCGGCTTCCAGGCGAATATGGGAGTGGTGGGCTAAGGAATGGAGTTTGTGGACGGGGGAGCTGTTTCCGTGGGACAGAAAGTGGGTGCTCTTGGGAGGGGTTCCAGAAAATCTTCACTTGGAGAAGGGTTGGGGTTATGTGGCCCAGGCAGTTCGAGCAGTGGGCTTTTGGGTCATATGGAAAGAAAGGAATCGGACGCAGTTTGAAAGAAAAATCATGCCTGATCCGAAAATCAAGCGTACCTTCAAAACATAAATCAGAAGGATGATTCAGACGGACTGGAGAAGGAAAATGTATGCTGGTAGAGGACGGGAGGTTGGTCTGTCTTGGTTCAGGGAAACGTGGGCGTTGGATGGAAAATTGGTCGTAGTAAAAGAGTATGGGAAACTGTTGTTCTTAGATTGGTTGGTCAGTTAGTTTAGGGCCTGGAAGACATACCAGGGCACTCGGTTTATATCCACAGTAGGAGGCAGAGGGGAGCATGAGGGTAGAGAGTGTCATCGGTTGAAAATTGGACCCGTTTTAGGTTCCGACCGCCGTGTAGGCGGGATGAGTGTAAGGCTAGGAGTATTTGACAAATAGGATTTGCAGGGGCTGTTGGGTGAAAAAGAAAATGTCCAAAAAAAGGGTATAGGCTGTAGGACGGGTAGGGTAATTTAGAACTAGAAGGGACATGAGTTGTGGGGCAAACGGCCTCCTAAGGGTAGCCCTGACTATGTGCCAGTAGGATAGTACTATGGTCTCTGAGTTTGGATGGGGAAGTGTAGTTTGGCTTGCATGGTAAGGGGGTAGTTTCAATGATTGTTTTTTTGGTTTGGTTTATGAGTTGTTAGGCGAAAGCCTACAGATCATGTGCTGGGCTTGACCCAGCAGTCCAGTCTGAGTCGTTCCGGGTTGTTTGTGAGGATTCCCGGCCTCAAAGCTTTGGTCTTAATGAAATTCTCACTTTTTCCCAAAAAAAAAAAATAATAATAATAAAAAATTTGAGGAGTTGGTGTTTCTTATGTCAGGCTGAAGGCCTTGGGACGCTGGACCCGGTTTTCAGCAGGTACTCTACTTGGTTACACCGGGCAGAATTGTGAGGTCCCCGGCCTCAACAGAGAATTTTTTTTGTTTGAAATACAATGCTACATAGCAAGAAAAAAAAAAAAAAAAAAAAAAAAAAAAAAAAAACATTCTACAGTTGTCAGAGGCACTCTAGAAAACGTCCTGAGTCGGCCTGTCGCTCCACTACCACTTGACTGACCCCTGCTCTTGAAAACGAGTTTGGATTTGGCGGAAATAGACTGGCGCCGTGCTGGTCAGCCGGAGGAAGGGGCGCGAACACGGAGCGGTAGGATGCGCTATTCTCCGGTTTTCCCCTACCGGGAACGGCGGGCCAGACCTAAGGATAGCTGTAGGGTTCTGTGGTTGCTGACGTCACCGCTATACACCTCGGTATTACCGAGTGGATAGTAGGTGACTCTGTTCTCATTATAGAATTCTCTGTGACAAGTGCTGCTGTGGAAGACCAGCAGCCAGGACGGACTCCCTCCCCGTGTGACGCGGGCCTGTGCCATCTTCCAACCCCCCCCCCCTCCTTTTTTTGGTGATCTTTTGCAACCAGAGCGAAGAGGCCCTTTTTTGCGTTTTCATGAATCGATGCGCATTACTCGTAATCAAAGAGGCCTGCCCCTTGTCATTTTGATCGGTTTTTGGAAGTCCATCTTTTCGCAATTCAGGAAATACATGGGAATTACGCGCGCCTTAGCGAGCACGCTAGGGATTTGGCTCGATGGTTAGGAATTCCAGAATAAGCGGGACCCGACGTGTCCTTTTTTCGTAAATGTTCTCGACTTTGTATCGGAAAACTCTGGGAATTCTTGTGTGAATCTGAATAGGCGTAGGACTTTTTCCCGCGTTCATTCTACGCGAGGAACTGGTGTTTTTCAATTTTGAATTAGTGTAGGATTCTGAATGAGCTGCAACTGTTTCAGTGCCCTTTTCACTTCCGTGTCGGTGCCATGCATGCGAGATCCTCTCCCCTATCCCCCCCCTCTCCATTTCCCTCGCTACCTTTGACACTCTCTTCTTCGCGCTCACGCTCCTTCTCTCTCTCTGTAACCGCTTTCCCATCTCTTCTTTGCCTCGCGCGCCTTTTCTCTTTCTTGATCCTCTGAATCTTGGTTCCATGTCGCGCTATCCTTCGCGCCCTTCTTCTTCCCGCTCTAATCCTTGCATCGGAATACCCTGTCGATTTCCTCCTCCTCCCCTCTAGCCAAAGAGACGCACCGTGTAAGAAGGAATTTTTTGTTACTCGACGATTCTAATTGGCCACAACTGGGATCTGAAGGATCGACATGGCTTTCGACGGCCGATTATCCCCGAACCTTCCCCTACCTCTCCCTACCTCAGTCCTAACCCTTCCTAGCATCTACCTCCTTTTCCGTGACTATAAATTCCGCAAGCGCTATCGAAAATCTCTCTCTCAACTCATTAGCCAGCTTCCGGGAAGCAGTGGCTAGGTGGTACGTGTGAAGGTGCGAGTCGAAAAGTCCTGACGGGCTGACTCGGTTGTGCACTGGATCGCCCGACGAATTGTGGGGTCCAGGCAAAGACCGTGCAGAGAATAAGTCGGCGGGGTGACGATCGCTATGGTGGGAGTAGCATGTGACGGTCGGGAAAGTTAGTGCTGGTGTGAGTTTCGAATCGAAGGTTGAGTGGATGTATGGCCTGGGGCCATGGTGAAATTTTATGGCGGATGCACCTCTTTTGTCTCAAAGTACAAGTCTTCGAGCGTGAGTTCCGTTCATCCGGCATTTGAGCCGAAATTTCTCGTCAAAATCGTCGGACTTTCTTGTGTAATTATCTTCTTCTTCCTTTCCTCCTCTAATCTACGCCTCTTCTCCCCCATAACTTCCTTCTACTATGTTTCTACTATAATAGGTGGGTTACACTGATTTCTCTCCTCTCACTTGATATGTGCATGAACTGGATTGTGCCTGAGAACCGGTGTCAGCATGACAGGGATGTTGATTGGTTGATCAGATGAACACGGGATGGGATCGAGTAGTGTGTCGAATGAATGATGCATGATTAATCGTGCGCTTTGTCGTTGTTGCATGTGGATTGACAGCCCCAATCCAACTGGGCGCCGACTTCCCGTGCCCCCGCCGCGCCCCTTCCCACACAACGAGGAGAGGACATGTGTGTGCGAGTGGGACGTACGAGAAGCCGTCGCCAAGGTCGGCGGACGTTATTACTTCCCACCCGAGACCCAGTGCTCCGGATTCGCCGGTGTGGGATTCGTCATCATCGATACGCACTTTCTGCCTTATTCGTTGTTGTTGTCGTTTAATGAGTTGATCGTCATCCCGTGGTCGGCAGTGGCGCCTCATTGGTCTAGCACTCTGTGCAATGACTGTCGCCACACTGAGCGTTATAGAGCCAAGGTCTTCCATTACCGCACACGTGGCGATGACAAACATAAGGAGAGAGCCACTCGAATGAGACCCTCCACGTCGGACTCAGAGTTGTGTAGTGAACGCGAACGGGACCTCATCCAAAAACGAGATACTACACGTGTACCCTCCCCCTTTCATTTAAAACGAAGGTCAACGACCCGCTGCGAAGTACAACGCTACTTTCTGGATTAAATTTCCCATCGCCGTGAGCCCCGCGCGCACCTTTTTCTTCAACCCGCGCGGCAACGGATCCCTTCTTACTAAAGTCGGACCAACACGGGGGATCTAAGTTCTGTCTGTGTCCCCACACTCAATTTTCCTAAAAATCGTTGGCACACCCCATCTTTGTTGTTCTTCTCGGACCTTTTCGCGAACCAAAATACTCCGACCGGAAAGCAGCACTGGGCGTGAGGTTATAGCTGTAGGGTTTTGTGGTTGCTGACGTCACCGCTATACACCTCGGTATTACCGAGTGGATAGTACATGACTCTGTTCTCGTTATAAAATTCCCTATGTCGAGTGCGGCTGTGGAAGACCAGCAGCCAGGACGGACTCCCTCCCCGTTAGGGCACTCTTCGAGGTTGATGCAATGAACCGGAAGTCGAGACATCATGTCGTATAAGCGAGTTAAAGGTTGACTTGCCTGGATCCTCCAAGGAAGCAGTCAGAGAAGGTGCAAGACACGTATAATTTTCTTGTTCGTGTACCTGCCCTCCTTGTTGGGGTGGGTGGGGGTGAGACAATGGGGATTTATTCGGATAAAGACATGATCTATCCTTAATTATTGGAAGCAGCATTTTATATTAATTACTTCGAGTAGGTCGTAGTTGGTGCTAGTTTTGGTACTGATACCCGTTCGTTCCAATTGGTTCCCATAGGAGACTTTGATCCTCCCTCTGCAATCTCGCCTACAGAGAAACAAAGAATCCGGGACATCTTGTCAAAATGCTATATAGATGGTATCCTTCCCCCCCACCTGGCACCGTCTAGAGTGGAAGTGGGTGAGGATTTCCTGAAAGTGACAATTAACCCAGAGTTGTACCAAATCCAAGCAGAATGGTTACGCGAACATGTTGTTATCATCCTGTTTGGAAACGAATCCTCATCGATTCGTCGAAAGTTAAAAAACGGTTGATACGTGTTTACGAAAACGGATGGGCCTCCTCCGCTCAAAATATGTCTACCATGTTGAAGAGAGGCCTCTTCCATAACGACGGCCGTAATTTAACTACTTATGTTGCTCCTTCGAAAGGGATAACAAAATGGATGCTTAAAATGTCTGAAACAAGCATCGAATTGGACAAAGTCCTATACAAAGTTTCCTTCAGACCTTGGATGACTAAACATGAGCTTTGGGAATGGCGAGAGATTGGTCGACACCGTTTCTTTTGGATTCGGTGTCAACAAGTCCCGGTGGGTTTTCTCCCCCTCCTCCCTGGAGCGGTTCGAGATGCGTATGGGAGTGAGCTAATTAAGGAATACGCTGCATTCAAAGATAAACTTGAGCCGGACTTAATGAACATGCGCTTCCATCTTGAGCCTGCAGCACGGCTTTACTACAGACGATACCTAATAGTCGATTTGGGTAGAGATGGATACGTGGAACTGGAGGTTGTGTGCGCAGAGACACCATGGTGCCCTGCCTGAAGATGCCACTTTCATCATGAAGGTGACGAGGACTGCACCGCCCAAGGGCAAAAGTCGTACGCTAATGCTGTTCTATCAAGGGCAGAAAGGGAAAGGGAGATAAGAGAGAGAAGGTGTAGAAAGAAAGAGACACTCCGAAAAAGGGGGGCTTAGGGGCCAGAAGGCAAAGGGAAAGGAGCAATCCCTCTTACCCGACAAGGAGGGCAAGCAAGGGTCATTGGGGGAGAGAAGAGAGCCACGAGGGAAAGAGACGACACAGCAGAAGGGACAAAAGGCAGGTGAAAAAAAATCAGACCCTAAGAAAACATATGGTATGGATGTGGAGAAAAAAAGGAAAGGGAATCTTATGTTGGGTGAAAAGGACGAAGGGATGTTGAAAGAAAATGAGATGGAGGATCCGTTGCATGAAAAGGGTGAACTGATGGAACTGGACCAGGTCTCGAAAGGTAGGGAAAAACGCAAACGCGAAGAGGAAAAGGACTCGCTCTTGGCGGTCAAAGGTAAGGAGATGGTCCTCCACAATGGGGGTTTGCCTTTTCACGTTCCGATAGTGCACGCCCCTTCCTCTTCGGAGGAAGAAGAAAAAGAAGAAGAAGAAGAAGAAGAAGAAGAAGAAGAAGAAGAAGAGGAAGAAGAAAAAGAAGTTGATTCGGCGGGAAATAAAGTATTTTTCCGTCCTCGATACTCTGCCTCCTGAATAAAAGGGAACGAGATCCACGATCTTTCACAGGAGGAAAGTCACTCGGACAAGGAATCAGACATGGGGGTGAAGGCACTGTATAATTTGGGACGACCCCCTCTCCCCCTACCTTTAGCAGAGGAAAGTGTAAATTCAGACAAGGAATAATTTCGTTCTGCAAGAAGCCGCAACTCACTCTCAAGTCCTGCTAATAGCTGGGCATCGACAAAAAAAACGAGTGACTCTTCATTGGCACCTGAGCTTTCGCCAATGAAGAAGCAAAAACGACCAAGAAGAAGTTGTTTGGGAAGGTTCGGGAAAAAAAGTCCAACACTCAGCATCCCAGGAGTGGTTTGGGCCCGGCGGCATTGCAACCGCACTTGTCTAAAACGACACAGAAAATGGGCAATCTGGGCTGCCCATGCAGACACTTAAGAAAAAAGACAAAGAGGAGGGAATTCTGAAAGAATTTTTTTATCCCACTCATAATATCCCCCACTCCTCATGGACCAATGGTCCTAACCCATAGACAAAACGATGAAACCTTATGGCTACCAGGGACCCCTACTACAGGCCCTCCGCCGAACTCATTGTAGCTCTCTGCCGCAAGGAAGCACGCACTTCACGATTATGGCTCGTGTAGGTTCCTACCAACTCCCAAGTGTGGTAGACACATCACCACCAATGAACATGGAATCAAAGTGGTTCTCCATATAACCTATTTGACACTGCAGTCGGTCATGGCTGATACGGATTTAATGAGGGCTCTGAACATTTATTGGTTACCTTTGACCAGATTTATGGATTCTGCTTCAGACTCGCTAAAAGATATCAGTTTACATGAGGGTCTGTCGGCCCAGGAGGTGGTCACTATATTGATGCAGTGGATGAATCCGCGTAAGAGAACTTTACCACAAGCTTGAACGACCCAGAAAAGGGAATGCTTTCCCCTCCCCTCAGGGAACCCCGATTGTCACAAGGAGGAAGGGGTACTGCAGTGAAGGTAAAGCCAGCAGATAGCCGCATCCAAAAACCTCGCGGCAGAGGATCAGGTAGAAGACTGGCAACCTGGAATGTGCGAGGCTTTGGCGACAGTAATAAAAAGTTTAAGATATTTATGTTTAAGAACTGGATGCATGCGCAAAATGTTCAAATTGCGTGCCTGCAAGAAACCAAACTAAACCAGAGAAAACTATCTACCATTTCTCACTGGTGGGAGGGTCCCCAGGTTTGGTCTTCAACAGTAGGAATAAAAGGGGTAACTATCTTGGTAAATAAGCATTTGGATATTACGGTACTTGACCAGTACCACGATAATGAAGGTCGTTGGGCGTCGCTCAACTTTTCCATAGATTCAAAGGAATGGGTGGTTATGACAGTTTATGCGCCAGTTAAGTACCTCGCTCATTTGGTCTTTCTGAATGAACTTGCGTCCACCCTACCAGATGTGGAAAATCTTATCATCTGTGGGGACCGGAACACGATGTTAAATCCTGGCCTAGACACCCTGACTGCTAAGCCCTTGAGGGCGGACTCTTCACGGTTGATGACTTTCTGTGAAACCCAAAATCTGGTAGACGTCTATCGAACGTTCAACCCACAGGCAAATGGTTTCACATGGGTTAGGCCTACCCCTACCCCCACGTCCCTAGGCCCTTGAAAAAGACTAGACTTTTTTCTAGTCAGGGGGGCTCATTGGGACCGCAGTATGTGGTGTGACGTGGTCCCGAGTTCTATCTCAGACCACCACCCAGTCATGTTGGATATCCTACCAGAGACAAGGTAGAATGGTATCCCCCCTCTTTCAGGTTAAACATTAACTTGTGAAAGGATCCAGGGGTGCTAGATTGGATCAATGCACATATGGCCAAATGGCCACTTGCCAAGCACCTTTTTGCAAACCAATTCCAATGGTCAGACACGGGTATTGCCATTATAAGGCAGACCCTTATTACCTTTTCAAGAATGAAAGTAGCCAATAAAAAGTGTAAAGAAACCTCTCACATAAAATTAATTTCTAAAGCAGAAAATAAGATCGGGAGAAACCCATTATCGGATAATCGATAACTATTGGTCAACCAAAAGAAAGGAAGCCTTGACCCAGCCGGAGGCCTTAGAAATTCATAAACAAGGAGAATGGTTAGAGTTCTTAAACCTTAGAGGTATTATTGGGTACGACAGAATGACCAAATTAACTTTCCGTTTTTTATTGCACAACCAATCCAGACCCCTAATTAGGGAACTTTCTCACCCCTTCAATGCTACTGCACCAATAGTTGTTGACACAATAGAAATGTGTAGTTATGCTCTAAGACTATTTCAGGGATATTGTCACTTCCAAAAGACCACTGGACCCCCCTGGGCTAGATATGACACGAATCTCACCCTTTTGGAATTTTTCGCGAAGGACTATCTCACAATCCATTGTGGCAGAGTTAGACGGACCAATGAAAGAAAACGAACTACTAGTTGTAGCTAGGGCTATGGCTAAGGGGAAGTGCCCAGGGCTATATGACTGACCTATTGAGCTTTTTCTAGTTGCCTGAGGGTCCTTTGCCCCGTTTTTGTGTGAAGTTTACAACCAGGCCTTCCAGTCAGGGCGCTTTCCAACAGGCTTCACCAAGGGGATGATCTCTTTAATGTACAAGAAGGGCGACAAAAGAGGTGTACGCAACTGACGCCCGATCTCAGTGCTTAATGTCACTTATAAATTGTTTGCTAAAACACTAGCCCTGCGACTAGCCAGACTTTTGCCGGACTTGATAGAATGGGAACAAGGAACCTTTATTAAGGGTCGCTCCATATTCAAAAATATAACAGCAATCATTCAGGCTCTGGAGGTGATTGCAAAAAAAGAAAAAAAAAATGTCGCAGTCCATCTTCTTGATATAAAGAAGGCATATGACAAGGTGGGATAAACGTTTTTTAATACCACCCTTAAATACTTGGGCTTTGGCCCTGGTTTCTGCACCTGGGTTAGCGCGAGCTATGAGGGGACAAGTTCAGTTGTTTTGGTTAATTAGAGACTTTCAGAAGAGTTTCATCTATCATGGTCTTTAAGACAAGGGTGCCCGTTGGCCCACCTACTCTTTGTCCTACAATTGGAAGTCTTACTTGACAATATTACGAGCACCCTCGATATCACAGAGCTAAAACTCCCCCCTGACCTAGAGTGGAAAGTGGTGGCCATCGCAGACGATCTGACAGTAGCATGTGACAATAACCAGTAGCATTAAATCGGTTACGGAAGGTTATAGATACTTATTGTGACTTATCAGAAGTTCCATTAATTGGGATAAATTTGTTTATTACCTCCCCCCCTCTTGAGTGTTGACCGTGGACTTGGGCTTGAAACAAGTTTCAACCAACTCTTTTTATCGTTTCTTGGGGGTCCAGGTGTCGTTGACTGATTGCTCTACAATACAAGACTCTCTACTTGCCGACAATGCGGCTGCTTGGATTGCAGGATGGAAACGTAACTTCAAACTATCGCTTTTTGGTAGAGCTCTGGTGATCTCCGCAACGACTTTTTCTCTTCTATGGTTTCCTCTTTCAGTTCATCTTTTAGGGGAAAAGGTGTATTCACGTATTAAGAGAGATGCAACTCGCTATCTGTGGAAACCAGCTTTAGAAACCCAGCAAGGCTTCATCTGGAAGGTGGCTTGGCAGACATTTGCCCAGTCACGAGTACAAGGGGGTCTGGGAATTTAAGACCTAGTGCAACAAAACTTGGCTTTATTGTGCAAATGAGTGACAACGACACTTTTTGGTGCACGCTCTAAGCTATCGACTTGTCTAGCGGGATATATATTGGCAAACGAATGGGGGTTGCATAGACCAGCAAATGTGTGGTTGTGTTGCCTCATTCCTTCCTTCATTGCTAGGAGACCACAGTCCAGGCTTTGGCGAAGCATTTTCTATGCCTGACATAATTTTTTTCCACAGACCCTCAGGTCACTGGAAACAAGAGAGGAAGTGCCGAATCAGATCTTGTTTGAGAACCCCTCCATTATTTCACCAGGGGGTACATGGTTTAAAACGGGTAGAAACTGTGGTTCTTTCGAAAATGTATGGATTGAAAAAGGTGTGATACAGATCAAACATATTTGGGACGGGGAGTCTGAAGACTGGCTGCCCATGGTGGACTTGAAGAAGAAACTCTCTAGGCTACGGAACGTTGAAGAAAACGATAGACAGATTAAAGAGGGTATTCCTTCTTATTGGGTTTCAATGCTGCCAACCACACTAGAGCACAATCAAGGGACTTGACTTATAGACCCTGATCACACTCAGTTGGTCCTAAGAGTTGTGGGCCCTTAGCTGACACAAGGGATCATAGTGCAGACTTGGAGACGGAAGGAACGAGTCTCCACACCCCTGCCGTTGACCATAATAGAGAATAGGATCGTTCCCTCAATAGTGGGTTTTACAGAATGTCGAGTCTGGCTCAGTTCTCTGAAGGGGAAAGAGGTTGCCACCCTTGTACTGGAAGATGCCTCAAACCTCCAGATCGAGCCTCTGATGTATGGCTGGAAGGATACTTTGGGCCCGGGGTCCTCCGTACCAGTGATAAATTATAAACCAAAAGTGGGTGTTCAAATTTTAAGAGCACTAGGTAAGAAACAACTGGTATCTACGGCTATTGAGAGACTTATTAAGGAGCCTGGGTTTGCACTGGGTAACTTGGATTTATTTTGTATGTAGAAATGGTTAAAGTTGATGATATCTCAAAAGCAGGCAGGGTTGGCTTGGTTGCAGTCATTACTGGTAACACCGTCTGCAGTATGGTTGGCAGCTAGGGGCATGGAGATTAGTGAACAATGTGCTCGATATAGTTGTGGTTGGGAAACCACCTCTCATGTATGGTTGTACTGTCGTTTCTCCTTCAAGGTGTGGGAATAGTGGAAGGAAACGTGGAAATCATTATGGGAGGACCAGTTTCCATGGTCTCAAGAATGAATGTTTTATGGTGTAATGAATTCTGCACAAGAATTCTCTACGGGTCTGGCGTATATAGCTCTGGCCTGTAGAGGAGCTATAATGGAAGTGTTGTGGAAAGGCTTAGCCCGAAATAAGCACAACATTCAAGAAGGAGGCTACATCCTTTCAGGAACTATCTGCTGCTGTAAAAGTGCTCATAAGAAGGACAATCCAGAGTGACTGGCAAGCTGCTCGGTTGCAGGCAAGGAAAAACCGCTACTGGTTTTCCCAGACATGGTCTGAAACTACCAACTTTGTAACGATCTCCGCAAAAGGTAAGTTGCAAATTGCGGAGTGGCTTCGGGAATGAGAAGAGAAAGTGTAGGCCGCTGGTGTAGGCCGTATTTTCAGAGGTTGAGATACTGCAGCGATAGATGAGTGCGCTACAAAATTTTCTATATTGATCGCTTTTGCTAAGTGTGTTCTTTGTTTGATAGGTAGGTATAGGCTACATGCTTGGTCCAGGTTTGGTTTGATATGACTTTGAATCTGTAGTTGCTAGATAGAATTGGATTGGTTGTTGTGGATTGGGTTACTCGGGTCCCGTTTTGGGTCTCGTAAAAAGCGAAGCTGGGTAAAGCTCCCAGACCTTTTGGTTCACTCCGGGTAGACTGTAAGGACCCCGACCTCGTGTATGCTTCGTTTTAAAAAAAAAAAAAAAAAAAAAACGATTTTGGCGAGTTGTCAGATAGAGATTTTTTATTGCACGCTGAAACTTTCACGAGTGGCCCCTGGGACGACCGTTTTTTCAAGGGTGCTCTCTCCCACCCTTGAAACGGCGCCGTTGTTCGGACCTGGGTCTGGGCGAAGAACGCAAACTGGCGTTGCCGGCTAGCGCTTTCGAAATACTCGTGAAATTTGAGTGGGTTTATGATAATCTGGGTCCCCCTACTGGCATACTGGGCCCTGGTTCTACCGGTTGGCAAGGACCGAGCGGCAGGAGTTGGCGGAATGGGCGGGCGCATCCTGTGGTGGCATTCGGAGGGGAGCAGGGGGTGGTTGGGCATCGGTACACACATATCCGGCGGGGACTCACTTCCGTCGCTTTATGCACATGGTGGAAGTGACCACACCGCTCGCAGTTGAGCATGGTGGAGAGTTGCGGTCCGATCATCGTATTATGTATAGTATCATCCAGATAAAGCGACCATATGCTCGGCCGAACCAACCATTCGGCAGATTACCATAACAACTTTTTAATCACTTGTAATTTCTGTGAAAATTCACCGGACGCCTACGGGTTGCTAAGGATGCGTGTGGTGGGTGGTGAGCTCACGGATGGAGGCCAAGTGTCGCTTGCATTCGCTGCGTGTGAGTGTGGCGATTGGAAGGGGGGGTGGTGAGATGGGTGAACTCGGACTGCATGTAAGATCGGCGAGGGACATAAAATAACATGACGGCGGTGAAGTTTTTCAATTTGGTGTGAGAAGGCGGGTTTGTTGCTTCTCTCATGCACCATTGGTCACGGTGTTGGGTGTGGGGCAGGAAAGGGACATGCATTTGTAGTGCCCTCATGCTGCTCCACGTTTACTGATTTTGAGTGGCACTATGCTTTCCGCTCCTGCTATCGTGTTACTGCCCTGTTCATGGACAACCACATACTTGATTTATCTCCTCGTGTGTGGATGTGTGTTCTGCTTTGCCCACCAAGTTCTCCCAGTCCAACGCGCATGTGGTCGTTGTCACAGTCGGCGTTCTAGCTAGGCGATGGAGTTCCTTCCCATTTCAATTGGCGATGACCAACATGCAGGCAGGAAGGCGTACTATGGGCCGCCAGGATCTATCGACCCCGACACATGTTTAGAGCTTAGTATGTGCATGAGGATGACAACAGTCAGCGTTGGTGTACATGGAAGACAACACAATGCATGCATCCCTCAACATCTTCAAGCCTTACCAAACAAGTTGACGTCATGCAGCAACACTAGTGGAATCATAGTTGGTGTACATGAAGGACAACACAACACACACATCCCTTCGCATCTTCAAGCCTTGAAGGACAAGTTGACGTCACGTGGCAGCATTAGCGGAATTACGTAGGAGGCAAGTCGAATGAGAACCACGATGTGTCGTTCGTTACACAAGACTGGGCCTCGGGACGGGCACACACCTTTATCGAGCTCAACGGTCCCTCACGGGGACCCTCCCGACCTTGTCACGCAGAATTTTGACAGTTTAGTATGCAAAGCATTTTGGAGCACTCCTGCTCCGGCCAAGTGCGCTAAGGCTAGCCAAACCTCTCACGAACCCCTACGACATGATAGGGTCACGCGGGGTACAACGTACTTGCATTTATGAGAGCTATCACCATCCCTTAGGTGGGCGTATCCCCGCCAAGCTACTGGCCCACGTACGAGGGTTTTTATGTGCAGTCAAAGAGGTGGATCAGTCGAGGGTGTTTCTCGTTTGCTATAGCATAGGGGGTACATGCAGTCAACGCCTGAATCTAACATGTGCACGACAAAACGCAACCTTACGCCGGTCGACCATGACAATCAGTCTAACTACTCGATACACTTCCCAAAGAAAACTTCAGTGCAAGTGCTAAACGTGGCTAATTTTTTTTTTCTTTTCAACCCATAGTTCTTTATGTACCTGAACCGGCAAGCGGTGCACGCAAAACTTATATAAATAACGCAACTGCATGAGCCTCATCGTATCAACTAACCATGCATGAATACATGAGCAATCATAATGATGGTGTACTTTTTAGTGTTCATGACCGCGCGACCCTCAATGATTTCGAGGGTCGCTTTCGACACTCAAGCATCGGTTGACACACGACTTGAGGGGTTATTCCTCTTGCGTAGTCAATCGCGGATGCAATTGCGTGTTCTACCCTCTTCTGCACCCTGCGCAGGAGAGTGGTAGGGGTCACTCTACTAGCAAGAAGTCGCGTGCTGCAATCTACGACATATTGACCTTCTTATCTAGAACATCCGCAACTTCAACAAAGAATCTAAATTGTTACGTATACATGAATGTGCGACTTATCGTACGTCTCTCTCGTAAGTGTGCACGTGTGAGCTTTTGACCATAACGATCTTGCAAATCAAATTGGTTGAATTGCTTAAACATAAGTAACATCAGACAAATCACTCCCACAGTAATAACTGCAACTCGTTGATCAACATTACAACAATCATCATAATCATCACGCCTTAAAATTTAATACCTCCACACATACATGCGCTCAGTGACACATAAAACCAATAACCGCGAGAGGATCTGCGACACCTCGACCTTCTTGTCTATAAAGTTCATATCCCACCAAACAACTCCAACAAGGAATATATTTTTTTTACGTATATACATACGTACGACTTATTGTGGGTCTTGCACGTAAGCGTGCATGCGTGAGCTCTTGGTTATAACGGTCACGCAAATCAAATTGGTTGAATTGCTTAAACATGAGGTTGAGTGACATTAGAGAAATCACTCTCATAGTAATAATTGCAGCTCATCCATCAACATTACAACAATCATAACAATCATCACGCCTTAAAATTCAATGCCTCCACGCATACATGCGTTCGCATAAGGTTAAGTGACATAAGAGAAATCACTCTTACAATTAAAATTTGATTTATTAGCTTCTAACACTTACTCGGTCGTCAAAGCTAGAGGTGGCCTTCATGATACTTCCTTGCTGCCGAAATCTTCAACAATCTCTGGTGGCGATAAAAGAAAGGTGGGAAGAAAATTAGTAGAGGAGTATTTATTTTTGAAATGACCTTTGAACCTATGTTGTAATTCAAGTTTGCATTTAATTGAAGGATCGATTAGTTTCGACCCGATCCATCAAAAATCACCCATCTCCTGTCATCATTTGATAACAAGTCGGCTTATAATACAACTTTACTTGCCTTTGCATCTCAACCTAATGCCTTAGCCCCATGAGTTTTATATATTTCTTAGAACTTTCACCCAAACTTCTTTCTAAAGGTCATTTTTTTTCTAAAGACCGAGCATCTTTGTTGCGAGATGGTGAAAAATGGTTGGGGGTTGTGTGCATAAGGCAGGATGTGAGTCACAGATAATGGTAGAGTTGACCCCGTTGGTGCGTGACAAGCGGCTACTGGTTTTATGTGAGTGCATGTATGCATGACGACATTGAATTTCAAGGCATGATGATTATTATGATTATTGTAAAGTTGATGAACGAGCCGCACTCATGATTGTGAGAGTGATTTCTCTGATGCCATTCAACCTTACGTCTAAGCGATTCAACTAATTTGATTTGCGGGGCCGTTATAATCAATGGCTCATGCATGCACACTTACTCGCAAGACCTACAATAATCTGCACGTTCATGTGTACGTAACAATTTAGATTTCGTATTGGGAGTTGTTTGGTGGGATGTGTATGTTATAGACAGGAAGGTCGAGATGTCGCATATCACAACACTTCTTGCTATTAAAGAGACCTCTACCACTCTTCTGCGCAGGGTGCAGAAAAAGGTAGGACGCGCAATCGCATCCGCAATTATCTAACATTAGAGGAACAACACCTCAAGTTGCATCTCAATCGACACTAAAGTGTCTCAGCGACCCTTGAAACCATTGAAGACCGTGTGGTTATGGGCACCACATGGTACACCATGATTGTGACTGCTCACGTATTCATGCATGGCTATTCGATATAATGAGGCTCACGTCGCTGCGTTACTTGTACAAGTTTCGTACTCGTCGCTTTCCTGTTGAAGTATAGAAAAAATTATGGGTTGAAAAAAAAAGACTAGGCGCAATTTGCATATGGACTTAAGTTTTATTTGAGAAGTGTATGAAGTGGTTAAATTGATCATCCTAGTCGACTGACATAGGGTCACACTTAGGAGATCAACGCCCCAAGTATCGATTCGCGCACAAATTTGATTAAGGAGTTGACCTCATACACCCCCTATGCTACAGTGAACAAGAAACGCCCTCAACTGATCCACCTCTTCGACTGCACATAAATGCTCTCATATGTGGGTCTGTAGCTCGACAAGGATACGCCCACCTAAGGGATGGTGACAACTTCCATAGGTGCAAGTAAGTTGTACCTCGAGTAATCCTATCTTGTTGCAGGGGTTTGCGACAGGCATGGCTGACGCACTTGGGCGAAGCGGCAATGTTTCAAAACGCTTTGCGTCCTAAACTGCCAAAATCGTGCGTTACATGGCAGGAGGTTCCCCGTGTGGGACCGTTGCGCTCTACACCCTGTCGATGCCTATGGTCACCCAATTGGAGGCATCACTTAAGTTGATGCGACCGTTGGTGGCTGGGAAGTCCACGCATCCAATGAGTATCCGCGCACTGTGCTCCTACCTAACGTTGTTGTGTGTCCGATTATGCCAAATACTTGAGCAGACACGAGGTTCATCATGGTCTACAACCACCTAATGCATCTGTCACCCATTTTCAACACAATCAGGTGGAATCATTCACCAGGACACATATGACTGGAAATTCTGTCTGGGATCTGAAATGTGATGAACAAAGGGGTGTGACGACAAAAGACTACATCCTCGGTGACAACGGGTACCAGAATCTACCGTGGATCGTAGTCCCTTACGGAAGCCAGCAGGTAGCAAAGACTAACATGGAGCTCTTCGAAGGGCAACAGAAGACATGCCAGGGGTGTGTGGACCGCGCCTTTCGTCGGTTAAAGGTATGTGGAAAATATTTTTGCACATAAGCCGAACGTAAAGTTGTTGTCTTTGCAGTTTCGTGTTGTGTGTGTCATCCACAACCTGCTAAGAGTCGGCGTGGGGATGGATCCGGAACTTGAGTCGCGGGACGACGATGATGATGATAACTAGGTAAGACCACCCACCCCACCCCTTCCCGAAAAAATCACGGTTCAGGGGGCTCGGGTGGTGTCGGGACCGGTGGGTCCCGAAATAAGTCATGACCTTTGAGAGGTGGTATACGGAAGGATTGTGCACAGTAGAGAAACAAGAGGAAAGAGAGATAGGAAGGATGGAAGGCTAAGCCATAAGTGCCGGCACCTAGGGGCCTAGCGAATGCCCTGGGCCGCTGGAACCAGTGGACCAAGAAGAAATTAGTAGAATAGTAAGCGGCAAAGGGCCGCAAAATAATAATAAAGACGGCCCTTCTTCCCGAAAGAGGAAGGACCGCCAAGAAAAATAATGCCCTGGGTTGCGCGCCGCAGGAAGAAAGGAGTCAAGGAGGTCAAGAAAATAGTGTTGGGGCACCGACATGTGAGAACGGAACACGGGGCCAAGGGGGACCAGTGGAAGTGTGCCATAAGAAAGGCCAAAGGCCCATGAGCCAAGTAAAGAGCCGCGACCGTAAAATCCGACGCACGTGGGATATAGAAAGAGACTAGCAATGGGGTAGCCATGGGGAGGAAAGCGCCAAGAGCAACCGAGACACCGCAAGAAAAAGTGTCGGGGACTATATGGGACAAAGTAAAAATAGTTGAAATTTGATGTGTGTGCCGGCGGGACCACCGAGAGGACAAGTGTCGGGGACTAGTGCAGGATAAATGGCGGGGACTTGTGATGTCCTAAGACAAATTTATGAAGGACCATGAGAGAAAGATGCTCAAAGCAAGACGTGCCATCGAGATCAAGATCTAGACGACCAATAATATTAACACTACTAGTGCAAGCATTAGTGGAGGCGAACGGGAAGGCCAAAACAGAAAGGAAAGCAAAAGAAAAGCAAGGGAAGAGGCATGGCAGCAATCCGAAAAATATCGGACTAGCTACCTTGGAGAAAATGGAGCCTAGAGAGGCTCCATGTGAAAAATAGGCTCTCGGGAGAAAATCAGAGCAAAGGGGCTATAGTTTGAAGGCCAGAGAGACAAAAGCAGGCTCCCATGGGCATGAAGAAACCTCAGTTGCAGTCCGAGAAATAACGGACTGCACCGTGGGCATAGGAAGGGCCAAAACTAAGAAGAAGGGCCTAGAAAAGACCTTAACGATCAATTGACACTTAACACGCTAGAAAAAAGAAAAAAAAATAAATGAAAAAGGTGAGCGAATAAGACAAGAGGAGTAAGAGGGAGTGAGTGAGTTGGCCGTCAGTAAGGGCTGACACAAGTAAGGACTGAAATGTCCCAACTGTCTAAAAATGAGAAAAAAGAAAAAGAAAAGAGAAAAATGCCTTAATCGTAAAAAACAATCACTTGGGGAGGTACATCCCTGGATAGGGCGGTTACAAAGAATCTTGATTTTCTCTTGATTTTGCAGAAAAAATCAAGAAAAATCAAGGCCCCATGCAACCGGGATAGAACGGATTGCGTGGGGGAGTAAAAACACATATTTCAGATGCATCTGGAGCCAATATTGATTCTGGATGCACTTGGGAGTTGACCAGTTCTTTTTGTTTCAGTTTAAGGTATGTGGTGGGACCATGTGACTAGGAAAAATGCCATTATGGCAGTCCGAGAAATAACGGACTACATGGGGGTTTCTAGGCCAAGAGAAAAAGTGTCTTGGCTCCCCCAAAACACCAAAACATAACATCCTTGACTTGGACATATAGACACGGTAAACGGGGGTCACAACATGGTGGATCTCGCGGCCTAGAATATTCGCGGCACTTAAGGCTCGTAGGAAGAAGGGATTGGGGCTGACGGGGACAAGAGGAGCCCCAAATAAAAATGGGACGTCTCCGGGAATTATGTTGGGGATTAAATGGACCCAAATAAAAATAGTTGAAATTTGGGTCGTGCGCCGGCGGGACCACCGCCAGGACAAAAAAATGAAACTGGCATGAGAGAATGACGGGGACTTGAGTAGTCCCAAGGGAACCATAAGGTAGCAAAAAAGGAGTGTGTAAGCAAGTAGTGTCGTCAAGATCAAGATCTTGACGGTAATAAATATTAGCCACTGTAAGTGCAAAACTGAAAGGAGCCTAGGAGAGGGTGCTTGGAGGCAAAAACGAGAGAAAAAGGGTGAAGGAGGGACTACCCAGCAGTCCGAGATATCTTGGACTAGCAAGGCACATGAAAATAGAGCCTCAATGAGCTCTATGCAGAAAATAAGCTGCCAAGGAAAAATCGCAGCACAAAGGGGCTCAAAATTAAGAAAACGGAGGCAAACGGGAGCCCCCCATAGGCATGGGGGCTTCATTATTGCAATCCGAGTTGCAACGGCCAACTGCTGGGCAATAACCTGACCTTGAATAAGGTTCTAAGGCCTAGAAAGAGAGTCCACAACAGGTTGATACTTGTCACAACAAAAATAAAAGAGAAAGGAGAAAAAATTGGGAAAAAATGAGGGAAAATGCGACAAAAAGGAGAGAAAAAAGTGGAGGAGAATGAGCAGGCCTATTGGGACTGACACAGTAGGGACTGGCAGGTCCTCCTATGACCTTATCCCTCCAGATTTGGTGGATGGCAATCCAGATTGCAGAGATAATGCCCTTGGAGCATTATCTCAATAATATTTAAATCTAAAAGGGCAAAAATGAATAAAAAAACAAAAAGGAGACCGTTTTTTTTGTGAGTCATGGATGAGAGCATATGGCCGTTTTTTTAGGGGCCGGCTCAAGCGGTCAACTCCGGAATTAGTTGGCAGCCCAAAATTGAAAGAAACAAGAAAAGAAAAATACCGAAATTGTGCATTTGGCCCAAAAAGAAGGTCATATGCACAAAAATCTGAAGAAGTGAGCATGGGGGCTCAAAATTAAAGCAAGGACCACTAAGGGGTAGCTCAGAATTATGCCGACCTTGGATCTCAGCCAGATCGAAGTCTGAGATTGATTTGAGACATGAAACAAAAAACTCAGCCTACCCAAATTGGGATAGGAACAACAAAAATCGAGAAAAAAATACAGTAAGGTTTTTTTCTTTCAAATGAGGCTGCTCCTTACGCATTTGAACTCAAGGAGGCAACATTTGAGAAACGGAAAAAAAACTTGAGGAGACCAAGAGGCAGTCCAAGTTGATATCAACCACTCAGACTGCATGTACTTTGCCAAAAAAAAGTGAGGTGCCACCGGAGAGGCCTAGTGGTGGAATTTGGCCTTTGGGGTATCTTGGTTCACTTGGGGGCACATGAGGATGAATTGGAATTAAATCGTCGACCGACGAATCGGCAACCGACCTGTTATCAGTGATAACAGAAGATGATCTTTGTAGGATCAAGCCGAATCTAGCCCAAATCCTGAATCAATCGATCAATAAGACCTGTAACACAAGACAGACCAATCCTCAAGCTAAATTCATAAGTGTATGAAGAGTATAGCTCCATAACACATTCTCACCCAAGACCCTTTTACTAGCTAAGCCTAGGCCTGCCTCTAAGCTAGTGCCGAACGCAAGGCAGACCTATGGTAGCATCTCCCTTATTTAGGGTGGATTGCCATAACTGCCACCTGACAAAATATAGTCTAACTCCTTTAAACTAAGGAAATTTCAGCAGCGCTTCCCGTAGGAAAAATGCCTTCTCAGAATTTATACTAAGCTAAGATATGAGAACAAAAATAATATTTTAATCCTGGTAAGTCAAATTTTGTCTAGCTCCCTGAATTAGTAAAAATTTTGGCAGCACTCCCTTTAGAAAATATGCCTTTTCAATTTTTTACTAGGTCAGATAGAACTCAGAACCTAGACTTGAGTTTCTTTTAAGACGAAGTTCAACTAACCCCTTAGATTTGTAGAAATTTCGGCAACGCTTCCCGTAGCGAAAGTGTTGTTCCGATATTTATACAATGCTAAGTTCAAAATCTAAAAAGTAACTTTGACTTCCCAAAGTCCAATTTTGTCTAACTCCTTGAATTAACAAAAAATTGGGCAACACTCCCTTTAGAAAATGAGACTTCCCAGATTTTTACTAAGTCATGTATATAATTTAGACAAACTGAACTTTTGAAAACCAAAATTTGATTGACTCCTTAGTTTTGTAGAAATTTCGGCAGCGCTTCTCGTAGAGAAAGTGGCTTACCAAGATTTATACAAGACCAGTATAATAAAAAATCCCAGAAAATGTAGAAATTGACTTAAGTAAAATAAACTTAGCTCAGAAAATACAGGAATTGCAACGAACTCCTATGACTCTAGCACGTGGTGAGCATATAAAACAACTGCCTGTCAAACTGAAACTCAGACTAAGTAGTGATCTCACTCAGCCACATGCAAGCCAAACCACAAAGGTAAATACTCTCACCAACCCCAAAACCAACCTTATCAAACAATAATTCATGATATTTCAATGATTTATCCCTTTATACCTAACTTACATAAGATATAAAGCTAGATCACCCGATCTTATGAGAACCTGTCTAGCTCAGCCATAGAATATACACAAACACAGAGCACTACAACTTTTTTATTCTTTGGGCCCATGATTAGGTTAGCCAGCCTAGTCGCCCTGAACCATTTAAGTATCCAAGTTATATATAACTGTCTGCACTTTGTCTTTTAAGGCAACATATGACTGAACCGGTCATCTTAGTTCAAGATTCATCCTTTCTCTTCTTTCCACAATTTTTATTCTTAATTGATACTCTCTTAAGTTGGTGATAAACTATAGTCAGACCATCCAATCTTATGGAAAAAAGTCTGACTAGCCTGTTCATAAATAAAGTAGTATAGAATATAAACAATTTGAACGTTTTGATTCCAGCATGTGCGCGACTTAAGACCAGACCACCCAATCTTATGGGAACCTGTCCATTCCTTTCCTTGTACTTCTCCCTAAAAAATAAAACAAGATGGAGTCAGGGTCATCCAATCTTATGGAACATGCTCAACTCTCCTTCATAATCAATAAAACATAAGAAACTCAAAGAAGCCAGACAACCAAGTCATCCAATCTTATAGAAAAATGCTTGGTCCCTGAAAGTCAAACACATGCAGCCCTCACAAGTCAAAGCAACCAGACCACCTAATCTTATAGGAACCTGTCTGGTCCTTCAGGCAATCGAAAGGTAAACATAGCACTGAGCCCTCCAATCTTATGGAGACTCTCCCAGCCTTTTGGTTGACCCAGTCAGACACAAGCAATACAACCTTCCTCCCACCTTTCCCCGATATGCAATCCCTGTTCACAATCTGCTTTCAGTCAGACAACAAAACTGAAACTGACATTGGTCTGGCTTATCATGAAAGTCAAATTGAAAGTCAAAGTAGGGATGCAGGCAATATACTCAGTCAACCATAGCAAGACGTACAGGTAGGGGTTATAACTGGGTTTATAGAGGGAGAGCAAATTATTACCTCTCAGTTCTCTGCCTCCATAACTCCTCCTGAGTTCCGGCAGAGCTCCCGCAACCGGTGGGCTGACTCCCCACAGAATCTTGCTGCGGTCTTATTGGTTGCAATCCCGCCTGCCGCCTTCCTCTCGTAACCAAGACTAGACTTATATTAAGAAGGGCAGAAGTAAGGGTTTCAGACTCTCGAGATACAGGAGGGGGACAAGCTCAACTCCCAGGAGAGGGCCTTGTTGCCTTGATACGCCTGAGGGCCCCGCAATGATGACCAAAAACTGCAGCAACTTGGTCAGACTAAAACCCAATAGTCAAACATTGACCCGCTGACGACCTTGCCAGCCAACAATAACCCCTTTTCACAACTTGACCCCCCCCCCCCACTTGCAACCTACACCCTCCAACTAACTGTAGCTACGCAACACAATAAGGGTGTTTTTCAAACAGAGCACGCCTCCCTGAAGGCATTACATGTGCGTAGCCAAGGCATAATATGTACAATGAAATGCAGCAGTATGCAGCAGATAACTGTTCGCACGACCATACCAGCAACAACTCAATAAGAAGTTGCTCACTAAACAATGACTTGACGACCGACAGCAGCTTGACGAACTCTGCAGGCTCCGCAATAATGCCTCCGATTTGAACGGGTGTTGCAGCAATTCGCGGCTGCAGTGAACTCTGCCCCCCCCTCTGCTTCATCTGATGGGAAGACGGCACCCCGACCAGCAGGCAAGTACCAAAAGCCCTACAAGTCACTCCTCCAGGATGGATGGGCAGCGAAATGGGCATTAAGTAAGCTTCCAAGCTCACGGCCGACCTTATCTTACTGCCATGGACCGGATAGGCTAACCAGGTGGACATCCAAACTCCGCTACTGGCCTTCCACTGCTCCAATTGACGGCCAATCTCCCGGCCCCGGGGGTTGCCCCCTTGCTGCTTTTATCGACTGAGTGGTCAGCGCACTGACCAGCAGTAAATCTCCAGCCTCGCAGTCTGGCTTCGCGCTACTCCATTAATAAAATGAGCAAACCTCGATTGAATCTATCGCTAGATCGCAGCCGGGTGCCTCCCTTAGGACAAGCCTCGCACTAGCCAACAGATATATCTCCTACCTCGTTGCTGCCTTCACACCTCTTCCATCGATAGGCTAACCAAAATCGAATGAATCTTCTACTAGAACGAGGAACTATACGTTGCTGCCTCGATGCCTTGCGCTCCGCTGCCCCACAGCTCTTGCTTTGTACCCGCCAACACCATCTCCGCGCAGCTCTCTCTTTCAGTAACTGCTAACTAACTTGTTCTTTGACTGATCTGTCTACAAATTTGGGGTTGCCCGCCCCGAAAACCCCGACTCACTTCCATGGATCGCGGGCTTTGCCCTGAAAATGAGCGGGAACGACCCTCTCCATTCCCATGTTCCTCCTTCTCAACGTCTCCTCGCGCACCACTTCTTAGTGAACTCTACCCTTACTAACCTTCGTACTAATCTGACCTTATTATCGGATTCACCTCACCTAAGAACCCCGATTTTGCATCTTTCCTGACTCGATTCGGTTAAGAATGAAGCGAATTCGAGCGCTTCTTCTCGTTCTCACCATAGTTCACCCTCTCCCTGCATGCACCCTGCACACCTTGCTGCCCAGGTTCGTCCGCCCTCTTCGATGCCCTGTCGCCTCTGCACTCCTCTCTTCCCCATCTCAGTCAGAGCGCGTCTGTGCACTAACTTCGGCTTCCAAACAGATATCGGTCGCTACTGTCGGCAGGCCGGAAGTCATGAAGGTGATTCCCGCTAGGGAGTGTGGCCGAATCAGTAAGTGCGACTGATTCTCGACGCCTGCCACCTCGGCAGCCCCAACTCCTGCGAAATTATGAAGGGAACCCGCTACTAAACGGCCAGCTAGTCTTTCGTCCCTACGGCTCAAGTCAGGACGACGATTCGAGTGTTAGCGTCGTTGCGGGCCTCCATCAAGTTCCCTCCATCTCTGGTTTTGGCTATATCTGGCGCGAAAGCACGTCCAGACTCCTACCCTGTCCCAGTTTCAAATCTCTATCTCTTCCCTGCTCCTCTGCTAAAACAGCCTCCAGACCGCAACAAATTTCGCAGCGTCCAGCCACCAAGTCGAAAATAGAGTAGGGAAAGTCAAAGCGCTCATGTGTTTTCCCCGGCTTACACATACCATCTTTGCGCAGGGGCCATGCTACTCTTCTCTATATCATTCCAAATTTTAACGGATGTCCCGAAGGACTTAGCCCCGACTAGTAGTCGCTCCGACTAGTAGTCCCAACTACTTCGAAGGAGAGGCATCGGAGAGAAAGTGCTGCTAGACGGTTCGATTAATCTACCGCCCCCCTATGTCGAACCCGACAATAGCTGGCACGCCAATATCACTACAGTCTTTGCTGAGCTCCCTCTAGCTGCTCCACCCGGGCACAACCCCTTCCCTTTTTCCTCCTTGTATACCCATCGACCAACCAGCATACAGCTGGAGGCGCGGGCCTGTTGTTGGCCCCTAACTCAGTCTCAGGCGATACGAGCCCCAATATGAATTTTAATGGCATTAGCGATTATTTAAACTTGAACTTTTGAAAAGGCCAAAGTGGGACGGGGATCCATGGAACATGTGGGGTGCCCAAAACAGCCATGGGCCGTCTTACTCAGGGATCGGTCACCATCTTTTGGGTTCCCAATGGACATGCTCACACTCAAAACCTCTCATAGCAAATTTTGATGTGCGGGATGAGAGAGTGGGGGGATCTCACTCACGCAGTAGCCGTGCATAGGCGGGGATCACGACTCCTACCGTGACGAGGCCTCAGTCGTCCATTCCCCCACCTCCTGCTCCAAGTTCGGCACCACCTCCTACTTCGAGTCCTCCGCCACCTCCTGCTCAAAGTCCGGCACCACCTCCTCCTTCGAGTTCTCCGCCAGCTCCTGCTCCATATCCTTCGCCACGTACTACTCCGAGTCCTACGCCACCTCTTGCTCCGAGTCCTGCGCCACTTCCAGCTCCGGGTTCTGTATCACCATCGCCCGTTTCGCCATTTCAGCCGCCTGCTACAGAGGTGGAGATGCAGGAGTTGGCATACTCCTTGCCTCAACACGGTCTTCTGCACAGATCTACGGCGATTCGCGGGCTGAGGTTACGATCACCTTCCCGGGGGTTTTTGCAGGAGGAGGTTGGACACCGTGCCACTCCGACGAACATGGGGGGGGCAACCGTAGCGGAGGTGGAGGTGACAGCAGCGCTAGCGGTGGAGGCGGAGGTAGCAGTAGAGGAGGAGGAGGCACGAGTAGTGGCGATGGGGGAGGAGGAGGTGCGAGTTGGAGTTGCTGTGGTGGGAGAGGAGGTGGATGGTGTGGACGTCGAGGAGCGTCTCGTGCAGCAGTTTATCACCGAGGAGGTCGATCCAGTGGTGGGCGGTTTTACCCCTGGTGTGGCGAGGGGGCTGGGGATGTCTCCTCCCACAGGGTATGTGGATTCGGAGATGGGGACCTACTTCGACGTTAACCTGTCGATGGGCGCTCCCCCTAGTTGCGGCGGGGCGGCATCGGCTGGTCGAGCGCCTTCGATGGACAAGGCAGCAGGCGAGACGGGTTCACGTGCCTCGAGAGAGGACGGCGGCTGAGTCTCCAGATGCGGCACGCGACATCATAGACCGAGAGAGGGCTCGACTTATGGCATCCAACGACCCACGTGCTCAGGCATTCGCACGAGCCTTGGAGGAGCGCAGGCGTCGAGAGACAGGGAGAGATGGTCGGCAGGGTGGGGTGGTGGCGGGGGCGGTCCGGACAGACGTTACAGAGGCGGTGGCAGCAGAGGCGGTAGATGAGGTTGTGGAGGGTGGGCCACAGACAGTGGCTGAGGCTGTGGTTAGCAGGCCACAGACGGTGGACGAGGCTGTGGAGGCTGGACAGGGGCGAGACGGGGGGGCGGGTGACTCACGGGCCGTAGTTCATGACACAGCGATGGGTCAGGTTCTCCCGTTCTCGGGCATGAAGTTGGCCGAGGCCCGACGGTCGAAGCCGACTGAGGTGGCAGTGCATGATGTGCCATGTGTTGTTATCATGGACTTGGGGTCCGAGCCGTTGGTTGTGCGTCCACGTCCTAGACGACCGGCTACGCAGGAGGTTCATCGTCCATTGGATGCAAAGGAGTTGGCGGCAGCCGCTGTGCTCGATGTTACTCGATTGAACCGACGGATATTTGACCAGAAACTAAACCATCCACCGTGGCAGACGATCCCTTCCATTCCATGGGCCCCTACATCGCAAGTGTGGTCCGGGTCTACCTCCACCGGAGGACGCAACAGGGCAGATGTTCCTGGGGCTGATGGGGGCGTGCAGGAGAGAGCGCCAGGTGCGGGAGACATGCCACCCCCTCCTCCTAGACCACGTGTGGGTGATCCGGTGTCGTTGCCGACAGGCCCAGGCTCTCGATCCCCTCACACGCCCGGGCGATTGAGGATTCGTGGCACGACAACGGTTCAATGGGATGTGTGCGACACGACGCTATTTGGGAGGACGAACATAGATTTGAATTCCACCCATCGTGTCACTGAGCTCACGGCACGCCTTCAGCCGGGTTTGGGAGCCCGGGGCGTCAGGAGGACTGGAGCGAGGGAGGTTTCAACTTCAGGTTATGAGCCACAGCGAGGTCGTGGCAGAGGAGTGTCTACAGAGACCTTGGGTGATGCTTTGAGAGCTGGGACGCGTGATGTGCATGACCAGACTCCACCCAGCGTCCACGCCCCGTGCCTGCAAAGGGAGGCGTTGCACTTGGAGAGTCTTCGGGGGCGGAGGGGTTGGGGATGCCTCGTGGATCCTGCCGTCAGCAGACGGTCGCACAGGCTAGTGCGAGCGTTGTTGTGTTGAGGAAGGGAGGCGACCTTGTCACCATCGAGGAGGATGATCCTGAGACGACACCGGCAGCACGGGAGAATGATGAGGACTATGAGGGTGAGGAGGAGGGTGAGGAGGAGGAGAGTGAGAGCGGGAACAACGGTAACGACGACGACGACGAGGATGAGCCCCTAACCCCCCCACCGACGCGCGCTTTGAAACGTGTTGCACATACGTCTCCACCCACACGAGGGAAGAGGAGACAAACATCCAGCCGTCGACGGGGCATGAGCAGGCAGAGCGGGAAGGGGAAGAGAGGGGTCGGTGACTTCGTTTTCCCGCACCTGCACGCGACTTCGTCACATTCTGCCATCCAGGGTTTTTGGTCGTCTTGTATTGTCAGCCTGTCAGGTGGTCACTTGTAGTGTGCGTGCTGTAGTTGTTGTTGTTTTCTTCTTTTTTGTGTGTCTTATTCTGGTATGAGTAGGGCTTCTGTACAGTATTACAGCGTTGGTCTTAGTAGAGATTCTCGCCACCGTCGACACGACTCGTAGATTACTGTTTTTTTCCATTATTCAGCATGTGGCAGTGTGGCACTAGCGGCGTAGTAGTAGGACACATTGTATTATGTTACGTTTTTCATGTATGATTTCAGCGACTGGTTCTTCACGACTTCTCATATACATTACATTTTCCATGTATGATTTCAGTTACAATTGTTGGAGGTCGTGTGAACGACGTTTCATGTCTATTTTTGTCAGCGTGTGAATGCATATGTTTTAACGGCACACCATCAAACTTTTCATTTCATATATTTCACTTTTTTTTTTTTTTTTTTTTTTTTTTTTTTGCCTGCAGATTTTTTAATTTTTTCTTCTTCTTTTTTCAATTTAGTTCCCTTGCTTTTGAGGTTTGTACGGCCTACAGATTTCCAGTTTTTCCTTTCAATTTCGTTCCCTTGCTTTTGTATTTCTGAGTTGCAGACTGCCTATGTACACTGCTTTCATGCGTAAAGCTACCTCGAGGAACGATAGCCAAGTGCGTTCCCGTCCAGAACACGCTATGACCGGCGGGATTCTGGCAGTTTCTCATCTCGTAAACTTCGACGTGATCCAGCCTATGTGGCGGAGTGCTACACACCCTTGAACTGCTGATATAATGACAAGAGTTCGGATCCTCGAAGGAATCCACTGAATGAAATAACTTTGAATTAGCCGGGGCCTTGTCCCACAAGCGGGGGTTTAGTTTATGTTGCCTGTATTATTCAACGTGGTCACACTGTGGCCGTGAGATTTTCAGATAGGATAGCAGGGAGCCCCATGTATACTCGAAAGCAGAACTAAACCTTGACCAGTGGGACACGGCGCTCGGGGCGGGTAAGTTGGATGATGATACCTCAACGCCGTCGCCCTTTCATAAATAGAAATAACGTTGAATTACCCGGGGCCAAGTCCCACTTACCCGGCCGTGGTCCCATTAGCGAAGAGCATCGGATTGAATGCCTGAATCTGGACGTGTTTGAGGACAAGAGCAGGAAATGGAGATAGACATGCTTTTCTGTATCTCTGCATAAAACATAGCCAGATTCAGGATTTCTATCCTATCCCCTTCGCTAGTGGGACCACTTACCCGAATGATCGATTTCTAAATGAACTAAATGAAATAACGTAGAATTACCTGGGGCCAAGTCCCACAGGAGTTCGAATCCTCGAGCGAATCAACTAATTGAAATGAAATAACGTTGAGTTACCCGGGGCCAAGTCCCACTGACCCGAATGATCGATATCTGACCGCAGATTTGGAAGATCAACGACCAGAAATCAAGGATCAGCGTAAGTGGGACTTGGGCCCGGGCGGGCCAAATAACCGGGGACTTGGTCCTGCTCGCTGGGGTTTGGTCTTTCTTTCGAATATTTGTCCACGTGGTTACATTGCGGCCGTGAGATGCTCAGATAGGATGGCAGGAACCCCGGTCAGTGCAAAATGAGAGTGAACCTTCCCCTAGAACGTAGAGAGATACGTCGTCAAATATTTTATCTTTTCTGCAGTTTTGGCCGTGAGATGCTCAGATCGGATGGCAGGAACCAGGTCTAAAACCCCGCTGGTGGAACTTAGCCCCGGGGCCCAAGTCCCACTTGAATTGCTCAAGAGGTATAGATCGTTGATCTTTGCTTATCTCCGGCCAAAGTTTCTTAATCCGTGTGAATGGGACCTGGCCCCGTGTGCACAGTGGAGATACACCTCCTTTTTTACATACTGCGCAGATAAAGATAAACCTCCAGAGAGAAGTGGGCAAAGAAAGGCCAAGCTGTCCTGCGGGACATCTGTTAATTTTTTGTATTTCATTTTTGTTTTTTGGGAAAAAGAGCGGCGGCCTTGGGATATCATTGTAGAACTGACCGGGGCCCAGGCCGAAATTCAGAGTGATCCCCTTCTTTTCTGCTTTTTTTAAAATTTGAAGTAACAAGTCACAGGCGCGCCGCGGCGATGCCGCGGCAGGCGGGGCGCTGGCATGTGTGCGTGTGTGTGTG
>BFEA01000163.1:780635-792405 GCA_003427395.1 Chara braunii | reverse complement strand
GGGGTTGTTGGTGGCGAGCTGGATCGGGCCCATGGGGGGTTTCGTTGTTTATTCCCAGCAGAACGGGGGGGGGGATGGGGAGGTTCGTGGCCAGGGGTGTGTGGCAGGCCTGGGGGTCGTCCCGCTCGCATGGCCTTCATTAAAGTCCGATGGGCGGGGCCATAGGGGGGGTTTTGGGGGGGCGCGTAAATTTTTGTTTTTTTTCCAGTTTGAGTGTTTGGGCTCGTAGGGCCACATGTCCGAGGCCCAACGCGCCCAATTCGTTTTTCGGAATTTAACGGGATACCCCCGTTTTTGCGTTAAACGAGATTCAACGGGGATTCCCGGACCCGTTAAACGGGTCCGTTTTTGCGTTAAACGGGATTCAACGGGGATTCCCGGGCCCGTTAAACGGGTTGAACGACGTTGAATTTTGCCCGCTCTCCGCTTATCGGACACACAGGAGAGAGGTAATACCCTGTGCCGGAGTTGAGGTACCGCGCTCACGACGGTTGAGCAATGCTTGAGGTACGTGATAAAACTCTACTGACGGTAAAAGTGGAGAGACCACTTTGGAAAGAGGCCGGTGAGGAGATAATCGTGCCTGTATGTGAGATTGCCTGAGTTTTGCACATTTTGTATCCTCCTCTGTAAAAGTGATTGAGATATGAGTTGTTGGGTCAGGCTAAGGTTCTAGTTTATTATCACCCCCCTCTAAGTCCGCACCACGAGAGGAAGAGATAAAGGTCAGCCTTGAAAGGAACCAAGAGAATGAGCTTGGGTGAAAGGGGACCAGTTATGGGTACCTGGGGGGAGATTAGAATTTAATAATGGGGATGTAAATTAGGCCAGACTTGGATGAGGGGTCTGAAATATTCTCATCCACGATGTAGGCTGATCGAACCCGATAACCGGGGTCGGTGCTTGATTGTAAAAAACAGGGATCGGGTGTTTGAACCAAGATGGCGTGGTGGCTATTGTCCCCAATCTATTCTGGCGGATCGGAAATGCCAATAGATGTTAAGGACGGGGTATCCGTCGTTCTGCCGGAAGAAGGGATCTGAACAGATCTAGAGCCGGCATACCAAACCGTGATGTTGGGCGAAGGGGACGCCTTCCTTTGGATAAAAACATTGTGGATCAAGGTCAGCCTAACCCGGCTAATGCCAAACTTGATAGATCTGGAGTTTCGGGGGACCGTGGAAGCCCAAGGAAGGAGAGAATGTCATGGTTGTGGACTTGGCATTAGGGATGGTTCCGTATGACTTGTTTAGGCGGGCAGAACAGGAAGTTGTGTGGGCGGCACGTCAGCAGGAAGAAATGGAGATGGACAAGATAAATGTGAGGGTAAAACTCGGTGATAGAGGGAATGTTAGGCGGCCACTCGAGGCGATGAGATGTACCGTGCCTCCGTTCTTAGTGGACGCGGTCTTCAGGACCCGGAGTAGGCTGGTGCGGATATGCCAGTCCATGACGAACCTTGGGCTGTACCAAGACGCTCGACAAGACTTCTTCCGTCTATCGAACGAAAGGGGGGCCTTCGAAGAGAATTGGGCAAGGGAGCTAACCGGAATATTAAACTATCTCAGCATGGATGAGGTGTTTGTCCCAAGTCCCGTCCATTGGAAAATAATCTATAGGAATGTAGTAGTAGGGGAGATGTTTCTGGATGGGCTGAAGGACCTATGGTATGAGGAACAGGACGATCTCACCGATTAGGAGGAAGCTGATGCAATTGAGGACTGTAACTTTTGAGGAATGAGTCCGGGAGAAGGAACGATATGGGTGGTCGGCATAGTGCAGGGGACAAGCATGGCTAGGGAACAAAGCTTAAGCAATCGGATGTTTAAGACATGGAAACCAAGAAGGCTTGGAAAAGGAATAAAAATGACCTTGGCGACGAGAAATCAGTGGAGAGGAACGACTTGCGACTAGGTAGGGAAGGGGATTGCATCTGCGCTATCATTTTTATGGGTAGAAAGGGTGTGGAACCCGCTCACAGAGGAAGAAGGATGAGATGACGTAGCCGTATCCGGAGCCAATATTATGTCCGGATGCACTTGAAAATTGAGCACTTCATTTTCTTTCAACTTGGGGAAAGTTGTGGGGCTTTGGGACTAGGAAAATGGCTACAGTTGCAGTCCGAAATAACAGACTGCATAAGGATGCCTAGGCCAAGGGAAAAATGAGCCATGGGAAGCCCAAAAGACTAGAAAAAACTAATTTCGGCATGAGGCAAATAGAGACAGTAAACGACAACCGTGAGATGAGATCTCGCGACCAAGAATAATCGGCACACATGGGGCACTTGAGGAGGGGATATTGGAACTTACAAGGACAAGAAGGTCCTAAAATAAAAATGGGACGACACCCGGGACGATGCCGGGTACTAAATGGACAAAATTTTTTTTTTTGAAAAATGGGACATGCGCTGGGGGGATTACAGGCGGGATAAAAAAATGGAACTAGTACGACGAAAGTGGCAGGGACTTGAGATGTCACAAGGGAACCATGAAGCAACATAAGGACTGGTCACGCAAAGCAGACAGCACCGTCGAGATGACGGTGGAAAATATTAGCACCATTAGTGCAAACACTTGTGAGATCAAGTGGGAGAACCGTGAGAGAAAATAAAGCAAAATAATGATGATGGAAGGGTTGCCCAGCAGTCCGA
The DNA here is from genome assembly GCA_003427395.1 of Chara braunii. Lineage (NCBI taxonomy): Eukaryota > Viridiplantae > Streptophyta > Charophyceae > Charales > Characeae > Chara > Chara braunii. The sequence goes on along the minus strand of BFEA01000163.1, from coordinate 789,752 downwards.
GATATCTCGGACTAGCTAGGCATGAGAAAATAAGAGCCCAATGGGCTCATCATAAGAAAAAGACTAGCAAAAAGGAAACGGAGCAAAGGGGGTCCAAAAATTGAGACCAACGAAGATAAAATGAAGGCTCCTTAAGTATGGGGGTTTCATTATTGTAATCCGAGATATAACGGTTAACTTCTATCTGAATCTGGCCACAAATGAGGATCCATGGCCTAGAAAAAGATTCAACACCCACTTGACACTTGTCACATCATAAATAAAATAAAAGAAAACAAAAATGAAAGAAAATGAAGGAAGAATGAGACAAAGGGGGAGAAAAAAAATAGAGGAGAATGTGCTGGCCTATTGGGACTGGCAAGTCGCCACTCTGACCTCATCCCTCCACATTTAGTGGAGGGCAATCCGGATTGCAGAGATATGACCTTTGGAGCAATATCTCTGCAAAATCTTAATTAAAAAGAGAAAATTGAGAGAAAATACAAAGTAAAAATGTTCGGTTTTGTTTTGGGCCGTGGATCTGAGATTTAGATCAATGGAGGAGGGAATATGGCCGTTTTTTAGGAGGTCAACTCAAACGGCCAACTCCGGAATGAGTTGGCAGCCCAACATGAAAAGAGACAAAAAAAAAATTGTGCATTTGGCCTAAACGGGGGGCCAAATGCAAAAAAAATTGCAAAAGTGAGCTTAGAGGCTCAAATTTGAAGCAAGGATCACCAAGGGGTAGCTCGGAATATTGTTGGTCTTGGATCTCAGTCAGATCCAAGGTTGAAATAGCACCGAGGCATGAAAAAATACGTCGGCCTACCAAAAATGGGGTAGAAACTGAAAAAATCGAGAAAAAGGTCCGCGAGGCTTTTTTCTGTCAAGTGAGGCTGCCCCTTGGGCATTTGGACTCAAAGGACCAACATTTTGAAAAAGAAAAGGAGGCTGAAGGAAGCCAAGAGGCAATCCGAGTTGGTACCAACCATTCGGGTTGCATGTACTTGACCAAAATAAGGCCCGGGTACACCTGGAGGGACATAGTGGTGAGTTTTTGCCTTGGGGGTACCTCGGTTCACTTTGAGGTACTTGGGGAGGCTCATAGGCTGACCGGTACTCCGGTTTCAGCCTACATAAACTGAGGGAGCATCCCGCCTTACTCACGTTTGCATGAGGAGTGCCCATGCTGCCCAAATGAGCTCAAAAGAACACTTCTCTCACTTGGAGTAAGGAGAGGGGAACCCCCGTCAGTTTGGGAGCTTAGAGGAGACTGTGGACTAGTGTGAAAAGCTCTAGAGGCTGGTGGTAGTGAGGGTGGCCTAAGGAGGTGATCCGCCATAGCCCTCAGGCTGAGAGGAAGGAGGAAAGGCTAGAAGGAGTCTCATTAGCCCTCTTAGAGGGGAGGACTCTATAACCACATTGGTAGGAACTTGCCGTCGAAGGAACTGACGAGGAGGAGTGAAAAGGGCTTGAGGAAGAAGAGAGTCATAGCGAAGTGAAGGAGAAAGCATCACCAAGATTGATACTTCAACTCCAAGATACTAAAGGAGGTGAGTGAAAAGAAGGATAATCTTCTTCTTCTTCTCCTTCTTCTTCTTCTTCTCCCCCTTCTCCTTTTTCTTCTTCTTCTTATTCTTTATTCTCATTCCTCTTCTCCTACTTCTCCATGCTCCCCCACTTCCTCTTGGTATTTTCCCTTATCTTCTCTCTCTCCATAAACACTTTCCAAAACTTAAAGTAGATGGTAGGAGTTTTTTTCGTTAGTAATGGTCTCCCCATGGGCTCACTGTACACTTCCGTGTAAATCGCCAGTTCCCATCTTGTTTGTGCATGCATAAGAGTGAGTTTCACTCACTCTCCTCTCACTTTCTTTCCATTTCTTCACTTAGTAGCAAATTGCAACTCTTGTTTGTGTTTGTTTTAGTGTTTTGATGATGTTTCCATCTTGCTTAACCCATTTCTTCACTTCCATGTGAATCAACATTTCCCATCTTGTGATTTCATGCATAAGAGTGAGTTTCACTCACTCTCCACTCACTGTCTCTCCATTTCTTTACTTAATAGCAAATCACAACTCTTGTTTGTGCTTGTTTTAGTGTTTTGATGATGTTTTCCTCTTGTTTAGCCCATTTCTTCACTCCCATGTGAATCGTCACTTCCCATCTTGTGATTTTATGCAGTAGAGTGAGTTTCACCCACTCTCCTCTCACTTTCTTTCCATTTCTTCACTTAGTAGCAAATTGCAACTCTTGTTTGTGTTTGTTCTAGTGTTTTGATGATGTTTTCCTCTTGTTTAGTCTGTTTCACCACTCCCATGTGAATCGCCACTTCCCATCTTGTGATTTCATGCATGAAACTCACTCTCCTATCACTTTCTCTCAATTTTTTCACTTAGTAGCAAATCGCAACTCTTGTTTATGCTTGTTCTAGTGATTTGATGATATTTTCCTCTTGTTTAGTCCATTTCTTCACTCCCATGTGAATCGTCACTTCCCATATTATGATTTCATGCATGACAGTGATTTTCACTCACTCTCCTTTCACTTTATCTCAATTTCTTTATTTAGTAGCAAATTGCAACTCTTGTTTGTGCTTGTTTTAGTGTTTTGATAATGTTTTCCTCTTGTTTAATCCATTTATTCACTCCCATGTTAATGTCCACTTCCCATCTTGTGATTTCATGCATGAAACTCACTCTCCTCTCACTTTCTCTCAATTCCTTCATTTAGTGATAAATAACAACTTTTGTTTGTGTTTGTTTTATTGTTTGGATGATCTTTTACTCTTGCTTTGTCCATTTCACATACTTGGGGATAGTCCGATTCATCCTTGGCTGTTTCACTACTCATATGCATGTGTTCTCACTAATTGTACTCTTGCTTTGATCATTTCACACACTTGGTGACAGTTCGATTTCACCTTGGTTGTTCCACTACTCATATGCATGTGTTCTCACTAGTCATACTCTTGCTTTGATCATCTCACACACTTGGTGATAGTCTGATTTCTCCTTGGCTGTTCCACTACTCATATGCATGTGTTCTCACTAGTCATACTCTTGCTTTGGTCATTTCACACACTTGGTGATAGTCCGATTNGATTTCTCCTTGGCTGTTCCACTACTCATATGCATGTGTTCTCACTAGTCATACTCTTGCTTTGGTCATTTCACACACTTGGTGATAGTCCGATTTCTCCTTGGCTGTTCCACTACTCATATGCATGTGTTCTCGCTAGTCATACTCTTGCTTTAGTCATTTCACACACTTGGTGATAGTTCGATTCACCCTTCGTTGTTCCACTACTCATATGCATGTGTTCTCACTAATCGTACTCTTGCATTGGTCATTTCACACACTTGGTGATAGTCCGATTTCTCCTTGGCAGTTCCACTACTCATATGCATGTGTTCTCACTAGTCATACTCTTGCTTTGGTAATTTCGCACACTTGGTGACAGTCCGATTTTTCCTTGGCTGTTCCACTACTCATATGCATGTGTTCTTACTAGTCATGCTCTTGCTTTGGTCATTTCACACACTTGGTGATAGTCCGATTTCTCCTTGGCTGTTCCAGTACTTATATGCATGTGTTCTCACTAATCATACTCTTGCTTTGGTCATTTGACACACTTGGTGATAGTCCGATTCACACTTGGCTGTTTCACTACTCATATGCATGTGTTCTCACTAGTCATATTTTTGCTTTGTCAATTTCACACACTTCGTGATAATCCGAGTCACCCTTGGCTGTTCCACTAGCCATATGCATGTGTTATCACTAGTCACATTCTCGTTTTGTCAAGTTCATGCACTTGGTAATAATTTGATTCATCCTTGGCTGTTCCACTAGTGATATGAATGAGTTCTCACTAGTCACACCATTGTTTTGCCAAATTGATGTCTGGTTCATCTTTGTCTGTTCCACTAGTCATATTCATGTGTCCTGACTAGTCACACTCTTGCCTTGTCAGTTTCATGCACTTGGTGATAGTCCGATTCATCCTTGGCTGTTTCACTAGTCATATGCATGTGTTTTCGCTAGTCACCCTTTTCCCTTGTCAATTTCATGCACTTGGTGATGATCCGGTCCCTCCCTAGCTGTTCAACTTCTGGAATGTTTATGTTTCCCCTTGCAATACTCGTGCATTGTCCCTTCCTTGCACTTGCGAATAATCTGAATCCTCCCTAGTCAATCGACATGACACATACGTGGCCTAGCAGGACCCCGTGTTCTAATCGAACGTGATAAGTAGGAAGTAAAGAAAGAGGACTGATTTCTTTACTATGACTATTGTTGCTGCTGCTGATGATGATGATCCGGCCCGGTCCCACTTAAGGCATCCCAAGCCTTTACTTACCTGCACAATCCCACGCAAAAGCAAAGATCGATACAATCCCCCATTGGGGTCAACACATAGCCCTTCACACATGCCTAACTTTTCTTTTTCTTTGGCTTCTCTTTGTTCTCCTTCCTTTCGTCAATCAGTCCATCCTCTTCTCGTAGTCATGCAGTCGGGAAAATGGTTCAGTCAAACCGACTTTGCTTCAATTATCAACTTGATCTAGTCTTTTTTCAGTCTTGACCCCTCTCAATTGCTCACGTGCCTTTCCTTTTTCCCTCTTGGCGGAACAAGGGACCGACAACCCCTCCCTTGCCCTCTTTCTCCGCGAAGTGAGGACAAGTTTTTTTTACCGTTCGTTCCCTGACAATGTAACAAGTGAAGGGTGAAGGGTTCGTTATTTGCCAAGTGATGGAAGGGAGAGAGAGAGAGAGAGAGAGAGAGAGAGAGAGAGAAGGGCAACTAGTGCTAATTAAACCATCATCCCGTAGTAGCAGCCAAATGTCGGTCACCCATCCCACAATAGTAGCAGCCAAGTGTGAAACGGAACACTACCAAAGACATGATCTTGACAACATGAGAGGGTGAGTAGTGAAATCATATGCACATGAGGAGTAGAACAACCAAGTGAGAACCGGAACACTACCAAGAACATGAACCTGACAAGATGAGAGTATGAGTAGTAAAAGCACAAAAACATAAGAAGTTGAACAACTAAATGCGAACCGAGATACTACCAAGAACATGAACTTGACAAGATGAGAATGTGAGAGCACAAACACATGAGAAGTTGAACAACCAAGTGAGAACCGGAACACTACCAAGACCACGAACTTGACAAGTGAAAGTGAAAGCACAAGCACATGAGAAGTTGAAAAACTAAGTGAGAACCGGAATACTATCATGAGCACGAACTTGACAAGTGAGAATGAAAGCACAAACACATGAGAAGTTGAACAGCTAAGTGAGAACCGGAACACTACCATGAGTACGAACTTAACAAGTGAGAGTGAGAGCACAAGCATATGAGAAGTTGAACAGCTAAGTGAGAACCGGAATACTACCACGAGCACGAACTTGACAAGTGAGAGTGAAAGCACAAACACATGAGAAGTTTAACAGCCAAGAAAGAATCGGAACACTACCAAGAGCATGAACTTTGACAAGTGAGAGTGAGAGTAGAGAAAGCACATACACATGAGTGAAACGAGAACCAAGTGTGAATCGGAATACTACCAAGAGTATGAACTTCATAAGATGAGAGAAAGCACATATACATGAAAAGTTGAACAACCAAATGAGAACCGGAATACTACTAAGTCATGAACTTGACAAGAAGAGAGTAAGAGTAGAGAAAACACATACATATGAGAAGCCGAACAACCAAATGAGAACCGGAACACTACTAAGAGCATGAACTTGACAAGATGATGGTGAAAGCACATACACATGAGAAGTTGAACAACCAATTGAGAACCGGAGCACTACCAAGAGTATGACCTTGACAAGATGAGAAAAAACACATACACATGAGAAGTTGAACAGCCAATTAAAAATCGGAGCACTACCAAGAGTATGAACTTGACAAGATGAGAGAAAGCACATACACATGAGAAGTTGAACAGCTAAGTGAGAACCGGAACACTACCAAGAGGATGAACTTGACAAGTGAGAGTGAAAGCACAAACACATGAAAAGTTGAACAACCAAGTGAGAACCGAGACACTACTAAGAGTATGAACTTGACAAGATGAGAGAGAGCACATACACATGAGAAGTTTTACAACCAAATGAGAACCGGAACTATACCAAAGCATGAACTTGACAAGATGAGGGTGAGAGTAGTAAGAACACATATAGATGAGAAGTTGAACAACTAAGTGAGAACCGAAAAACTACCAAGAGCATGAACTTGACAAGTGAGAGTGAAAGCACAAGCACATGAGAAGTTGAACAGCCAAGTGAGAACCGGGACACTACTAAGAGTATGAACTTGACAAGATGAGAGAAAACACATACACATGAGAAGTTGAACAGCCAAATGAGAACCAGAACTCTACCAAAGCATGAACTTGACAAGGTGAGGGTGAGAGTAGTGAAAGCATATACAAATGAGAAGTTGAACAACTAAGTAAGAACCAGAACACTACCAAAAGCATGAACTTGACAAGTGAGAGTGAAAGCACAAGCACATGAGGAGTTGAACAGCCAAGTGAGAACCGGGACACTACTAAGAGTATGAACTTGACAAGATCAGAGAAAACACATACACATGAGAAGTTGAACAACCAAATGAGAACCGAAACAATACCAAAGCATGAACTTGACAAGATGAGGGTGAGAGTAGTAAAAACACATACACATGAGAAATTGAACAACTAAGTGAGAACCGGAAAACTACCAAGGGCATGAACTTGACAAGTGAGAGTGAAAGCACAAACACATGAGAAGTTGAACAACCAAGTAAGAACCGGGACACTATTAAGAGTATGAACTTGACAAGATGAGAGAAAGCACATACACATGAGAAGTTGAACAACCAAATGAGAACCGGAACTCTACCAAAGCATGAACTTGACAAGATGAGGGTGAGAGTAGTGAAAGCATATACAAATGAGAAGTTGAACAGCTAAGTAAGAACCAGAACACTACCAAAAGCATGAACTTGACAAGTGAGAGTGAAAACACAAGCACATGAGAAGTTGAACAGCCAAGTAAGAACCGGGACACTACTAAGAGTATGAACTTGACAAGATGAGAGAAAGCACATATGAGAAGTTGAACAGCCAAATGAGAATCGGAACACTACCAAAAGTATGAACTTGACAAGATGAGAGAAAACACATAGACATGAGAAGTTGAACAACCAAACCAGAACCGGAACACTACCAAGAGTATGAACTTCACAAGATGAGGGAAAACACATACACATAAGAAGTTGAACAACCAAATGAGAACCGGAACACTATCATGAGTATGAACTTGACAAGATGAGAGAAAACACATACACATGAGAAGTTGAACAGCTAAGTGAGAACCGGAACACTACCAAGAGGATGAACTTGACAAGTGAGAGTGAAAGCACAAACACATGAANCACATACACATGAGAAGTTGAACAGCTAAGTGAGAACCGGAACACTACCAAGAGGATGAACTTGACAAGTGAGAGTGAAAGCACAAACACATGAAAAGTTGAACAACCAAGTGAGAGCCGAGACACTACTAAGAGTATGAACTTGACAAGATGAGAGAGAGCACATACACATGAGAAGTTTTACAACCAAATGAGAACCGGAACTCTACCAAAACAGGAACTTGACAAGATGAGGGTGAGAGTAGTGAAAGTACATACACATGAGAAATTGAACAGTTAAGTGAGAACCGGAACACTACGAAGAGCATGAACTTGACAAGTGAGAGTGAAAGTACAAGCACATGAGAAGTTGAACAAGCAAGTAAGAACCGAGACACTACTAAGAGTATGAACTTGACAAGATGAGAGAAAACACATACACATGAGAAGTTGAACAGCCAAATGAAAACCGGAATACTACCAAGAGTATGAACTTGACAAGATGAGAGAAAACACATACACATGATAAATTTTGAACAGCCAAATGAGAACCTGAACACTACCAAGAGTATGAACTTGACAAGATGAGAGAAAACACATACATATGAGAAGTTGAACAACCAAATGAGAACCGAAACACTACCAAGAATATGAATTTGACAAGATTCTCGAAAACACATACATATGAGAAGTTGAACAACCAAATGAGAACCGGAACACTACCAAGAGTATGAACTTGAGCAGATGAGACAAAACACATACACATGAAAAATTGATCTGCCAAATGAGAACCGGAACACTACGAAGAGCATGAACTCGTCAAGTGAGAGCGAAAGCACAGGCACATGGGAAGTTGAACAACCAGGTAAGAATCGGAACACTACCAAAAACATGGACTTTGACAAGTGAGAGTGAGAGTAGAGAAAACACATATACATGAGTGGAAGGACAACCAAGTGTGAATCGAAATACAACCAAAGGCGTGATCTGGACAAGGTGAAGGTTGAACAAGTGAAAGCACATGCACGTGAGTAGAAGAGCATCCAAGTGTTAATCGGAATACTATTAAGTGAGGGATGAGTCATGCATGTGAGTGAGGCTTGCTCAAACACATGCTTGAAACCCACGAATGTCCTCAAACATGAACCGGAATGTCATTATGTGAGAGTTGAGTCATGCATGTGAGTGAGACTTGCTCAAACACATGCTTGTGGCTCATGAATACATCCAAACACGAAACGAAATGTCCTCATGTGAGAGTTGAGCCATGCATGTGAGTGAGACTTGTTTAAACACATGTTTATGGCTCATGAATACAATCAAGCACGAAACGAAATGTCCTCATGTGAGAGTTGAGAGGAACCATCCAAACACTAGAACAAACATGGACAAGGACAAAAGTTGCGATTTGCACCTAAGTGTAAAAGTGGAGAAAAAGAGAGAAAAAAGTGAGTCTAACTCACCCAAATGCATGAAATCACAACGGGAAAAGTGACGATTCAAAAGGGAGTGAAAAAATTGAGAAAACAAGAATTAATCATCATCTAAACACTAGAATAAGCAAGGACAAAAATTATGATTTGCACCCAAGTGAAGAAGTGGAGAGAAAGTGAGAGAAAAGTGAGCGTAGCTCACCCAAATGCATGAAAACACAAAGGGAGAAGAAGCGCTTCATATGGGAGTGAGGAAATGGATAAAACAAGAGTTAATCATCATTT